>KI628545.1:0-178289 GCA_000503235.1 Sclerotinia borealis F-4128
AAATACGATAGTACTATTGACTTCATCACTACCACGGTGATACCAACACTCTCTAACAGGAAGAGACAAAATAAATTATAGATTTTAATATAATTTTTAATAGTGAAATAATGTAAGCGCTTTTTGAAATATAAAATTTAGATTGTTTAATAGAAAAGTCCAGAATACAGAGCGGAAAAACAACAATCAAAGTATTATAGCTCTTTTACTTAGTAATTAGGATTACTATTATACTTCAAAAAACTCTCGAAGTCCCTCCTATATAGAAGAATTGGCATCAATCACCGACAATCAAGAATAGTTTTTCAAGGGTTCCTGAAACATATAAAGATCTGGAATCATATAATATACAATCTTGAGTCTCAGTTGTATAACATCCTTGAGCATTAGCATCTCTTCGTTCTTTCTAAAACATTTTAAATTGTATTTAAAAAGATAATATATATAAGCGTTTTGACTCTTTGCCGACGCTCTCTAATTACAGGCAGCCGTTTTCTTGTATTAAACAAGGAATTTTTCCTCATACTTAGAGGATAAGGGAATTCATTATACAATACAAGAAAATCAGTCATTTTTTGCTAATACCCTTGTTAAAACATATACTGAGATTCAAAGCATGTTATTGAGGTTTGAAGCTATTCCTCCGGTATCGATGGCCACCCTCTCCTTTACTTTAAAGATCCTGGGCCACCCATTCTCCCTCTCCCCTTCCCTTCTCTTCCTCAAAACGCCTTCTCTTTGAATTCCTTCAGATTCTTTCTCTTCCCTCATCATCATCTCATCGCTGCACCCTTGTCGTTGCTAGCCCTTAATCGTTCTTATAAACGATTTATCCTTATTGGCTTTTGAAACTATTCAATCATTGAAACCATCCAAACTGACTTACTGAATATTGAGATCATTCAAGTCAACTTGGGTAAAGGAATAAAATGATTGAAGTGATTCTTGAAAGAATGAATTAGAAATCACTCAACAAATATGAAAAGAATGAAGCTATATCTAATTAGGTTTGAATTGGGGTTTCAAATCTCAATATAAGATCTCAATGCACTCCAATATATGTTTTGATATAACAATTTCTTGTATACAAGGAACAGGCCGGTATGAGGTGCCCTCTTATACAAGAGGGCAGTCCATAGTCGAAGATTGAAGATATCCGACCGAATTATATGATCCTGTGCTTGAGGGATCATGAAACTGATGGCTAATTGATGACGCTCGCGAGCAGAAGTCGAGCATCTTCGAGACTGTAGAAGGAACTTGAAGCCCGACACTGATCGATCTCCAAAGCGATGGTGTTTGATGTCCTTGGGATGATAAGAGGAAGGTGTTATGAAGATTTGAGATAAGGAGTTGTTCGCATCAAACTCAAGCCATTTTATCGTGGACGCCTTCTGAACTTAGAGAATAACTTCGACAGAAAAAAAGCATTCTTCAGAAGTGACGGTTTCACTTGTGTTCCCCAGGAGCAATCAAAGTTCACTAAATGGTGTTGAAACAGATTACAGGCACGAAGCTACATGGCTGTGGTTGGAAAAAAATATCTTTTGCAGTGCCATGCTTGACAGTAAACTTGACATGAAGAATCATCTTGCAGAGCTAATCTGGCTATGGAGAAAAAGTGAACAGAGAATCGGCGTGGTGTGACGTGGTATAAGTTGTCGGGATGAAGGAAGTAGAAGAAAAAGCTGTATTATAGGATAGCTAATTCAGACAATAAAGAAAGTATCCATAGTGTGATATAAAATTTGAGGATATTCGCGGGGATAGGCCTCTACTCAGACAATTTAAGTGACAGGGACTGGCAGCGGTTGACGCACCACATGCTGTCTCCCTCTAACCGGACTTGTGCCCACTACTTACTGTATCAATTGTCCAAAGCGAGAGAGTAGGATGAGTGGACCACCTGCACCAGCAGGGTGTAGGCGTGCGGCGCTCGCGATGGTTCAATGACTTCAAACCGACGACCGTGTAAGTACACAGTAACAAAGGTGTGCATGATAGCTATAACAGCACGCAAGTAAATCGACAACGCAAAAATCCGGCGTAACCAGCCCCGAGGACTCTCACTATTCAGTCGATGCCATTTCGTTCTTCATATTCCCTTTATTTCAGGGGAAATGACCTCCATCACATAGTGACCTGTACCAACTGCCCAGTCCGTATGCTCATTACTTCCAGCCAGCAAACTCCTGTCATTCATTCCATCATTCGTACTCCTTTTCAAACCGTTCCAAGTTTCTCACACATGCAAGCACAATATTGTCGTTGCAGGAACACCTACTCTGCCCGTCTAAACTACAGACTGCAAACAAATGTGATCAGCACTAGCGACCCGGAGAATCTCAAAGCAAGGCACTGCCATGGCACTCGAACCAGATTCAAGATTTCGCCATCGATGGTATACAGTAGTTACCGGGTGATTACTTTCTTACCATTACTAGTCAGTGGTAGCCCATAGTGTTCTTTCTGCTTGCCAATGGCGCCGCAGCTTGGGAATATCAGTGTGCTGCTATGTTGAATAATATTATCATGTATTGTAAAAACCTCTAACATTGAAATATTTGGAAAAGGAAAGTTATGGATAGAAATTCAAATTGATCATTGCACAAAAACCAAAGGGGTTCAAAAGAATCTGAATCTTTGAAATATGTTAGTTAGGATTGTGTTATCGAATATAGGACTTGCTTCAAATTGATCAGGCGCAAGAATGTCTATCTGAGTACTCGAGTAGATTGATATGATATTACTATACTTTTTTGCGGGAATAGGATCGAACATTGGGATATCCTAAATCTTGTTATAATTCAACTATTGAGAATTTGTGTTCCTTCTGTCTCCTTTCTTATGCTTTGGAGTATATTTAATAAAGCTTTCATAATCTCAATAGCATGCAGACATTGAAATGTTGACTTCGGCCAATCATTCGTCCAGAGCGACGTCACTAAAGTATCTAAGCACAATTCAAGCGCAAGGGGGGGGGGAAAGCACGCTTCGCTGGAAGAAACATTAAGTTTTAATCTTGATCAATTTGTGAATTTTTTTTCTTATTAACACTTCTTGTTCTACAGACGCTCTTTTTATGCCCGTAGACAGAAGTAAAGAAACATGAGGACCGTAAAATAGCCAGATAGAAATCCTGCAAATACAGGAGTGACTTTTTATAAACCCAATACGAGCCAGTAACCAGACGGTCCAGACCATATCATCCATGTCATGAACTCATATGCATCGGTAACCCCTTCCAACATTCCTCTCCACCACATAGCTTAAGGCCCACTTTAACGAGTGGACATGGCCTTGGTGACAGCTCTCTTCAATGCGAGTTCCTTCTTCTTCAAATCATCAGAAGAGGAATCCTCAATCTCGAGTTGAGCCATGGCATCGCTCAATGCAGACTCAATCTTCTCCTTGTTACCACGCTTGAACTTGATGGACATAACTGGGTCGGAAATGATCTCCTCGACTCTTGAAATGTATGACTCGAGTTGTTGTTTGGACTCGAATTTCTTGCTGAAAGCATCATCACTGGTCTTGAACTCAGCGGCATCTGCAACCATCTTCTCGATCTCGGAAGATGACAATTTACCGACAGAGTTGGAAATTGTG
Source organism: Sclerotinia borealis F-4128 (assembly GCA_000503235.1). NCBI lineage: Eukaryota > Fungi > Ascomycota > Leotiomycetes > Helotiales > Sclerotiniaceae > Sclerotinia > Sclerotinia borealis. The sequence continues at coordinate 3,610 of KI628545.1, forward strand.
ATGTTGGCACTACGTCCGGAGGTCTTCTCAGTGGCGGTAACCTTCAAGATACCGTTGACATCGACCTCAAAGACAACCTCGAGGACGGCTTCACCGGCCTTCATTGGAGGAATTGGGGCAAGGGTGAACTCTCCGAGGGAAGTGTTGTCCTCACAGTTAACACGTTCACCTTGGAAGACTGGGAATTGGACAGTTTCTGTGGGGGTTGGTTAGAATGGTGTCTTGAGATATGGAGGTGTTGGAGAGACTTACGTTGTCCATCCGAAACAGTTGTAAAGGTCCTAGTAGGCTGTGTTAGTTGATGTTGTAGTGAAGGGTGTACATTGTGAATAAATTCAATGTCCAAAAAAATTTGAAAGTCGAGAAGAAATGTCTAGCAAATAATTGAACTTTGTGCTGATTGTTTGGGGAACCGATGGACATTGAGAAGCTTAGCAAGACAATACATTGAAATAAAATTTAACATTAAGGGTACATGACATGAGAAAAACTTGAACATTGAGGGTATATATTGGAACAGACTTGAACATTTGGGGAGGTATAATGTATGGAAAACCTTTGAACATTGAAGATGCATTCCATTGGAGCAGACTTCAACAAAAAGAAATGAATATCATAGAGAAAACCTTGAATATTGAGGGTGTATGACATTGAAGTAGACTTAAAAGATGTTTTTTGGACATGAAAAAAAAAACTTTCAAACATAATTGAACATTCAAGCAGATGTGGAGATGTGGGGGTAGAATCAAGATATGAAAAAATGATGCAACATACCTCTTCTTGATAGTAGGACAAGTTTGTCCACGTGCAACAACAGGGGCGAAGATGTTACCCTCCATGGCAACACCAAGGGAGAGAGGAACAACATCCAAAAGGAGGAGGTCAGCGGTCTCGGCAGAGGTAGCCTTTCCTGAAAGGATACCAGCTTGAACAGCGGCACCGTAGGCAACGGCCTCATCAGGGTTGATGCTCTTCTCCAATTTCTTTCCATCAAAGAACTCGCTCAAGAGCTTTTGAATTCTTGGGATACGGGTAGAACCACCGACAAGGACGATCTCATCAACCTTGCTCTTATCGATATTAGCATCCTTAAGGACCTGGGCAACAGGCTCCAAAGTACCGTTGAAGGCCTTGGAGTTGAGGTCTTCGAATCTGGCACGAGTGATTTGGGCATTGAAGTCCTCACCATCGAACAAAGAGTCAATCTCGACGGTGGTGGAGGCACCGTTGGAGAGAGTTCGCTTAGCACGTTCGCAAGCAGTTCTGAGACGACGGAGGGCACGGGGATCGTTGGACATGTCCTTCTTGGTCTTTCTGGTGAACTCCTTCTTGAAGTGATCAAGCAAGTTGGTATCGAAATCTTGACCTCCCAAATGGGTGTCACCGGCAGTTGCCTTGACAGTGAAGACACCACCTTGGATGTTAAGAAGAGAAACATCGAAAGTTCCACCACCGAGATCGTAGATAAGAACGTTACGCTCCTTGTTGGACTTTCCGGCACCAAGACCATAGGCAATGGCAGCAGCGGTAGGCTCGTTGATGATACGGAGGACGTTGAGACCGGCGATGGCACCAGCATCCTTGGTAGCTTGACGTTGGTTGTCGTTGAAGTAGGCTGGGACAGTGATGACAGCCTTTGTGACCTTCTTACCCAACTTAACTTCGGCAATTTCCTTCATCTGTTATGCGAAACTCGTTAGCACATTGGCGAACGCGAGCAGCGGGAGTACTTGCCTTGGTCAAAACCATAGATGAGATCTCTTGAGGGGAGAAAACCTTATCCTCTCCGAGGTACTATTGATTATCAGTATTTCGTTTATACAACAGAAAGACTTATGATCTCACCTCAACTTGGACGAAAGGAGATCCCTCCTTATCGATGACAGTGAAAGGCCATGATTGGATATCCTAAAACAAATATTAGTACTTGCTGATGATAGAAGCCATCCAGAAGGAATTGGATAGTTCATGTTGAACATCCAAACCCTCTTGGACACTCGGCTTCGTGATGGGAAAGAAGTGATCGCATACTTTGGTGGTGTGTGGGTCGTCAAAACGTCTTCCGATCAATCGCCTATAAATTCATTAGTACCTTGTCATCGCCACTAGAGCGAAAATACTGACTTGATATCGAAGATAGTGTTCTTTGGGTTCATGGCAGCGTTGTTCTTCGCAGACTCACCAATCAAACGTTCCTTGTCGGTGAAGGAAACGAAAGATGGAGTGGTGAAGCTACCTTGCTCGTTGGCAACTGATAATATCCATCAGTATAGTTTTCCGAATGTCGAAAGCCCAATTTGCGACATCAGGAAGTCGGGTCCAGGGCAGAGGAATACGTACTGATCTCGACATTGGTTCCCTCATAGTTAGCAACACAGGAGTAAGTGGTACCTAAAATGGCCGATGGTTAGCTGCTGTTATTGATGCCATAGAAAAAGGATTGCGAAAGTATGAAGATTTTGACAAAGAGAAAAATATGCCCCTCGTCAAAAATCTTCAAATTCTCCAAAATTGTTCACTTACCAAGATCGATACCAATGGCACCCTCGTAAACTTCGTCAGCCATATTGAAGAAGTTATTGAATTTGAAAGAGGGATGTGGGAGAAAGAAACTTCAAAGATGAGGGAAAAGGAAGAAGAAATTTGGAAGTTTGATCGCGGGGAGGGAGAAGATAAATCCCAAAAGCCAGTGGGATTTTTCATAAGCTAATTTCAAAGTCCGTGCGTGATCGCCTCGCTCCCATATAGCACGTGATACTGTTATTGGGGGATTTTTGTCTCTCTTCCGCGAAGCAACAGAGATTTCTAGATTTCCTATTATCCACTAAACTACTGTAGGAATCGTTGATGTTCTCCTTTCTAATACCTCAATTTCCCAATGTCTAGTTGCGGATGATACAAAATCTAGCTAGATTTGGTTCAAAGGCCAAAAATTGATTTTTGACCTGCCGACTCGAGTAAGATAACAAAATTCGCTGTAGCGATAGCGATGGCGAAGTGATTTGCGAAATAAACCGCCCACCTTGGAAAACACAAGCTCAAGAGGCTATATTTGATTATAAATCTGTATGGGGATATTGAAGAGGCATCTAATCTTAAGAGCCTATTCGATTGAAGAACAACAAGAGTGATATAATTCAAATTGATTCCTAACATTGTTGGATAACTACTTATTATTATTGAGTCTGATATGTAAGTTATTTTGTATGTTATAATTCAAGACATACTCAAGGACTCGAGCAGATACACCCTATCCAGGTGAGCGCTGAACTGACTGCTATTCGTATCTAATCAATAAACCCCTCTCTCGACATCCATCTCCCCCCAGTAATACTTTAGGGCTAGGGTTCGGAACCATACATTTGAATTTGACGTTACATATTTCGAGAAACATCACGTCCTATTCTTTCCTGTCTACTGTCTTCAACTCCAGAGCTGGGTATCAAGTACAACTCTATTATCATAGACCGCCTCCATTTCGTATAATGCTCAAATTACTTGTACAATCCCAAATAAAAAATTGCCATTCCGCCTCTCATAAACGCCAACAATTGTTTGACCTCAAATGCAAATATCAATAATGCTAAAGAAGAGCCATTGCCAGCTACTGTGTGTCAGTCTTGGCGTTTTAGAATGGTAAAACGGTACTATTATCAGTTTCTCATCAAATTAGCGAATACTGTGACCTTTTCTATTTCAACATCAGGCCCACCAGCAGGCTTTGCCGCACCCTTAGGAAGCGCTGCGATCAATTCAACTTCAATTTTATTCACACCAGGAAGAAGTCGAGCTTCGAACAGAGGTTGCCGTGGATCGACTCCATGGTTAGGTATGAGTGGGATAGCATGCAATCTAGTTACTCCAGATGTAACAAAAATCTTGTATTGACGCTCGAGTAAAGCTTGAGCAATTGTCGGCTTGATTTGAAGGTAATAATGTGTCGCAGGGAGATTGATCGTGATAGATTGTTGCGCCAATGTTGCAGACGGGGGCAGGTCCATATGAAAATGACGAGAAACATTGAGGCGTGGATGAGTTGCGATACTCAAGTTTGTGATCATAGCATGAGCTGCAGCTAGGTCTTGTAAGTATTATATTTAGGCACAAAGTAAGAACGTTACTCACTTGTCCCTGGTGCTCTCCATTTGGATTCTAGACCTAGATTTGCAGCGCTCTGTGAGGGCTGGTGGTTGAAAGATTGTGCATAACCACCTTGGTTATATGTATTATGATTAGACGCACTGGGTGTATGTGGTGGAAGCATGTTACTTGGAGCTGGTTTTGGCGTCGAGACTGTTTGGCTGATTGGTCGCGGGGTGGGTTCAATTGGTGCAGCGGGCGACTTGCGTATAGTATCCTCACTTTTGACTGGTACAGCATTTGAAAGAGTTGGAGATGCTGCAGAATTTGACATGCTCCTAGCTCTCTCCAACTGGCCAAAATTTGGAGCAGAAGCCGCGGCAGAGTGCGAACTAACAAACGGATTTCTGCGTGCTTCGCTATTGGAGGAAGTCCCAGAGGTCGCAGTCCCGTTAGAGCCACTGGTTAATGGAGCCGGTGAGTCTGTTGCTCTACCTCCAGTAGCTACTCCAACTCTCAGAGTAATCTTAGGAGTAGGTTCGGGAACCTTCACATTGATTTTTATCTTGGGAGTCACAGGCTCAGGCACAAACTTTTTCGCTTCTTCTAAAGTCTTTTTGAAAAAGGTCTAGAAAAAGTTAATAAATAGGTGGTCAATGAGAAGCGGATTACATACCTCAAGGTCCTTCGCTAGAACAAAAATTTCGCTGCCGTCTTCATTGTAGTGATATGCATTCTTCCATATCAAACTTGCATCTTCTTCAAGCGCGGCCCATGACTTAAAATCGCTAACACCCGTGGAACTCTTACCATGAGTTCCTTTAACACGCTTTTGTAAATCCTTTAAGCAGTGTGGATTTGGAATTACTTGATAGTAATCCTTCAGACTACGTGGAGGCAATGTTACAAATGGCTCAAATTCGAAAAATTCATCTCTGAATACAACATTAGCTCAGTTGAATGATAGTTTTATTCTACTTACGCTGGATCTTCTTTATGTGAGAGGACGTCAGCCAGAATCTTCTCTTGCGCCTGTTGGAAAGTAAGTCCCGAAAAGCTCACGCCAGCATAGTGTGAATCAGACACAGCAGGTGTTGTACTCTTGCGTGGTGCCCCAGGATTCTTTGGAGGCCGACCTCTTCGCTTTACGATTGGTTGTGGTTCAATCTTGATTTGCTGCTGCTCCTCCAAGTCTTCCGGTTCTCCTTCAGCATCCGCATCGCTATCATCTTGTTCGGTAGCCACAGGTGCAGGCTCAGCTGGTCTAGGCACAACTGGTCTTGATTCGACTAATCCGATGGGCCCGATAGGCGTAGGTTCGAGTTTCAAGCCTGGATTTGTCTTATACTCCGGATTGTTATCGGTCATGAATTTGACCACCGCCTTTCGTATCCGCTCAGCATCGCGATGGATAATAGATTCGCGTTCATTGTAGTCCTTGGCATTTTTTACCAAGCGTTTGAAAAAGCTCTCAAGTTCGGACAGAGTGGCAAAGTCACGGTTATCCAACTTTTCTTGAACAGTGTCAAATGCCACTGGCATCTTCGTCACCGCATAGTATGCGGCGAATTCTTTTCTATCGGGGAGGGTGAGAAAATTGGTTGCAAACGGTCGGCCCCTATGGGAAGATATAGTTATTAGTGAGGTGCAATATGGTTGGAGGGATATATATAAATTGCATATCGAGAGCGGTAAAAGAAAGGTGCCAAGGTCGTGACTCTCAAATGTGCGTACATCGGAACTCCTCAGTCACATACAAGATTGGTGAGATAGCAGAACCCCGTCGATTGGAGATAGATCAACTTACTGTTTATCCAGGCCTGTTCTCAGTTGGTTCAGAAGAATCAATCCATAATAAGTTGTCGTTTCTGGTGTCTGACCTTTACTCATATCACCATTCTATTCATTGTCAGCATCGTTTTCTTGTCATTTTCGCGGTCATGGAGGGTGAATGTCAGGGAGCGTAAGAAGAAGCGGTGGTGCGCCGGCCGGTTCACTTCCCTGCCACCAATTGAGACAGAGCTGGTATTTGTTTAAACCCCACGACCACGACCAATGCGCCAAACTGGCATCTTAATCAAATCGCAACAACACAAAACAGGCGCAACTTACAACAGGAAGCTTTCTTCTCTTCGCGGCGCGATCCGCGTCATCTTGATCCGAAGAATTTCCACCACCATTTACCTTCCTCTTCGAATCCATCGTGTTATCGAATCGTTCTTTTCGCAGGCGTACTTAATCTGCGAATTGATGCGTAAATCTAATCGATAATGCGGACGCGTCAAAGCCGAATATGCGCGTTCTGAAGCTTTACAAACTTCGAAGTTACTAATGGAGATATGCAGGGGTATGTAATTTTGCTAGGAAGTCCAGATGTAACATAACAAGGATGAAGATACAATATGAATGATATGATCAACGAGGTCTCTTTTGAAAGATATTTTTATGAATACCCAGGTATAGTACGAGTTTCTTTGGTGTTCAATATTCGACCAATTTTGAGGAACATTGCATATGCATTTGTCTTCACAGTTCAAACAAAAATCACCAAGTAATTCCAACAATTGAAGTGACAAGATGAATCAGACCTCAAGAATTGTTATCACATGACCATGTCATGTGTTGTTGCCTTAAGGCATCTATGGAGAAGGCTGTACTCCAGTTTGACAAGGCTGGACTCCACTCTGCACTAACTTTTTACTACGGTTTTCTATTGTTTACATCCCCCCAAGACTAAAGTCCACTTTGATATCTCAATAACAATACTACTTTCACAATCAGATCAACCCAAATTCACAACACATAAATTATTTGCAGTCACTACAATTTGCTTAGGGAAATTTATTGTCTTCAAACAATTACAGATACAATCACTTTTTCCATCCTTCCATCGGCCTTGGTACATCATTACTTCACCGCAAAAGTAACAATCCAAACTCAATCAGCCCCTCGACGCCTTCCTTCCTACCTTTCCTTCCCGCCTCGATTCCGTTGCGCCTTGCGCCGGCGCCATTTTTCCAATTGTTATTAATCCTGGTATTTAAACAATCTCAGATACAGTCGAACAACCCCCCTACTCCGGATATATCAAATCAACATCCGGAATATTATCTGTCGCGTCGTTGCCCCACCTACACGTTGACGATATCAAGAAATCCCGGCCTGCACTAAAGCCATAGAACTCAGAGCACAATGGCGGAAATAGATTATACTAGGAGAAACAAGTATGCGAGACCACTTTCAGAGGCCGAGAAGGAGCGTCTAGATGAATTCATTGATGCAATCCATTATTCTGCAAGGTCAGTGCAGACATTGGCACAAATTTGGGCCTCAATATCCATTGCGCATGAGCTTATTTCTTTATGCAGATATTCTGACGATCAATACGAATACCGACATGTTCAACTGCCTAAAGCTATGTTGAAAATCATTCCAAAGGAATACCATGATCCCCAAACTGGCACCTTGAAGCTATTGTGGGAGGAAGAGTGGAGAGCACTTGGAATAACACAGGTATGCAGAGACGACAACTGGACCAAAAAACCACAACTAATCAGTTGCAAATAGAGTCTTGGTTGGGAACATTATGAGGTACATGAGCCAGAACCACATATTCTACTCTTCAAGTACGTCACTAGACATCTTCAAACTATCTCCAAATACTAATTAGATTTATCTAGGAGATCAATTAATTACCAACCACCAACTCAGCAGCAGTAAGGTATGTTGCATGTATTCAAAGTCGATTTCAGCAAGTCTTTGATCCCGCATAACACCTTGTACAGGAGGACATATGCCTTAACGACGTTACGTCTTATGTCTCTCCTAAATTACACTTTATGGTTTTCGATTATTATTTTGATGTTTTAGATCAGGATTAATTAACATCATCTCCACTGCTATATACTGGTCCTGGTTCATTTTGGGAAGTTAATGGTAGCGGCGCTTTTCAGAGCTGGATGCAATGCATTTAGGGAATGTTCAAAAGCAAAAAGAAAGCAAATATTGAGGAATGTATGATGCATGGCAGGATCAGCATAGTATATGCAAACGAGAGGATGACCAAAGGGGGCATAATGGGGTGACAGTTCTCGGATTAATGCACTCATTAGAAAGCCAGGTTACCAATAAATCATATCTACATACCGGTATATATTCCTGTTCCTGTTCGATATGAACGTATGATGGATGATATAATTTTCAGCATTGTGAGTGAGTTTTTGGGATTGTCATACTGTTCTGGGCCAATCATGCTCGTTGGGCTTATTTTGTCTTATGATATGAAGTGATCATATATCATGGCTTCATGGCTTGCTTCATGGCTTTGCAATTGGTGCCCAGCTAGCTTTCAAATCGAATATCTAGTGCATAATCTTTAAAGTTTGTATCGAGGTTCAGGTTGAAGGGGACATGAGAATCAGTTCCTACCTACGCTAGACTTTCAGTAGTTCCTCCAGTAAATTACTCGATTACTTGAATTTAGATCTACTCATATCGTATGAACGAGTCCTTCTTTTCTAGACCTCGGACTTTCTTTTATGCCACCCACCAACAGGAACCCGGGCCGTTGAATGTTCCGTCAGATGTTCCAGATTAGTGGGTGGCAAGTTGCAACTGTTGTGGCACAACTACACAACTACCCAGGTCCCCGGAATCAGTAGGCTGTGAAGATCCGACGGATGATTACAATTACAATCGAACCACTCCCTTCAAAATGGACAGATTGTAGATATTCCCAAAAAATAAGGTAATATGCTTATGCTTTCAAATCAAAGTCAATGTGTATGTGTACGTGTAACTAATCAATCAGTATATATAATAATGTATTTAAAACCCAAAGATTCATTCTTTTTACATTTGTTCTTCATAAAAGTTCATTGAAGGGTTCTTTGATCGATTATCTAGTAGAACCGCTTATCACACATATAGTAGTAGTTCTTCCATCTTTCAGAACTATTTTTATCTTGGCCTTCCTTTCACAGTTACAGGAATCGACAAATTAGGCTCTCAATACAATAATTTCTTGTTGATTTGAACCTATCATATCTCCGAACTCCTCAATATCCTACTTCGGAATCTCCGAAGCTTTTTACCCATACCTGAATGTAATACATCCGAGCCATCAAACAACAAGGCCAAGTGTCAGTCTCATCATGAAGACCGCCGCTCGAGCATTCTACTTGGGTCTCTTTACTCTCTTGAGTACTTGTACTTCTCATGTAGAAGCCCATGATTCATCGTCTAAATCTAAGACAATTCAAAGTCCAGATGTTTGCGCGGTATGCTTTACTTTTCTTTTACCAGGCATATGTGTCTAATGCCGTCACCCAGATCTCCCCAAAAGCAATCGTATCCGATGCGTGCACAACATACGCTACCCTCGATGACCTCAATCGAGAGATATCGCCTTCCCTAGACGACCTTACACGAACCACTGATTTCTTCGCGTATTACCGACTGAATCTTTTTGGTAAGGAATGTCCTTTCTGGAACGATGAGAATGGCATGTGTGGCAATATCGCTTGCGCCGTCAATACGTTAGACAATGAAGAAGACATACCACCGGTGTGGAGGGCACAGGAACTGGGAAAACTGGAAGGACCTAAAGCTGGTCATCCGGGCAAGAAAGTACAACAGGAGCTTCCAAAGAAACCCTTACAAGGCATGCTCGGTGAGGACGTGGGAGAGAGTTGTGTGGTAGAATATGACGATGAATGCGACGAGAGAGATTATTGTGTACCGGACGATGAAGGGGCTGGGTCGAAGGGAGATTATGTGAGCTTGGTAGACAACCCGGAAAGATTTACGGGGTACGCTGGTGAGGGTACAAAGCAAGTTTGGGACGCCATATATCGAGAGAATTGCTTTTCGAAAACATCTTTCCCCCATTCTGCATCCCTCGGACACTCTCCATTTTCTCTGAAAGAACCAGCGACAAACGAACTCAAGTCCGTTCTCAAACAACACGGCCGTCAACATATCCTGGAAGAACAGCGAGAGCACTCCCCAAATCTTCCATTCGTAGCGGAGACTGGCCTTGAGTTAGAAGACGAATGTTTGGAAAAACGTGTTTTCTACAGAGTCATTTCTGGCATGCACACCTCTATCAGCACACATCTTTGCTACGAGTATTTGAACCAAAGCACTGGTGAATGGGGCCCAAATCTTCAATGTTACAAAGACCGTCTACATGGCTTTCCGGAACGTGTCTCGAATCTCTATTTCAACTACGCTCTTGTTCTACGTGCAGTCACGAAACTCGGCCCTTCCCTTAAAGACTACACTTTCTGTTCTGGAGATCCAGCCCAAGATCAGCTTACCCAATCTAAAGTGCAAACCTTGATGTCAAAAGCATCAAAAGAAACTCAAATATTCGACGAAAGCTTGATGTTCGTCAATGGCGAAGGTCCAAGTCTGAAAGAAGACTTCCGCAATCGCTTCAGAAACGTTAGTCGAATCATGGATTGTGTAGGCTGTGATAAATGTCGACTCTGGGGGAAGGTTCAGACCGCAGGTTATGGGGCAGCACTGAAAGTTTTATTCGAAACAGATAATAATTCGAAAGATGTTCCGATTTTAAAACGAACCGAGCTCGTCGCCTTATTCAATACATTGGGTCGCATTTCGCATTCCTTGCGCGCCATCAATGAGTTCCGAATCTTGGTTGAAGCGGAAGAAGATACTCCTAAAGAGGCTGTTAAGTTGAACGACCGTGTGACAAAGCCACATAATGTCATTACCGACGAACCTCGTGAAGACCCAATAGCAAAAGACTTTGCCGATTATGACGAGCAGGAAAAATCAAAGCGGGAAAGGCCTACCGCCTCGGATATCTTTTGGAATGAACTAAGAATGACGTGGAGTATTTTCAAATATGTTATATGGGGTTGGGTCAGATTTCCCAAGACTATGTACGTTCTCTCAATACTCCTCACAATTCTTAACCTCAATACTAACAAATTTTCACAGATGGGAAATTTTCGTACTAGAGATCTCCAGATTTTGGGAATATTATATTGGTCTTCCAGTATCTCCTCGAAAATGGACGATCGTGCGCCCAAACTTCGATGAGCTTTAAAATAGAGAAACAAAATATATGGGGTTTGTGGAAAGTGTAGCACAGCATAGCATAGCGTATGGAGTTTGTTTTAGAATGATTCCTTGAGAGGAAACTTGTATAGATGAGGTAGAAAAATTACGGCTAGTCCAACTGTGTATTGAATATATCTAGGTACTTTTAAGAATTAGATGGGACTTCTTTCATGTCATCCCCCTTTCTCTTCTTTTCTGATAAATGTTGTTTGATACTTGTGGTGATGAAAGGGCTCAATGGGTGCAGTCCTAGTGCTCACTGTATGTTCCCCTATGCAAACTGTCAGTTTGGGCAATCGTGTTTGTTTAAGAGACATCTTTAACAAGTGATCATAAAGAAACCTTCAATGCTCAAGAAGATGAGCATTGAATTCAGTCAAAATTAATGTCATTAGATATCAGACCTACATCAAGTCACATACCAGACAAACAAACAAAGCATCTCGCTAACCAATTACCTTCAACAAACCATCACCCACTACTCCCATCAGATCCTTCACAACAACTCATCCCCATCTCGGCTAATCTCCTCCCTCACAACCTCCCACCTCCGACTGTCCAACCACAGTCCTCCTTTCTGCCATCCGACCCACAATCATCTCACCACCATCTCACCACCACCACTCTCCCCTCATCCAAAAAAGAAAAATCTAAATATCCAAAAAAATCGAATTGGCACAAGAAGGAATCAAACCTCCATCTCCCTCACTATCCAAAGACCACCATCTTCCTAATATACAACATAGTGCAGTTATTCGCATAACTGCACTCCTGAAATTGTGGAAGGGGTGATCTGAGTTGGATGAGGATGTTCTACCATTGAACTATCGCGCCTTTTTTGTTGAAGGTGGTGTGGTATGGGGGGTTTTATTTTATGGGAGATTGGGTTGGGTGATGGGGTGAGGTGAGGCAAGGCTCGAGGCGAGGCGGAGGAGGGAGGTGAGATGAAGACGAGGCGAGGCGAAGCGAGGCTGGGTTGGATTAAGGTTGGGGGAGTTGGATGGATGGATGGCTGAGGATCTGGCGGTAAGTGGGGGCAATCAATCAATGAGGTTGATGAGATGGGTGAGGAGAGGAGAGCATATGGGTTAACAGATACCTAGCAAGCATGTGTGATGTGTGATGTGTGATATTTGGGTTTATAGGTGTTCATAATATGCTCACGGCATATTTGGGGAGGTACATGCAAAGTGCAAGATTTAGTGACAGTTGCTTTCAAGCTTCATTTGCTATTTATTGCTTGTTTGAATTCCTTTTGTGTTGGTGAGCTTTTTTGTATGGTTTGTTTTATATCGGTACTTGAGTATATTGTTTTGTAGAGTTTGGTGTCTTAATTGATGGATGGTTGGATGGATTGATGCATGGATATCTTGGATACTAATGCTGATTCATGACACTCAGTAGGCTGACTCTTGTACCTGTTCTTCTGGTTTATTTTTATTAAATGTGAGTTTGGATCTCAAAACAGTTTTCAGCTGGGTCCACAGCAACATTTCAATATCAACAAGTTGCATAGCATACAATCCTCCCACATCCAGATCCCGAATCAAGTTAAATCAAATCAAGTCAAGTCAAGTTTTCAATCACCCTCCATCATCAACACCCTTCACACCCTTCACAAAGTTCACAAAGTTCACATATTCAAGCTGTGAGCCTATGACGAGCAGTATAGTTAGTACACAACAACTTGTTCAAACAAGATCCCTTTCCTTGTGAATCCCTTTCCTGATGAATTCACAAACACAATACTTGGTTTTCACAAACCTTCTTCAATGAGCTTCACTGGCCTAATATCTAACATAATAATAAGTATAAGCCTTGAAAGTTAAAACCAATTATTGATGCTTGACTACATAGGCTACCTACAGATTATATTACCTTGAGCCTTGAATCTCCGCTGTCGCAGTCACTGTCACTGCCACTGCCACTTTCATCACCAACAACATTTACTCGACCTCGACCGCGTTCCAGAGCCCAGATTTGCTTTACTTCCCTCGTTTTCCTCATCTTCTTCGTCTTCTTCGCCCATCTTCTTGCATCTTCTGGCATGATTCATACAATATACTCGTATAAATATCCAACTACTTGAATCCATCAATCAAATCATATCAAAGCTAAACTCAACAGAACAGAACAGAACATTCCCAACCCTCACTCGCTCACTATAATCACTCGAATAACAGATAAGGTTTTCCGATGCATCATACATGTTGTGCTAGAGCTACTTGTATTGTAGACTCTGACTATGTATGTATGAGTACTTTTTTGGAAAATCATATATAGTAGGAGTAATTAATATTCTGTTTTTATCTACGAGTACTTGAGTAGGTAGATGTATACTTCTGTGTTTTGTACATTCTGTATTCTGCTTATACTCGTAGTGTTTATTAGGAAATTGGGATGCTGGGGACTTCCAATATTCGACATAAATTCACACGTAGAAGAGAGTCACCCCCTCCCCCCTCCCCCTGCCAATCTACCAACTAGGACTTTCAAGGATATCATGTCAAGATGAATTCGCACATTCATTCTAAGTCTTACTTTTGAAGAGAGGGACGGCGTCATAGGTCCCACCACGCACCAAGAAGAAATTTCAAACCGAGACTGAGACATAATGAAGAAGACATATATGTAATTGCGCTTATATGCAAAAGCAATCATGGTATCTACAACATACTAGCTACTCCTCAAAACTTCTCCCGCAGAGACGAGAGATACAGCTTCTGCCGACGTAATGTAAAAGAACCCCTAAATGTCATAAGAAAAAGTATTTTTCTTGTTTTCCATCGATGCACCAACCCAAACCCCAACCCAAAATTATATCCTAACGCCAAATCCCATAATGAATCTATGTGATATGATTTCTCGTGTTATTCATGTCTTGTGGAGTCATGTCATACCACAAAAATGTTGTTGATCGTTAGGCCCTGACTTTCCACATGATATCTTCGTCTGATACCGACACTCTTAGCCTGTCTCAAAGCTTCGACGGCTTCATCACCTCCCCCGATCATTATCATACTAACCTGATGATGTCTCAAAAGACCACTTGGTGTTAGTTGTGGTTTATCCAATAGTGGTCTGATTAACTCTCGCTCCCCCTTCACTGAACCCATTTGATCCTCCATGTTTTCCTCACCCGATTCTACGTCTTCTTTGTTGTCTGAAACCATGATAACTAGCTTGAGACCTTTAGATGTGGGTGTGTAGCTGGGAATATTAGATAGCTTTTCGGAAAATGTGCAACCGCCACGTTTCATGATGATAACATGATGCTGTTTGACTGCTTCGTCGGGGAGTTTTCCGCCACAGGCCTCACCAGCGAAGAAAACACTCGTGAAAGAAAGAGTGGCGGAGGAGGTTTTGGCGGAATTGGGATCTGGGGCTTCCGGAGCATTGATGAGGAGATAAGCACCTTTACCAGTGGGCAAAACAGCCGGAAGGGTAACGTAGGTATAAGTGGAAGGGCTTTCAGGCTGTGGGAGTAGAGTAGCGGTCGGGTCGCGGAGAGCAGATGTTACTTGGTGGAGGAGAGAACTTAGTAAGGTTCTGTATTCTGCTAGCCCTGCATTGCTCATTGACTCTTCCAAGGCTAGACCCGGGGTATCTTCGTAGATTTGATCTTCCTCGAGTAATTCTTCGACGCTTCCTGACATGTTTTTGTTTTGATCGTGAACGTGTTCAAGTTGTATGACCAGATCAACCAATACTGCGTCTCTTATGCGTGAGAATGAAGGATCAGTAAGATCTCCTATCACATCTCGTGGTATCAATATCTGCTCATCCCTCCCTAACGCTATGTTGGCAATACTGCCGACTCTCCAGGATTCCGAGACCTGCCGATTAATTCCGGAAGAAGGCGATTGGCTCTCATGTATCATACCCATCTTCAGACCGGACAGACTCTTAACCAATATCCTACCATCATTTGTACGATCAAGACTTTGTGGAATATTAAAGACGACGTTGAACCCGTTTTTGGCCGAATGAGTGTTCAAAGGATTGTTATTAGGAAATTCAATCGTAAAAGTGGTAGTTACTGGGAGACGATCGCAAGTACCATTACTTGGCATCATTGAGGTTGGCAAAGTCCACGGAAAGTATGTATGATTGTTGACCTTGATATTTTCACCTTCTATCGTGGCGTGATGATTTGGAATCATATGTAAACCTATGAGACTTGACGCGTGGAATACATCTGTCCTAGCCGCTGTAGAGGAGATAGTGAAAGGTACTGGTGGTAGAGCTACAGGGCAAGTATCCCTAAGATCTGCCTTATAGTGCGGTTGAACTGCCTTACTAGTTGCAGGCGTACGAGCTGCGACGGGATACTCCGACTTTCCTCGAGGAAGCACAAGAGGGTGCCCCTCGGTCGTAAATACATAAGCAGCATCGAGATCATTCATCGGATGATCTGGGTCAAAAAGTAGATAGAGATACTTGGCCGTTTCTCCAAGAAAGAAACTTTCCATACGATCACTCTTTTCTCCGGTACGCACATCTTGTAGACCTGACCAACCACATGTTGCCCAACATCTCCGTTTGATATCTGCCAAAACCATTTCTCCAACGTGAAGATACCAGGGATCTTTCGTCGCCCGATAAAGGTGGTAATTCGATTCTATGAACTCAGGGCGCCCAGGCCACCAACCGAGTCCTCCTTCTACGTGTCCGTCGCGTACCGACCATCTTTCAGGAAGAGCTGCGTATCTCGTCCATAACGCGGTGTATAATAGACTAGTTTCGATTGCTTCCTCAACCTCACCAGCTAGAGTCAGTAAACCTGGATAATAAGCTCCAAGACTGTCAATCCAGAATGCCTGAGGGGATCCGGTGCGAAGATGCACATTGACGTAATGTGGGTGATGGGTGGGACTGTATAAGTGTCTCCTGATTGCTGTGTGAGCTTCGTGCCAGACTGCAAGGAAAGCTTCTGGGGAGTTTTCTTCAACACTCAATTCATTGTAGATTGTATTTGGATCCAACCACGATTCATGCTGTTGTTGTCTATGCGTTGTCGTATTGGGAATGTCTTGTCCGGAAAGCAGAATGTGTGTCTTGAATGCGTATTCAAAGAAGCTGTCAGTTCCCGCCCCTATTCCAGCATATGATCCAATCCATTGACCGTTCTCTGCATCAATTCCTGCCCCAATGAGTCCAATGTCACTTCGCCTATTCCAAACAGCCCAGAACGCTCGCTTAGCCAGTTGCTCGAATCTTGGATCTCCGGTGAGGCGGCTCAAAGTCGTAAATTCCAACACCAAACTACCTGCTCCAGCGCTGCATGTTTCGGTAATCTCAGGAGCGCCCTCTTCTATAAAGTCGCTAAGACCTAATCCTTCATGCAAGGGCGAATTCACATAAAATGGTATACCGTGCCGCAAATTAACTCTAGGGTATGGCATACCGGTCGCAGTGTAGAAAGCGGGCAGTAGACGCTCAGCTAGATCCAGAGCTAGGCGCAGAAGTTGTCCATTATATTCAAACCCATTCGGCCACAAAATCGAAGGTTGATATATTTTCGAGATCTTCTTCGACTTGCTGTTGCTAGCTCGTGGTTTGTACCCATTTATTGGCAGAATTCCAGCAGCGAATTCATGCGCACTCAGTAATCCGCCCACGCCTCTGATGACTGTCTCAAAAACTTGCACCTTACTGTCCAAGTCAAAACCTTGAGCACGTAGGCCTTTGCCGGACGCTCCGCTTGTCCCATCGCCATATTGTATTACTAAAGAAGCGATCCCATGTTGAAAATCTTCGAGTGCTGTTGGGCCAGTTCCTTCTTGATCCGAAGGGGCAGATGCCAATATTGCGAGAGTCGAGAGACTGTCGATCAATGTAAGAGAATAGTTCCCGAGTACATCATTTAGTTCAAGATGTCGAGGGTTTTGGGCGTCTCGAGTGAGGGGTGTACAGGATACAGGCCTCAGCTAATTAAAAAAAAAGAGTTTAGCTACATCTTTGTACTTTTAGTTATGGTCGAACCTCATCCTCTGGGAATGCAATATCCATATAATTGTCAAACCCATGATAAAACATATCCACCGTCTCCTTCCGTAACTCCGTAATTCGCGCGGGCGTCATCGCATTGACTGAGCCTAGCCATATCGTAAAAAGAAGCAACAAAGACCATCTTGACTGACTGCTGGAAGGGAGGTCCAGCCAACCTCCTAGGCATCGCAGTGGCATCACCGATGCTTAGTTATGGAAGAAGAAGGCATGTGAGCTCGATGAAAACATCAGTTTACAGTACGGCAAATAATTTTGTTGGCGTTCAATATTTAATATTAGACATGAAAGAAGAAAAAGAAGAATAAAACAACGGTAGTAAAATGGTGTATCTACCTAGGTAGTTGTTTAAGGAGGGATGGAGGATGGAGGATGGAGGATGGAGAATGGAGAATGGAAGAATGGAGGGGAACTTCTCAAAGAATAATAATGATCTGGCTAAAACCATCCCAAAATTCACTCTTGACGTCAATGTATGTTATGTCAGCCACCAAGGGGCCATATATTTATTTGTATTTCATATTAATATCAAATACTACTCGTACTACAACAACTTGATATCTCGATATCATTAATTCTTAAAGTTTGATTCAACTGATTCATTTTGATGTTATTAATACTCATATTATGATTCTTATTCTTCTCGAACGCTAATCTCCATCACCACCGCCACATCACCACATTACAGTACCACATTTTACCTAGTTCCCCCAACCACAACCACTCTTCAATGAAAGCATAAACACTTTGGGTATCAATCCTTAACTAAACAGACAACACCGGTGGCACATAGCACATCTGTCGATCACAGAAAAGAAAGCCAGCTTTAGGTTTCAATACGATCATCCCATATCGCTCGAGCTCGTTTTTAGGGCTATCTCTTCCATCCGAATTTCTTATGTCGCATCCCAATCCTTCTATGGATGGTGGTCCAACACGAACGTTTCCAACAAATTCTTTCTTCATCATACACACCATGAAGGATAATATGACGGTGGCCTCTGATATGTCGGGTATTCCTGGATTGGACTTGGACATTGAGCAGCGTAAGATTCATACATGAAAGCTCCCTCGTGATGGTCCTCGATCTGTTCCTGCTCGGGTCGCTAGTAAATCTCCAGGTCAGTTTTTTATCCTGGAAGATAAGTCTTTGGGAGCAACAG
This sequence comes from Sclerotinia borealis F-4128, assembly GCA_000503235.1. NCBI lineage: Eukaryota > Fungi > Ascomycota > Leotiomycetes > Helotiales > Sclerotiniaceae > Sclerotinia > Sclerotinia borealis. The sequence continues at coordinate 21,954 of KI628545.1, forward strand.
TATTGCTACCCCAATTCAACTGCACCCTAGTACTACTACTACTAGGCAGTCGGGAGGTTTCACTTACAATGGGACAATCCATATGAGCCAAACTGGTTTGCCTCCTTGGTAGAGATATGCTGAAATCTCGACATAATCTATGGCTGATAATCTTCCTGTGATTTCTCTGCCATCTCTTGAGCTTCGAACAGATGTATACGCAAGTGCTCGATTCGTTGCAGCCAGTACAACGAACTTCTTGCTCTGCGCACATCTCAGTAAAGTGGAAGGTGTCGATGAGGAATTCAGTGATGCGATATTGATCGCGAGAGATTGTTTGATTGTTTGTAGGCAATTGCTGCAATTGTTGAGTAGTCCTCAAGAATTCATGGTTTATTTAGGAGGCAACCGTTCGGACTTCTAAAAGTTTTAAATCGAGGAGATAAAATTCCTTGTTTTTATTCTCATGGCTACATAACGCATGTACCATTTTATGTGACAAAATAAAATGAGAATCAACACGTATTAATCATAGACCAAGTGGTAAATCTCTTTTTGAGCTCGACAACGCATAGCAAATACCAGGACGGTTAATGGCGGTTCGCACCCCACCCTCATTATAATCGGCTAAATCAATCTTCGACTTATCACTGACCACTGACTGTTTGAATCACCCAAAATATGTCAAATAATATTCATCTACCCTCTACCGGAACTGCCATCCCTCATGCGTATTGGTCCACGAGAAAGAGTAAAGGTGGGTTGCTTCCTAGAGGTGGGCGAGCACTGTGATAGACTGCTGTGGACCAAGAATCGTCAGAGCATAGTCGTGCTCATCTATTGAAGTCAACAAATCGTTTCAATATCATCCGCCAGAGGCTATTGTACTTCGATGATAATGTAGGATTGGATACGTATTGTGCTACTTTAATATACAAGTTTGAGTTGAGGATTGTGGAGCAACGTTTCAAGCGTCCGTATGAATATTGTTTTGATTTAGGCGACATGTTTATGATAACGGCGTGAAGTAAGTTTCTGAAATTGCTGAACATGAAGTGATTCACGATGTACATTTACATCTCGCTGGCAATATCGTCCACATCTTCACTTGATAAGCCATCTTATCGTTATGTCACTCTGTCAGTATTTCGCAAGTTCTGGAGTAACACAATGCGGTGTGAACAGACTCTTTTCTTTCCTTACTAGTTGCTGCTTGACATTGATGCAGCTGGATTGCAGTCATCGGCTTGCTTCAGCAATGCAATACCTGTCGAAAAGTTCGTGATTCACCAGTATTATGGTGATTTTCCGATGATTCGAAGTTCTCCCCGCAGTCCTCTTTGCCTCACAGATGGACATGTTCTATGATTCTAGATTCTTCCTTTTTGTTTCCTACTCTATTACCCTGTCTAGAAGGAAAGGCTAGGGCACAGTATCTGATTGTTTTGTGGCTTGGTAGCTTTCGCACAGTGTAGTCAGTAGTTTGAACTAGTCGGGAACCGGCAGTTTGGGAGAGCGTAGTTCAACTGGCAGTTAAAGTTACACAAAATAAGCCGATTGCCAGTTTGAATTATATAGAATAAGCTGCCAGTTTAACCAGTGCACTGGTTCAATTGTTTAAGTACTTACTACACTTCTTTCGCAGATGGTATCACCAAAATGAGATTTTGAGTCAATGAACTTCGAGATAGGTGTCAATAGTGGCATCAATACGCGTCTTGCCCTAGCGATTATTGGTCACTCACCTGATTCCGCTAGCCTTGGATGCTAAAAGGCTGTGCTCAACAACATTCCATTATATATGTCCCAATATTGTGGACAAGTATGAGTGTTAATGCATATGTTCACTGGTCTTCCTATTATGACATCCTTACTGATCCTAAATGTGGACTAGTCATTATGAATTTGCGGAGTTCAAGGTATCCTTTTGGTCATATGCGAGTATTTCATTTACACAAAATTACTCATGGCTAAGGATATTTCTCCCCATAAGCGCTTGCAGGTCCTTCCTTTTTGTACAGTCCTCTTACCAACAAAGGCCCAAAAAAAATGCAACATACACACACAGACAGACAGACACCAACACATACTGAAAAATACATACACAATACAGCTCAGAACACAACACAACCCCAACCTCACCACCAAAATGTGCAAAAAAACTGATACAGAGTTGATCATATGTGGCCAAAACGTCCAGACCTCCGAAACCGTCGAATTTTGCGAAACATTCCAAGCGACATTTACTACTGCATGGAAAGATAAACATCTATGTAATGAAAGTCGGCAATCACACCGAGAATGCAAAGAATGGATAGCTAAATATGGCAAGGAACCAGAACAGGTCGAAGTGAAGAAGTACGAATACCTGTTTCTTTCTATAGTTTTCTTTTTGGTTTGAGAAGGGTTAAATGATACTGATGTGTGATAAATTAGACCCAGCGGGCAAACAGAAGCGAAAAAAAAACCTGGTTCTCAAAGAAGATTGCTCGAGTCCTGAAGAAGTAGGAGGGAGACGATGATGATGGTGGAGAGTGGGTGGGAGGTTTATGGATAGGGGGTTGGTGGACTTCTTCGGGGATCGAGGGTTTGATATCGGGGGTTTTTACATCGAGGGGGATGGATGTATTAAAACTTGGAGTTGGGCGGTGGGGTAAAAAAGGAAAGGGGGTTCTTTTGGCTCGGACGGAGTTTTACTGTTTGATACAGGATACAGGATAATGCGTGACTTTATAGAGAATAGAATCTTCTATGCCTCTTGCATATTTCCGATCAGAATACAACATGTTTATCACGCAATTTACTCGTGATTATATACTGTACAATGATTTGGCATCTTCCTTCTTTTGATTTGATACAATAGCTTACAAAAAGAATCCATTTCATCAAGTTCTCCAGGCTGCATTCGACTCGATATTTCTTCGCCACATACCACACACCATCACACACATATACACCCCTATCCATACCCCATCCCATTCCATCCACTACTTACCAATATATACACCAAGAACCCCTCATCATCTGCCTTGCCTCTCCTCTCCTCTCCTCTCCTCTTCTGCCTACTTTACACTTACAAGAATCCAATCCAATCTAAACATATTTGAGCCATTCATCCATCCAAAAAGTAGAATCAACAACGTAAACGCAAACGCAAACGGGAATGGTAATGGTGATCGTATTTTGTTTATATATTCCTCTGCCTAAAATTACCTATATATATATTGATAGCGCATAGTAGTGATAGTAATGATATACATCGAAACTCTACACCCTAAACACCTACAGTACACACACTCTCTATTGCATTGCTCTACGAAGATCCTAGGCCTGTCCTGCTTGAAAGAGAAAGCGATTTATACTTATACTTATGAGAAACTATGAGAAAGTATGACATGGGAGAGGAGATATGAATAGGTGTAACGTATAAGTACCGTGTCTCGCAGACCGGAATCAGGTGCCCCGCTTGGGCTTACTGGGTTAGGTTGAATACATGTACTGAGTATATGATAACGAAATACTCGAGTATACCGACGGTTTTCTCCATACTGGCGGGTGTGGATTGGATCGAAAGTGTCACGTTTTGATATGGATGAACTGGAATGCATATGATGCGAATTGCGATGGGCTAAAATAAGCCTCAGGCGACATTTGATTGTGGGATTAACTTCAAACATTGAGGTGGGTCATCAGGTATATAAGATCTTGATGCCCAAACTCCATGTATTCTTGAGTATTCTTGAGTATCTCAAATAGTAAGGCAGAAAGACAAGACAAAAAGAGGGTATCTCACACTACATCCTACATCCTACATCGCAAATGCCACTCCAATATTCCACCATTACCGAAAGAAATTCCATCCCATCCATCAACTTCCTGTACAACATTGCTGTCCCCTCCACGGTTTATATGCATGATTAAAAGGCACAGGTAATATAACACCTCTTCAAAGGAAATTAAGTCGAAAATCATCGACTTCAAGCACCAGGTACTACCTTAACCTCCGTTCTACCACTTCTATGCCACACAGCCAATAATGCACCACAGTGTCCGCATTTTTGTTCGGCGTCTTTGAGAGAGGATACTAGGTAGGGTATGCAACCTAGGCAGGTCACTGCACAACAGAGGAGTGCGATGAGACTGAGAGAGGGGGTTTAGTATATTATATCAATTATGGGAAGAGAGAAACATACTGTGTAGTCATTCCACTACGATGTTCAACAGAGGTCACTTCCCGCACTCCACAGATAGGACAGTCTACAGGAGCAGGTCCGTCTTGAAGAGAACGGATAGGTATAGCAGTTGCATAGTTGTTTTTCCTTTGCTTGATGTTTGCTTGGGGTTGAGGCGCATATTGTCCTGGAGGAGGATATTGTTCTTGACCAGGTGGTGGAGCTTGGTATTGTCCTTGAGGTGGTGTGTTATATTGTCCTTGGAGAGGAGGCGTTGATTGGGGTTTCCCATTTGTGAAGCCCTCTTGCTGAGGGGGGATTTGTTGTGATGCCATTATATTATGATTATGACCGACGACTTCGATGCCTTGATAAGCTTCTGATTTGTTATATTGAGGCTGTTGTGATTGCGGAGGGAAATCGGAATGAGGTTGTTCTTGATTATTTGAAGTAGAAGTGTTAGTAACGCCAGTTATTTGTGGAGAGAGAGGCGTAGAGTTGTGGTTGGTTAAACCGGTTGTTTGAGGGGAAACAGTACCGCTGGCAGTTGTGATGGGAGAAACTCCTTCCTGATAGGGTGTTATAGGTGGGTTGTTATAGACGGTGGACATTGCCTTTACTCGTTTTGGTAGATTGGGTTGAGAAGGTTCAAAGAGACGTGGAATGTGGAATGTATGATGTATGGTAGTTTTCTTTCAGCTAGAGCTCCTCCAGAAACTGATACTGGTCCGCTTTCCCTTGTGGAATGTGAATTTATTTTATATGACTGCGATTTGGTGCTCGTGATGTTTATTGCGCGCAAATGAATGTTTAAATTCACTTTGATGAATGATATCTGAGAGAGAAGATGTTACTGTACCGTTACTTGAAGTTGGCACAGTAATCATGAGATTAGGTAGACATATAAAATAAATATCGCGCTAATGCAGTGAAGTATGTAAAAGTGGATATAGACTAGCCTTTTTCCTTTTTTTAGATTAGCAGCTATCTTTTATCTTTTACTAGAGATTAGATGGATGGAGAAAAAGATCAACTGACACGGGTGGCTTGGATGAAGTGGCTCAATTGATGTAAAAAAGGCTGAGTTTATGTCATGACTACCTATTACAAACTCTTCCGGTTCCCCTTTTCTCAATAAGGGTCTTATTATGAAAATTTGACTTGAATTGAGGTTTATTCTGTATTTGTGTCCCTCATTCATGACGTCGTGTGTGGGGAATATATCTAGTGTTATCAACCCACAGTCTGGTCTCTGAGGAAGAGAGTCGATGTGCGATTCCTGTTGTTGAGGCATTACCGGTACATTATGAAGACCACCATTTTATTTTGTCAGAAAGCAATCGTCGCATTGCCCGAATCTTATTCCCCTCTGTGGATTGTCTACAGTAATTGTTGAATGTCATGGTTTATACTCGAGTATGCCTGCCACCTGCCATACCATCGTCCCCAGAAGTTGAACATATTCTATTAGAGACAGACTCCGACAAGTTACCTCGTTGTGCTGAAATCAGATCAATTGAATGAATTGGGTTGAATCAATGATGGTACAAGAGAGAGCCAGGAGGATGACTCTCTCCTGATGCGCATGCGATGAGACCCGGGTTTGCCGTATTGAAGAATCTTTAGCAGATGGGGCAACCAAATTTAACCTCTGGTAGAAATGAGGGGGCTTTCGCTGTATCGATAAATCTGGATCTTCTATTAAAGCCTACCGGCAGCTGTCATTTTCCCCAAGTATCCAACCACTGCCAGCTTCAGACTCTCTCAGGATACTCACAAATTAGTATGGTGTGGTACAGGCTGCGGTTCCTCGACACAGATAGACTGTCATTAAGTTATCCTTTCAGCTGGAAAGATAAGGAACGGAACAAGACGGAGATTGAGGACTTTGGCAAGTAGATAAGAAGGCTGAACTCGATTCTGATGGCGACGCAAGTCTTTTCTGCAAATACTCTGAGTATAGATCTATAGCCAAGGCTCCAAGTAGAGTCATTCCAAATATACTCGAGCCCGATCCGTCTTTTAGTGAGTTACTTGTGATCTCGATTCTAATAATATGCGGAATTTGAATTCATGCATTTCGAACGAAGGTTGGAATATTGTAACCCGCGTTACATTCCATATCTGTCCCGTGGAAGTCATGTTCCTGGAAATCTTCAAGTTGTGCCTGTTGATCTAGATGCATCGAAAACAAGTTTTCTCGGTGGTCCGTTGGGGTTTTCGAGCTGTTGCTCTGTGGGTTGTGTGTAACATGAAATTCCTTGGCTCAATTTTTACCACTGTAGAACATAGACCGGGGCAATCTGGAGATTCCTCACAAACAAGGTTCAGCAAGATTATAATTATCGTATCACGAATCCTCATTTGGGTTCTGGATGAATTCATATTCTTATCGGTGAAAATCTGCCGTTCTTTTATTGTTTCAAGTTTATGGGACGAGCGACGGTTATTTTGGGGGAAGTATCTCAGCTTACCGTGAGCTCGGTAATTTCACTGGTCGACTTTTCCCTGAAGCTTAAAGAGTGTCCCGCACGGATGAAATATTTGCGCCTGAATGACCACGATTGGACGAGAATATCGTGGGGGTGATCTTGGAATGGGAATTAGGATGCTATAACCTGGGTTTAAGGAAGCTGGCAGGGGCTAGTGACACGGCACAAACTACCATTGTGGGTAAGGATTGCTCGGGGAGACTATCAATGGGCTAGGTTGATGGATGCATTATATACAATGCAAAGGGTTCGTTCTCGAGGCCATCTCGAAAGTCTGGTACTCGAAATATTATAAAGATCCTTCAATTCTCCTGGCATTGCGGTGTGTAAGTCTTTGACCCATAATCTGGCGGCAAGAAAATCACTGTCCACTCCTTTACATTCTATTTTGGTGCTCAAGTTATATGTGTGATGTAAGTGCCTTTCCTAGGTCTTATTCATCCGATATTCACTAAAATCCCCCAGTCCTTCTACCATTGCCAAAGTATCATTCATACCATCTCCCATTCACATCCTCACATACCCACCATCTACAATGCAATTCTCATTCCTCACCATCACCCTAATCCCCCTCCTGGCTCTGACCACCGCCGCTCCAGCAACCAAAACTAAACCCCGAGTCCCCCTCATCCAAGCTTTGCGCCAAATCTGACATAGGCAAATCCTGCAACGCCGGTTTCATTAGCGGCGTTGCGGCAACGGGCGCCTGTACCTCGACTGTTATCAATGTCGAAAAGGGGGCATTCGCTTGCTCGGTTGCTGCAACGTCTACGGCGACTTCTCCTGTGGCTTCGAGCTCGTTCTATGGTGATGCGGCGACAGATAAGGGGAAGCTCTTGGTGTCTTTGAGAAGGTTAGTTGAAGAGGGCCTCCTGGTGCTTTGAGGCTTGAGGGGAAGGAATGGGATGGAATATCCTGGGCAAATTCTAGATATGAATCTTTCTTCTTACTTTCCTTGAGCTAAGTTTTCTTCGAATTGATGGAATTAGGGGTAGTATGTATGTTAGTATGTTATGCTAGATATAAATGGGTGCAAAGCGCTATGAACAGGCTTCAAGCTGTCACATAAACTAAAACGAACGTGGCGCGGTGGTTTACAAGATACCTCGATCTCTTTCCTTTCTTTGATGACGGCGATTGTTCTCCGGCGATATATGCAGGCTTCTATATATAGTTCTCTAGAGACATTTGATAGCTTCGAATCGAGTAATTTTTTGCTCGCTATTTCTCCACTTGAATCGTTTTTTAATCTTACTTACAAAATTCACTTGCTAGGGATTTTCATGGGTCTCGGGTCTCGGTAGGCAACATAATTCAATTATCAGTGAAAGGAGTGGAGATGTTTAGCTACATACTACTGTAACTTTGCTCTCCTTCTGAAATTTCCTGTGATTTCGAATGGAACCTCTTCCTTTATGGTATATGTATGTTCAACCGCATGCTGATCTTGTGTTACTATAATCGTCGTTGCGGGTGCATCCGGCACTAGGTTAACCGAGAACTACGTATCGCCAACCCCGACCACCCACATTTCCCCCATCTTCATTAAGCTCTCCACTACTACATGCGGGGCAGACTACTTCCACCATCATACCAGTATTGAACTCCCTTGAATATTTACGAATACCAGCAAACCTCCACACAATAAATTTTCATTCCTCATCATCAATACACCCACGATATAAAATGGCTGATAACAACTTGATCGACCGGCTTGCCCTCATTACAGGAGCTTCTGGGGGGTAAGAAGTATCATTCAACCCTCAGATCCTCAAAATAACAAGAAAATAGAATAGGATCAGCTTGCGCTCGTGCATTTGCAGCAGAAGGTGTTCACCTCGCACTTACCTATTCCACCTCCAAGGATGCAATTGATAGGCTCGTAAACGATTTACGTCAAACGTCATCTGGGAAAGATCTTCGCATCTCAATTCATCAAGTCGATATGGGGTTTCCAGAACAGATCTCTGGTCTCTTCGAAGAAATCAAACGTGATCACAATGGACGTGCTGTGGATATCTTGATATCAAATGCGGGGTATGGTAAGAGAATAGTGGATATCTCTGATATTACGTTGGAGGAATTTGAATATACGCTCAATATTAACTTGAAGGCTTCGTTTTTGTTGGTTAAAGGTGTTGTGGAGGGAATGAAGGAGCAGAAATGGGGAAGGATCATATTTATTTCAAGTATAGCTGCTTATGGAGCTGGACTTAATGGTTGTCGTACGGACTCTTCTCTTTGCCTCTTTTTCCTCGACTGTTATAACCAACTAATATATGCATAGATTACGCTGCGTCAAAAGGGGGTCTCACATCTATGATGAAGAATCTATCACTCCATCTCGCCGAGTACAAGATTACAGTCAATGATGTTGCGCCGGCGATGATTGGCAATACAGGCATGATCCCAAATGCTGATGTTGCCCCTGGTCTACTTGATGCGATTCCACTGCATCGATTGGGTACCCCAGAAGAGTGTTCCAATGCAGTTATGATGTTTGCGAAGACTGGATATGCGACTGGTCAGAGTTTATTGCTTGCAGGAGGGCTGAATCACAAGTAGACGGTTCTGCGATATTGTGTGAGAGGTCGATTGAGGGATGCAAGCTTTGTGAGAATCATACATTGGACTACCAAGGACGAAGATAAACCTACTTGTACTGTTCGTACAATGTCCATCATGTTCTTTTCCAACATTTGGACTTATTCATGAGCACAATTGACCACTTACAACTTGTGACATATCAAGTATACTATTGCCACATATTGAAGGATGCCCGACACGTATCTCTGGATGAAATTGGCTACCAGAAAAGGACAGAACATCCTACAAGTGTCTCTGTCTCTTCAACGCAGTTCATCACGTGTCATCGATGTGTGAATTTTGAAGACCCCGCATCTCCGCACTTGAGCTTATCAATCCATTCTCCCCACTCAACGAGTCGTACTTATCATTATTTCTACACGATCTTTCGACAACATCAGCTAAATTGTGCAGAGCTATTCAAATCTTGGTAGATTTTTGCCCCATCGTTCCCAGATATCAGTCTTCCAGTCCAGTGAACGCAGCTGACAAGAAACAGCAACTATGAGTATTCCGGCACTTCTCCAAAAGTATATTCCTGACCTCAGCCCGTATGAAACAATCTACAAACATCTCCATCAAAATCCCGGATTATCACTCCAAGAGCACCTAGCCGCTGAAACTGCAGCCACACATCTTCGGAACCTCCCTGGTTTTGATGTCCGTACAAGCATTGGCGGCACAGGTCTTATTGGTATTCTGAAGAACTCGTCTGGACCTACAGCTCTTCTCCGTGCTGATATCGATGCATTGCCAGTTAAAGAGTTGACTGGTTTACCATATGCTAGCGTAAAAAGAGAAGTCGATGTCGAAGATGGCATCGAAAAAACGTAATGCACGCTTGTGGACACGATATGCATATAGCATGTATGCTAGCCGCTGCCGAAACACTCTGGAAAGCAAAATCTGAATGGCAAGGCACATTGGTGATATTGTTCCAACCCAATGAAGAGCGAGGAGCAGGGGCAAAGGCTATGATACAAGATGGACTATATGATCCGGAAAAATATGCATGTCCTATTCCGTATGTGGTATTAGGACAACATGTAATGCCATATGCAGCAGGACAAGTAGGAACACGAAAAGGGATCTCTGGATCCGCTGCGGATAGTTTTCGATTGACGGTTTATGGAAAGGGAGGTCATGCATCACAGCCCCATATGACGATTGATCTGGTATTCATGGCCGCCAATATCATCGTACGATTACAAGGAATTATCAGCAGAGAAGTAAATCCGCAAGATTCGGCTGTGATAACGGTTGGGAGCGTGATTGCGGGAATGACGGAGAATATTATTGCAGATGAAGCGGTGTTGAAAATCAATGTCAGGAATTTCAACCCGGAGACAAGAGAAAGAGTCTTGAATTCAATCAAGAGAGTCGTAAAAGCAGAATGTGACGCCTCAAATACAACCAAAGAGCCCCTTTTCGAACCGACAAGCAATTTCCCTTTCTTAATAAACGACAATGCTACCACGCAAAAGCTATCCGATAGTTTTGATGAGGTATTTGGCGAAAACCATATTCAGAATTGCGCACCGTTGGGGGGATCAGAAGATTTTGGTCTACTAGCAACAGAAGCACCCAACAAGAATGGTGGAAAAGGAGTCCCTTCTTGTTATTGGTTATTTGGTGGTACGGATCCAGAGGTTATGAGGAAAGCGAAGGAGATGGGGAGGTTGGAGGATGTGCCGATTAATCATAGTCCGTTATTTGCGCCGGTGATACGGCCGACGCTTAGGACGGGGGTGGAGGCTTTGGTTACGGGGGCGTTGACCTTTTTTAAAAGATAAGTGGTATTGGGCTTGGGGGCTTTTCATTGTCCGCAGTGAGGAATTGTCAATGATAATATAACACCTCACAGTCCAGGTATGCTGCAGAAGCCAGTACGTTCCCTCTCAACCACAATATAATTTTACATAAATTTCATAATCATTCTTAATCAGCAATACACTTCCTTCCGCCTTTTCAGGCCCCTGTCTGTCAATTGTGATAACCAGTGTAGTCAATAGTTAACCAGTTAAACTAGTGTACTGATCAAACTGGTATTTGGTTTGATAAATCCAAATTGTCAATCGGTTTGTTTGATAGATTCTAACTGCTTGTTGAAATCTGTTTTTTTTGAATTACCAGTATAACTGATAGTTTAGTTTGTTGAATTTGATTGCCAATTGGTTTAGTTTATGATAGACAAACTGCTAGTTTCCTGACTGATCAAAAGTCTGGATATACTAGTAGCAACTCGTTGTACTATGATTTAAAGAAGACGATACCTCAGAAATGAGAGATCAGTATCTTGATATATTTTGATATTTGCTTTTTGGTCTAGAACTAATAAAAAGAACAAGAGCTGGTTAATGTATCGAAGAGTCGCGGCAATTCGTCCTACTAGGCTGTGAATAAATTCACTCCCCTTAAATTCGCTTCACTAATTAAGCGAAAAATAAAGTAGAAACATTGTAAGATTAACATCTTCCACAGACAAAATTTCAAGCTTTTTCTTATTCTCCATCTTATAGCATCCCTTAACGTACGTTCTTCAGCTACAGCCAGCGCTCATGGTGGCTTTTGGTAAGTTTAATTCTATTGCATATTCAATGACATAACATCCAATCGATCAGCCGATCTTCCACCATCATCTGAACGTCCAACGAAAGCTTCTCGCGCTCTCTGATCACTGTCAGTGATGTGAATAGTTTCAAATAGTATTATGGGTGCTGATATTGGGTCCTCCTACACTACATCCGTGCATAGTTGATAAAAATGCTGTACTAGAACGATTTGTAACACTAACAATATACTGGAAACTGCAAATCTTCACATTCAAACGAAGTAGTACTCAGCAGTTTCATATCTTCCTAGCAATATCTAATACTAGACAAGAAACCTAAACCTGATACTACTAGTAGTATGGAATTCTAAACTATGTGTTCATCGTAGTGGAATGATTTACAAAAATTGAAATACGTATTACCGTAATTGGGTGTCTTCATACCGTCCGTATACTGTTGATATCACTAAGCGTTGACACAAATTTGGCAAGTTGTCTTCTATTTCATTTGATGGCTTATATTATCCAATGGAAAGCTCAGGTGAAGAACTCATTGGGGGAACGCTTCACCAAAATTCAATCCTACCATCCCCAAACACTCCCATACACACCACTTTCCTTCTCTGAAACATACTAGGTAACACGGAAAAGTAGATCGGCAGTATCAACACAAACGGTCCTTCCTGTAGGGAAAAATCAAAGTATTGCTTTCATCAAGACAGAAGGCTAACATCCGTGCGAGACGAAAACTCCTATATATATCTAAACGAGCTCATTCAATACAGATATGAAGTGAGACTGATGCAGTGGTAAGAACTCCGGTTCGGACCCACAGATGTGCCCCAAGTTGCTTGGGTGGTCGTGAGTTCCGTCTCTTGGCGAAGCTCCCCAGACAACCTCCTCACTCCCTTGCCTAAGGCGGTTCATATTCTTTTCTCTTTGCTTTGATTTTCTTGATTTTTATTTCTTTTGGTGGAGGATATGATAATTAGTTGAGAAATAATTTGTGGTTTCAATTCACTTCTTTTGCTGATTTGGTAAAGATATTCACTCTCCTTGGATGGATTTTATGAAGCGACAGTACAGTGAAGTACAGTACTGTACTTTTTATTTTCTTCCATAGAGAAATCTTCGAAACTTCTTTTATTTCCCTATATGTCTTACAGCCTTACAACCTCCTCCCTCTTACAACATTCCCCCATCTAACAACCTCAAGCACTCTTCTCGAGTACCGTCTCTGAGCATTTGTCTTGTAATTTGAATATATTTAAACTTATCTACCATGTCCTTTGTTTCGCCAACATTTAAGAAGCGCGCCTCAGCAAGTCTGGATACACTTGAAGTATGTGTTAAGCATGTGCAGAATACCTTGCAGCCCAAGTTGGAAACAGGCGATGCGTCAATTTTGGAGCACATCCTCCAGGTGGAGATACATAGACTGAGAAGTGTTTATACGTCCACTGGTAATCCTCCGGTCATTTTCATGTCTAACGTCATGGCATCTAACGGATTAGCAGATCTAAAACGAGCAAATCCAAAACTGACCGACACTGCTCCTCCTACACACATCGAAAGCATCTTTCAAGCGCTTACTACTACAGACAATCATCAAAAGCATCCAATTACGACTAAGACCAGCGCTCGCAACAATGAAGCCGGTACGCTCAAGCCCCAAAATGCCGCAAATCGAGTACGAAAACCTAAGAAAGCAAAGCAACCGAGGTTCACTGATTTAAAAGGTCACATTCTCTTCTTGAAGACCCAGGAGAAGGAAGGACTACCGCTGAGCCGTGATGGTCAACCGCCTTTCATACGCCTTCCAGTCGCAGTTCTCCTTCGGTCTTCCGTCACTTTGAAGCGCCTCATTGAAGCTAAGCGCCAAAGACTTATCGACGATTCAAGGGACAAAGTTTGTTACAACCCTCGAAACACCCAGCTTAAGAAGACTTACATCACCGAATACACCATCTATGTGGACGCTTTGATGGATGCACCTTGGGCGGAAAAACAAGCTGGGTATGCTGAACTAGCGGCATTGGGAAAGGAGACAATCTGGAAACTCATCGTCAGGTGGAGCAATTGCTTCAATGAAGATCGGAAGCTTGGTGGAGGAAAAAAGTATGCTCAGGCCACTGTAAAGGAACTGCTTGACTTGGCAATTTTGGGCAAGTTCTTGAAGTGCGATGCAGAATTTTTCTAGGCGTTGAAGAAGGCAAACGTGGACATAAACCAACAATATAATGATCCAGCTTTCGCAAACCCAATCATCGGAAGGCTATAGAATCAGCAGCTCCTTCCATAGCTTCATGTAAATTTGCAGTTACGCGAGCTTGCTATTCGCTTGCCTATAAAAGCATGGCTATGCATTTAGATTCAAAAACATAAGGAATAATTGAGCGTCAACAAATTAAAGCTACCACTGTGATAGTATAAACTTTGAGAGAATTTGTAGTCAGTGATATGAATGAAGGTTGGTTTATAGACGCCTAACCTAACCCAGAATTGGTTACAAGATAACTTTGTTGTTGAAAAGAAGAAGGTTGAATATTCTTAGAGGTAGAATGTCTAACTGCTTCATCGTAAAGTCACTTCCGATTACGATCTTTTGAAGACAAGGCAAGCATCACTGCATCAGCGAATTCTCTGAAACAAGAGCTCTACACTATCTACCCTATTCCTCGTAAATGACAATTACCAATTTAGAAGTGCTTGGTCGAGAACTGACCTGGTGAGAAAAGGCGACATGACTTTACTAAAGGCTGCGTTTGGCTCGCTGCCCACACTTTGTTTATGCGACCGCTCAAACAAAGTGTACACGATTTCGTTGTATTCAGTTTCCCACCAAAAAGACGTATTTCAAACGTGCATCGCTGGAAAGCCGCTTATTTGAAAACCGCAAGGATAATTTATACTTTTCCTCTTGTCTACACGTAAATCAAGACGGTCTTCCATCCATCCGAGAATCAAATAACTTGACTTAAGGTTTATGAGCCGGAAGTTTCCCAATACATTCAGAAAAATGGTATAGCACTCAAGATATCTCGTAGTGGAAGAATTATTGTAGGTGGTACCACAACCACAATCCCAAATCTCGCTTACCATCCCCAAGCATCAAGGGGAGTGAATCTTTCAAGCCAGCCCCACAAAACCAACTCTCACCCGCCCATCACAACCACCAAGTTCACGCCACCCAGCCCACAAAAGAGGACCCTCACTCGCCCCTCAATCAATCCAATCCCATCCAACAAAAAAGTAAACAAAAACAAAAGATAAAATCAGAGATATGAACCATCCCAAGGGATATATATCAACAAGCATGTATTTTTTGAGCTCTATACGAATACCGAGTCTTATCTTACAGCCACCACACCGACGAGGTAATGGGGAACTTAGGTATATAACTAGTGTTTTACCACCGCGCCATCAATACATCATACAACTGATTTTATGAGGGGAGGTGTCTTGTTTGGATATATGTAGGATGAGATGAGGTGGGTGGGTGGGTGAATTTTAATTTGATTGGGGATTTGGTTAGGGATGGATGAATGGTGGCTTGGCTGCTGAGATGGAATGGGATGGGTGGATGGGATGTGTAAAATGTATGATATTATTAAGTGTACTGTGTGGAAAATCATCAATGATACAGTTATAGAGATGAGCTAGCTACGTGTTCTAACTTCTGACACAAGTACCTTCTAAGACAAGCTACCCACTCCATCCTCCCAATGAAATATTTGCTAAATAGGAGGTGTGGAAATAAATGATCATAAATCTACATCTGCCTACTACTCGAGTAAATATTCAAGTCTCTTAAAACAATTAAATTTTATTGAAACCCATGTTTTTGACCCATCCAAATATCATTTTCAAACTATTCAACCGCAAGCAAGCGTATGTCAAAATGAGAAGATGAGTGATACATACAATGTATAATAAGAAGACAATAAAAGCTTTTTCATTCTCACACACACACACATACATAGCAAAATGTTTGAACATTGTCACTTGAACAAGTAGTCATACTTATAAGAACAGCCAAGAGACAAACATACAATGAACTACACAGCAATTGCCTAGATATACTTCATCTTGGTAAACTTGTAGTCAACTTTTTCACCCCAGTCTCGAACTTTTACCCATACCATCCCACCTCAATTTATCTCATTCCGTCCCATCCAATTTCACTTCCGTCCCAGCCCCTTCTATTCCACCTGTTCAATCCTTCCCATTTAATTCCAACTCATTTCACTCCCACCCATTTCATTTCATTTCGATTCTTCATTTCGCTTAAATCGTTGAAAAGCCTCAGGAGAAATCCAAGGGAAAGTGAAGATTGAGGATTGAAGATTGAATGTTTGGTTCTATTTGGGGCACTGAGAAGTATGAAGATCCTCAAGAGAGATTTAAATGTTTAGTACTTTTTAAAAAACTAAAATGGTGGGATTGGACACTCTTCCCCCCTTAGTGGAACAGGGCTCAGGGATGGCGAGATAGAACACTTAGAAGGTAAACCGAATTTGATCACAGGAACATCACATTATGGAGACACAAGCATTAGTTGTGGAAAGACTTTATATTAATTCAAAGCTATTGATCTTCCATTCCATCCCATATTCCTTCCTCCATCAATCATATAAAGCAGACTTCTTTCTGCCTGCTTGTCAGCCTAAATGCCAACTTTTGGGTCTCAGTCTCAGCCTGAATGGACAGGAGCACTTCCGAATGCCATCAGCGTTATTGAGAACAAGCACCAACTCTTCCTTAAGAATTATTTTTAAGAAGAGAAATGCCTATTCTACGTTGTACCACTGTCGTATATCGATTTGATCGTAAAAGACGCCCACTCGCAGATGATGGGAAAAATGAAAAATTAAGAGGAAAATCTTCGATTCAAGCTCTCAAATGGTATCCTTCCTTGCTATGTGTTATTGCGAACACATCGAAGAAGAAAAGCTCGAGAATATGAATCCCACTTTTATCTATCTAGAAACGCAGCAAAATGCAAAGGGAAAAACGTCGAAGATATTTGCAAGCCCTTCCATGGCGGAAGACTCTATGAGTAGGATCAAAAAGGGTTTGGAAAACATGACCGTCATGAATGCGTTATTTGAAAATCCAGGTAAAAAGCTTTTATAATCCGCTTTTCCAGGTAGAAAGAAAGCATCATGACCGGTACGTCGTAAAAGGTTGACATCTCATGTATTCTGTCGAGTCGCCCTTCATCTATAATGGGCATCGAGACGAGGCGACAGACAGTCATAAACAAAAGACAGGTTCTATCGTATGCCGATCAATGGTCGAGACCACGTGTAAAGTCGGCTCTATCGCATAATGCAAAAGAAGACTTCAATCGTGGATACCGCCACCGGAAAATCGAAAAGGCGCAAAATAATTTCAATGCAGAGCAAATGTGAAGCTGGGCTGTAAGGAAAAATCGAGAGGAAAAGAAATTTGGCGATATCAATAAGAGGTACAAAGTCCATCAATATCCGCAAGACGCCTCCGTCCAAGATCCGAAAAGTACCAATGTCGAATGAGGTTTCGAAAGAGGAACAAGAAGCGTTTTCTACTGATGGGTTTACCACCACGATTGGCCAGATCCAGCAGACTGAAGAACGAAGAGTCAGCAATTTTCTTGTTAAGATTTGGGCATTCAACCAGAATTGAATATTGCGAATGGACAGATTTAACTTACTGGGTTGCCATAGCCGCCACCACCACCATTATAAGTTGGAGGAGGACCATATGCAGCAGGAGGAGGAGGGCCACCGAATCCACCACCGCCACCGCCACCGTAAGAGGCTGGTGGTCCACTGTTGAATCCACCACCTCCACCTCCACTGAATCCACCACCACCACCTCCACCAAACTTACGGAAATCACGGTTGGCTCCGCCACCACGACCGCGTCCGCCACCACCTGAACGAGCACCTCGGCCACCACCACCTCCGAAACCTGCACCTTCACGGGCAATGTTTTCGAGAAAAGCTGGTACCTCTTGGTTGGCCTCCTTCAAAAGTTCGAGGAGGTCGCGGACAACACCACGGTTTCCACGGTTGAAGAATGCGGTGGAGATACCAGTGTTACCAGCACGACCTGTACGACCGATTCGATGAACATAATCATCGATATCGGTGGGAAGATCGTAATTGACAACGTGGGTAACGTTAGGGATATCAAGACCACCTGAATGATATATTAGTACATGAATTGAAGTTGTTTGAGACGTAGAGATGGTGTTTGGACAGAAGGAAAGAGTCCAAGAAGTCCAGTTGTAGTAAAGAAAAATGAAGATCCATCATGGAAAGATCAGGGATGGGCAGGACCCTGTATACACTGGTGTTGGGTCTGGTGTTGGGGTGTGGAAGGCACGAAAGGGGGAATACATACGAGCGGCAACAGCAGTGGCAACTAGAATTGGGCAACGGGCGTTTCTGAACATCTCAAGAGCACGTTCACGCTCACGTTGAGTGCGATCACCGTGAATGGATGTGGCAGGGAAGTTCTGGTTGATCAAGAAGTCTGACAAAGAATCGGCCATGCGCTTAGTTTCAACGAAGATGAGTGTAAGCCCAGCACCGTGGGTGTGAAGAATGTCCAAGAGAACGGAACGCTTGTCAACATCCTCAACGTATTCAACCTTTTGGGTGATGTTCTCAGAAGTAGAACCAACACGACCAACAGACAAGAAAACGTAATCCTTCAGGAAATCACGAGCGAGCATTTGAATGTCGCGCGGGAAGGTGGCTGAAAACATGAGGGTTTGACGGCCTTGAACACCTGGCATATCCTCACCCTCAACAATTCGTCGGATCTGTGGCTCGAAACCCATGTCCAACATACGATCAGCCTCGTCGAGAACCAAGTACTTGATGTTTTGGAGGGAAATACGGCCACGCTCAATCAAATCGACAAGACGACCTGGAGTAGCAACGAGGAGATCACAGCCACGTTCCATTTGACGGAGTTGAGAGCCAATGTCGGCACCACCATAGACGACACAAGGACGGACCCAGGATCTGTAGGCGAATTTGCGAGACTCGTCATAAATTTGGGAAACCAGCTCACGAGTTGGAGCGAGGATTAAAGAAGTTGGGTATGCCTTGCGAGTGCGTCCGAAACTTCCTGCAGCATTGGCTGGAACAGCAGATGGACCAGTTTGGAATGCTTGAGACAAAATGGGGAACAAGAAACCACCAGTCTTTCCGGAACCAGTTTGAGCACATGCCATCAAGTCACGACCACCCATGACAATTGGGATAGAGTATTTTTGAACTGGAGTTGGGACCTTGTAATGTGCCAACTCGATGTTCTTGATAAGATGGTCATCGAGAGGAGGGTTGGTGAATCTGAGGACTGGCTCTGGAACATCTTGACCGGATGCTTCAACTGGAATTTCGTCGTACTTCTCGAAGTTGATACCTGTTTGTTGCTTGCTTGGATCATCTGGGAGACCAAAAAGCTCACGTTCTAAACGAGTGTTGACAGGACCGGCGATATGTTTCCCATCTCGCCACTGTCCGTCTCCACCACCACGAGCTTGGCCACCACCACCACCACCACCGCCGCCGCCACCACCACCGGCACCGCCAGGACCACCAGGACCACCGGCACCGTTTGATACAGCGGCAGGGTTACCATAAGCGTTCTTGTTGAAAGATGGAGGTGAAGCTGTATTCCAGTTGTTTCCACCTCGTGGAGCACTGTTGCCGCGTGGAGTGAAATCGGGAGCATTTGCCCAAGACTCGCCTCCAGTAGGGCGGGGACCATTAACGTAGTCATTGCTAGCAGGGGAAATTGGTCAGTACATCTATCATCCTAAAAACCATTTCTGATGAAGAATCAGTAACTTACCCTTGAGGAGCCCAAGCACCGCCATTCAAGTTTGGTGGTGGACCAACTGGAGCTGGGCCACCCATCTTGCCTCGCATGTGAGGAGGAATATATGAGCGAGGTTCACCGCCGTTGAGGTTGAGACCATTCATGTTGATTTGATCCGCCATATTGAATAGACTTCGGAAGATCGACGTATGAAGACTTGTAAGGCTGGGGTATTGATTGATAAGATTTCTTCGTAATTCGGGTGTAGTGGGATCGAACAAATTAATCGACTTTAAGAAGTCTTGCGGAACTTAGAAATTGAAGATGAAATCTAAGAAATCGAAATGCAATCGAAACGATTAAAAAGAAAAATCTGGTAGATTGATGCTTCCGCTCTCTTTATAATGGTAAGAAGAGTAGGTAGTGAAACGTTGAGACAACCTTAAAACTCTTTAACTTTGTTGAATAGCTTTCGAAAGAAACTTCAAAGACAGGAACTAGAAAAGACGAAAAATTGATCGTGGTAAAGAGGTTGTTATCAAATTGAGGGGGTAGATATTTAGTTTTGTGTGTTGGAGGAAGAAGGTTTTGGGGGGAAAAGGGAAAAGAGAATTTTGTGTAGAGATCTTGCCCGAATGATAGTGAATCGTGTTAGAGGCAAATTTTTAAAATGACGGTAACCAATTCCCGTTAAGCGGCACAGTAAGATTTCACGCTAATCCTTACACAGGGTCTCGACATAAGGTTCTCGCCATACCTAAGGGTACTAACTACTACTACTACTACTACTACTACTACTACTACTACTACTACTACTACTAGTAGTCTGCCACTACCTATCTATTAATCAACGGTTATATATTATTGAGGTAGATTCCATAGGTATATTGATACGTATACCTATCTAGGTATATATCCTATTTTATTCCTTAAAGTTCATCATCTTCCTTTCTATCATTATTATGATTAGAAGAGGATACTACTGAATTTGAAATTTTAGATCTAGGGTAGAAGGAAGTAGGCAAATATATATATAATGAAAGCAAACCAGTAGTAGATATAGAATAACTATATAAGAGACTAGGATTACATCTCTATTTACCTATAAGAATCTAGTCTAGTTAATTTTTGAATCTCTTCAACTTTAACTAATAGTAGGTATAGAATCGCTGTAAAATAAACTAGTATTATCACATCTCTATTTATCTATAAGAATCAGTCTACAATAGTTAGTTGAATCTCTTCAATTTTGATCAGTAGTAGATATTAAATATCTGTACTTGTATAAGAAACTAGCATTACACCTCTTTTTGTTTTTATAAGAATCAGTCTAGTTAATTCCTGCTTTTCCTCACCATCTTTCCTACAATCCCTCCCTATTTATATTCCCGTTATTATACCTATTAAACCTTTTTCATGAATTGCAAAAAAGCATTCGCCAAACGGAGGGATGCAGGCATACCATATATTAACTTCTCCAGGAAAATGGTTGACAACTGTGAATGTGAATGAGACATTCATCTTAAGAAAGAAGAAGAAGAAGAAGAGCGAGGTTTATTTTTCGTTGGAGAGAGTAGATATTCACGCTTTTGATGTCAGGTCTTGAAAAGATACCTAGTTATTCTATCAATTTGGTGGGGAGTGTTAACTTTGAATACCATATGCTTTGGTGGACTTCATGCTTCAGTGGCAATTGATGATATTGGGGTTGGGGAAGGGAAGGGAAGGGAAGGGGAGGAAGCAATGAGGCAAAGGAGGCAAGCAACCATTACTTCAATAGGAGGGTCAAAATATTGAACCTCCTAATACTCTGAAGAGTTGTAGAAATTTATGGGCATGTATTTGACTCTCCATATTGCTTCAGGAGTGATTTTGAACAACTGGCCGCATTACTTGAACGTACTACAACTCTGAGAGGATGCCGTCAGATCAAATCATAGTTCCTCCACAGCAAAAATGCATCGAAACAGATATCGTCATTTGATGCCATTTGATGCCACGCTAATATACACCCATGTCTTAATTCATAGTTTATCTCCTGTGTCATAAAAAGCCCCTCATACCCAGTCATCGTCAGACCAATCCCTTAAGGACAATCAATTCTCGCACTATCATCATATTCAAGTTCCTTAATTCCGTCCTTCGTGATAACCTTAACAATCATCCCCTTGAAATCAATCGGCAACCTCCTCTTCAACTCATCTGTACACATCCTCAAAACCTTCATTCCTTCTTCAAAATCAATATCTGGGTGATGATGTTTATCGAGAATCGACAAGCAGTAGTATTGTGCGTAGCCGTGAGCTGCATATGGGAGGGGGGCAAGTGACGCTAGGTAATCGAGCCAGTATAAGCTGGGCTTATCGGTGATGGGGTCGACACCGCCAAGGAGAAGGTTGACGTTGTATGGTTTGCGGGAGCGGAGGGATTGTGCCAATTCACCACGAACGAAGTGGGCGACAGCAGATGGGGAGAGGTCAATGTTGTTGCGCATGGAGTAAAGTTGAGCGTTGGCTTGAATGTATTCTGCGAATTGAACTTTGAAGCACTAGTATCAGTATTACATATTGGTATAAGAGGTGGTGAAACTTTACTTGTATCTCCGGCCTCTCCAGAAAATGCCATCAGGGTATGTTTGTTCAATGCTCTGGTCTTGTCATCAGAAGCTTTGAGAATAGTTGCACCTCTCATAGCAGCTTTTGAAGCTGCGATGAGGGTAAAGTCCTTGCCAGTTATTCCAAGTAAGACTTCCCTAAGAGGTTGATACTGTTAGCAGTAATCATACAGACAGGTCTATAAAATTACTTACATATTGATGGTGTTTTTTGAGTTGTATGATGAAGCTTCAGATTGTTCTAACTATTGAGACTTTGGAGCTCCAACGCGTGTAGCTCTCGCTGCCTCATCCCATTTGGCGCTAGTATACTTGTAACTTAGCGCAAAAAGCTTAAAAAAGCTATCGTTTCTAATTGAAGATTGATTAAACTCCCGATAAATCAAAACATCAATTTGATCAGTTTAGTTTAGACAGGAGTATATCCAAATGACATCTAAAAATCATTCTAAGTTATGTTCTTCTTGTTTGTAGGTAAAGATAAAATATGAGTTTATGATCTTGATTTCGAAGTGTATCACGTGTAGGTATTACGCTCTGGATCCACATAATCCCTGTCTCGAAATTCTGCGGCAGAATAATTCCCCAAAAAAAATTATTTCGATAAGACGAACATTTTTCTGCCTTCCACCACGAGCTTCTCCTACCACAATCACCACAACTATGTCTTCCTTCTTCACAATACCCAATGCTCAAAAGAAAAGGAAACGAAGCGATGCCCCGGAAATCCCGAAGAAAAGATCAGCAGTCTCATCGAAAACTACCACGAAACAGCCACAGCCTGCGAAAAGACCGGAAAGAGATGAAGAAATCTCTGGGAGCGATTCGGACAGTGAGGGGAACCAATTGGATGACGATGTCGGAGAAGCCTCTTCGGATGACGATTTAGAGGGGGAAGGGGAAGAGGAGACTGCGGCAGAGCGCAGGTTGAGACTCGCAGAAAGATATTTGGAAAATGTGCGAGAGGAGGTAGCAGAGGACGGTGTTGGATTTGATGCCGAGGAAATTGATCGAGATTTAATCGCCGAACGTTTAGAAGAAGATGTTGCGGAATCGAAAGGGAGAATATACAGAAAACTGGCAGACGAATTAGAATTTGGACAAGCCTCGAGTTGTTATTTCAAGAAGGATTCGCATTCATTTACGGGTGTAGCTACATGTGCGCCATATGTGTATACCGTGACCAAGGATATGTGGCTGGTCAAATGGAAGATACAGGAGTTACCGCGGGACCAATATCCGCAAAGGAAGGGCAAGAAGAAGAGTAAGAAGCCTGCACCACCACCGAGGAGAAAGCCTACCTTGGTAGCTTCGGTACGAGGAGACCAAAGAAAATCGAAAGTCACATCTTTCATGGGACATACCGACGCCATTATCAGCGTTGCTGCCTCTCAGGACGGCAAATTTGTTGTAACAGGCGGCGTGGACCGAAAGATCATCGTTTGGAACGCCGCAACCCTTTCACCCATACGAGTTTTCTCCCAACATCGAGACGCAGTCACAGGTCTTACATTCCGAAGAGGCACAAATCAGTTATACTCCAGTTCAAAAGATCGAACAATCAAAATATGGAGTTTGGATGAAGGTGCATATGTGGAAACATTATTTGGTCATCAAGATGAGGTAGTGGATATTGCTGCTCTTGCACAAGAACGCTGCATATCAGTCGGCGCCCGCGATCGTACAGCTCGTTTGTGGAAAGTGGTTGAGGAAACACAACTTGTTTTCCGCGGTGGTGGAGGCGAGAAGAAATCGCGTCACAAGAATCCCAATGATCTCCGTACCATCGAGGGCAGTATCGATCGTATTGCCATGGTTGATGAGGATATTTTCATTACCGGTGGTGACAATGGATCACTTTCTTTATGGACTGTCCACAAGAAGAAGCCAATCTACACCCTAACTCTCGCACACGGAGCAGACGAGCCAATACAACCCGAACAAGCATCCGCAGAAACCGAACCCAGCAAGAGAATTGTACCCCGCCCATCACCCAGATGGATCACTGCCCTAACGACAATCCCCTACTCCGATGTCGTACTCAGCGGCAGCTGGGACGGTGTAGTCCGAGCCTGGAGAGTCAGTCCCGACCGAAAAACTCTAGAATCAATGGGTCCCGTAGGTCGCATCCCAGATGCCATAATGGAAGGCAGCACAGAAACCTCTGAATCCCAAGCACCAGCCCGCGGCATCATAAACGACATATCAGTATTTGAGCGCGGCGACAGGGGAAAGGACGGCGTCTGTATCGTCGCGGCGGTAGGCAAAGCCCATCGTTTGGGCAACTGGCAAAAAGCGCCAGCGGGCAGAAACGGAGCCGTGGTATTTGAGATCTCGAGGAAACAGATTAGTAATGGTGTAAATGGTCATGCAGAAGAAGATGCGGAGAAGGCATAAATTTGCATGCATGCAATTGTATAGCTGCGGATGGATTGACTTGACTGGGCTTGGAGTTTTGTGTTATAAAAGGATGGATGATATCTTCATTTGTGATCACCTTTAACCTTGCCTGTTGTATGTATGAAAATAAAAATGGCGTAAATATTACAGCTCAATAATGAGATGACTGCTAGCTCTTGACTTGTTTGGTTTGGGCAGGCACTGCTTTGATTTCAATGTGTATGTATATGCTTTGTGCTTGGTGTCTATTCCTTTTCCCCCTAAACACATTTTTACTAACCGAACACCCATCAAATCCTCTGCTTTGCTACATACCTAGGTAGGTATGTAACACCCTTACCAAAGCTAGCTATAATACAGTGCGTAGGAAAAAGTGCATGAATACTACTAATGAATGAGGCTTTGATGTGCGGGTGGCAAACACCGAAGAGCATCTATAAATCCATAATTAGTCAATTTCTATTACAGTAGAAGATGCATTAAAAGGACAAACACCCAAGTATCAAATTTAATCAAGACAGAATATGTGGATTAAACTTGGTGATATTCTTTTTCAATTTTCATGCTCTGCTATCGTTTCTTTATCATATTATACAATACAGCATCATCACAATTCTCTCGCATCCAGTATCTTTTCTCTCGATCTATGGCCTACTCGATGGAATCCTCGTCTCTCGGTTTGTTCCTAGCTTATCGATCTTCGCATTGTTTAAACCATGGTAGAGTAATGTCGAGGATGCCCGATGACGCCAATGATAGTACTGGAGCCAATTGCCACGGTTTTTGTGGCTGAAGAAGAGTCGGACTGGATTTTGGTATAGGGTAACGACAATATAAAAGAGAGGCAAGGTTCCATAGACTTTCCTTTAGTTAGCTTTTCCTTTTCCTTTCCCCTTCACCTCTCTTCTTTTCTCCCAAACCTGCACATAACTTTCCCCCAAATGCAAGAATTCCCTCTGTCCCCCCTCTACGAACAAATCCTGCACCACCTTCCAACCCCCCGTCGCCTTATCCCTCAACTGCACTTTCCAACTCCTCTTTTCTGATTCTCCTTCTACACTATCTTCTCGTCCTCGAACCGCTTCATGCACTATGTTTGCTACCAAATCATACCATATCGGTTCACCGGGACTGGCATGCTTCAAATCGGGCTCGATATATGGTGCCATGTCGAGATTGCGCGCGTCGAAGGTGACGATGGTGGGGTTGCGTTCGTCGACGAATTTGTTGTGGGAAAAGCGTTTTATGTGGAAGAGGAGGAAGGGTGGTAGTGGGTGGAGCAATCGATAGCGTTTGCGCATGTTGAGATGTTCTTGAGATTTTATGCCGTCGTATTTTGCGAGAATGCTGGTGAGGGGGATTTGTGGGATGATGTTTCGTTCTAATTCATCTTGGAACAATGGCGCTGCGGGCAAATCTAATGTGAGTAGCATGAACCTACTAACATCAGTCTTAACATCCGCATCTTCGAATCTTAATCGATCACCAGCATCGGCTTTGGCTGTGATGGCTTGAGACTCGACTTTTAGTTTTCCTTGGAATATCTTTTGGATTACTGAAGAGCCGGGTTTGGTTTTGGAACCTCCAAGCGCGAGATGAAGGTTGTTAAGGAACCAGGACAGGAAATCCACAGGGTCGGATTGTGTAGTAAGATTGAATTTTTTGTTGGATTTGAGAGAGATTTCTTGGAGAACTTCGTGAGGAGAGACGTGGGATTTGAAGGATCTTGGATTCCATATCTTTCGGAACAGAATAGACACACGTTTTATAAGTTCCGGCTTATTATTGAAGTCTTCCAGCAAGAAGAAATTTCGAAGTGGTGGTACATGGGAAAGTGCTTGTATTATTACATTGAAATAGTCGTTATCTTTGATGTTGTTCATGCCGACAAAACCTGGTATATATTCTTTGCCAGAAAGTGTCCAGGAAGTTTTGGCTTCACGATCCACAGCCATGACTTGTTCCTTTGTATATGTAGGGTCTGACACAAACTTTATGTCATCCAAACTCTTATTTTTGACCTCATATCCTTCTGGCAGAACATATACTTTCTGTGTTTGCATGTTGATGAATACGTGATGTCCTACTTCAAGAGCATGAAAATATGCATGAGACTTGGTTCCTCGTCCCTGATAGTACTTCCCACATACTAAACAGGCGTATACGTTGATGTTGGAAAGGGAAATGGAGCAAAGCTTCTCGAAGTCGAAGTCGAGTACATTGCGATTTATAGTATCGAGGTAGAGATCGTCGTAGCCTTCCATTGGAGCCTTTTCCCGAGCAATTACGACTTGCAAATCTTCATCCTCCACATCAAGATCTTCCATTCCATTCTTTAAGTCCTCTTCATCCTCAATCTGCACTGATCTACGCTCCGTCGTTCTCTGTCGTTTGGGGGTGGGCTCTGCCTCTAGATGCGCTCCATTGATTGAATTCTCGTCATCACTCTTCGTATCATGGATCGCAGAGTCATCATCGCGTCCTTTGCGTTTTCTGGTCGGGATATCCATATCTGTGGCGCTGGGCATGTTGATACTGAATAAGAATTACTTTGCCTATAGAAATTCTCAAGACGATTGGAGATGGAGGTGAACCTCGCTTGTTATTTATTTATATACAGCCTTGTGCTAAACTTTGGGCTCCGAGGCTTGCTCCAGTGGTCCGAGCCACACCACACTATCTATCCACCAACAACAACATAAAGGAGGATTTCTCTGTGTCTCCTTTCGTTGTATTATGGCTATTGAACACAACAGAGGGTCTTTTATCTGGACATCCATCATCAGTGTCTTGTCTCTTGAGAATAGAATAGTCAATTCTATCTTGACCCAACAATGAGGTTGGCCTCTTCAAGTTCAAGTGGACGTCCCTCAGGTAGGGATGAAAGGTGGCTGCAATGGCCTATCATCTCATTCTTCTAAGATGGATTGGATATTCAAACCATACAGATTGTAAAGGGATGAAGAGCAATACTTCTTTCATTATCTTGTATTATTCATGTACCTTTGTATGTCATATAGATAATAGTTTCAATAACAAGCGAATATCGAGACATCACATTCGGCTTGCTTTTTTCCGTAATGGAGAGCAAGAAGAGCTGTGAATTTGCGATGCATACCCATTCAAATTAGACGTTGAAACTTATAATCTCCAGATCTTGCTTGAAACGATCAAGTGCTCGTACCATACCTTGTGCAACCAATGAATCTGTGATCAACATCTTAGATATACAATTTCTCCCCATAAAAAAGCCTAGGCAGCAAAAAGTATCATAAGTTAGCTGAAGCAGCTCTAGGTTTTTCAGCAGTTTCTTACAATTATTCATTTGCTTCCAAACACAGTTGCCCCATGTACAGGCTATGAGATGCAATGGATTGGAAATCAATGAATTAGAAATCAGAATTGGAAATGATGACGGCGGCATGACCTTAGTCAGTGCTAAGTCTGGACACACAATTGCACCCAGCAATCAAGATGTAGAAAAGGCATAGCACCCACATCTCCTTGCTCTTTCTCCAATCTATCCTACCATTCTGACCATTGCATCTATTTTACTCAAATCTGTGACCGAATTAGCATCACGCACTTTCAATTCCGACTATAATCAATTTCAAATGGCCTCCACCAAGATCTTGTTTACAGGAGCTACTGGATATGTGTAAAGATTGTTTTTCTGCACCGTCTCCTAACTCCTCAGCTTACCAAGTCACAGTGGAGGATCTATTCTATCAACCATTCTTCAACAAGATGCAGATTTCCTCTCCAAATATTCATTGTCAGTACTTATGAGAAAAGAAGAACAGGCGAGGGTGTTTTCTGCCCAAGGAGTAAACACCATCCTTTTCAGCTCTTTGGACGATACAGAGTTCCTACAAAAAGTCGCTCGTGAACATGATGGTACCGTTCCCCTAACCTAGTGAATCGACATCACTGACTTGGGAAAGTTATCATCAATGCTGCTTTTGGGCCTCACACTGCTGCCGCGGTAGCTTTTGTTACTGGTCTCGGTGACCGCAAAAAGCAGACGGGCAAGGAAGTTCATTATTTACACGTATAGACTCCGTGGCTACTCATCTTTGCGGAACTGACACGATCCAGATTTCCGGGACATCCACAATGAGTGACCAGCCACTTTCCGGGGCTTTCTTAGAGGACCGAATTTTCAGCGACACAGAGGATATCTTCAGCTATGAGAAATACCGAGAATCAAAAACAAATTACCCGCTCCGCACAACTGACGTCGCCCTAACCGAAGCCGGCCTTTTGCTAGGAGTGAATACGACGATCATCATGCCCCCCGAGATCCACGGTACCGGGTCTGGGTTATTCAATGCAAATTCCATCCAGGCGCCCGCCGTTGTCCGTCATGCTCTCAAGCATGGCCAAGCAGCTTATATTGGCGATGGCAAGGGTATCTGGGATTACGTTCATGTATCCGACGTGGCAAATTTGTTCGAGATCGTAATTTCCAAGATCTTAAGAGGCGAGGAAGTTCCCACAGGGACACGGGGCATTATTTTCTCTTCCGCGGGAAGATTCACGTGGCAGCAATTTTCAGAATATGCTGGGGAAGCATTATTTAAGCGAGGTGCGATATCAATAAAAGAGGCAAAGAGTATCACTCTAGAGGAAGCTGGAGATTGGTATGGCGGAAGCGCATATTATGTTGAATTGGCGTTTGCTTCAAAGTAAGTCTGACGGACGATGTGCGACTTGATATGGTATCATAGAACTAATGCAAATTAGCTCGAGAACTAATGCAGATGTGGCTAGAGATTTGGGCTGGGTCCCGAAGAAAACATAGCAGGATTTAAGGGATTATTTTGATGAGGTGGTTGCATTTTGAGCTGGAGAAAAAGTAAAGGGCTACTGCAACTTGCTTTGGGTTATGCCGAGGTGTGTTTCTCACGCATACTCAGCTTAGGTAGGGCTTTTCTATGTCTTTCTTGGAAAGAGTTTTCAAACAGATGCATTACTTGCCGTATTAATTTTTGATTTCCTTGTGTTACACCTACTTGTCTGGCAAAAGCCCTTCCCATATCTGTCTCTTGTATATGTAGTCCACGGTCTGCTACCTATATTATTTACACAAACGTTGGCAACGCGGTATCTAATTATTTATACAAACGTTGGCAACGCGGTATCTATAATCCTCTGCACATTCCCTCTATTCCTCTATTCCACCTCCATCTTTCAATATTCAGTATACTCTGTCCACAAAACACCGTAGCATGTTACACTACCTAGAAGCGATGACCAAACCCAGCCATCACAGCAATTCCATTTCCATATTCCAACTTCTTCCAGATGACTTAGAACTTCTATCCTGTCGCGACAAGACAAAGCAAGGTAAAGTAAGCGCCGCGAATTATGAATAACTCGGCAATGACAAATTACCATCCATCTTTGTCTTTCAATGTAATCTTATGCACTTAACGCTTCTGACCTGACAGCCATCACCTCCTTCTGGAAAGTTATCTCATCATACAATAACCATAATCACGGGTCAACGCGTTTCACGTTCACGATGGTCTCTGAGCCCTCTCAAATGGCGTTAAGAATCAAATAATCAGACTCTCTGATTATAAATAGATAATTTCCTCGTATGATACTATGATTACATGTAGGCGAGGCGATTTGAATAGGAGGTATATACAACAAATAATAAATACCCAGAGCTTGCGCTTGCGCGATCGCGATGAGAGTAACCTATCTCTAACGATTATTGCGTCGGGTACTGTAATCAATATTCATTCCAGTGAAGAGAATCAAGAGATATCACTATAAGAAAGCTACTACTCGAGTACATAGCATTATTCTGCGAGTTGAAATTTACTGTAAGTCGAGTGCAACATAAAGTCATATCTCGTCTTACTTTGTATGAGTGAATATAGAGTAGAACAACAAGATATTTCGCAACATCTTGTCGATACTTATACGAGTAGAATGATTTCTTCATATACTGACCGAGTGACAAACTACCACGCCATATTTAAGGATATACAGCTAGCTCATATCGAAATATCTCGTGTGTTATTATTAGGTCATCGATCACATTATATCATCACAGCAAGGTATATATATATACGAGTATATATATCTGTTCGCCTGCGCTTCCAGCGTCTCGATCACTGTATCACTGTATCACAATCACAAGCAAGTACGTAGGTCTGAAACTACAGTGGTAGTAAGTAAAGTGCAGAGTCTCATCACGAAGAACCATCAAAGGTCCAAGGAATTAGATGAGAAAAGTTTCTGCCATCGCTTAGATAATTGCAGGCAGGATTGAAGTATGAGGTTTGATGGAAGAACAAGCACGGATTGAACCGATTTTGAGGAATAGAGGGCTCGATTTATCGATCTCGGGTAAGAACTTGCGTTCCATCTATGTGTATGGATCTTGATTGATTCAGCACCGTCACCAATCGTCGAATGGGTTCTTCTTGATTTCTCGTGTTTCAGGGCGGATACTCCACGCGCTCTATACGAATATCAATTAGATGCAGGGACTCAGCTCGGGGGAAGCCCTTGGTACTTCTATTACGATGATACTAGCGATTCGCAAGCAAGTAAGATAGGGGCGAGTACTGGTTTCGATTCATCTTTTGGTGGGGCTTATGTGCTCGAATACCTTGGCATAATGTACTAGGGGTTAACAATACTCAGGCTTTTGTTCTTGCGGCTCTCAGTTATGCAACTTTGATAGCTCCGGTGACGTTCTGGGAAGAGATACCGAGAAGAAGGGTAAATTCTTGATGTCTTTGTTGTGATGCTTCGTATTGAAGTAGTCTTGGTTGTGTATCGAGTGGTATTCGGATAGCATTTCTGAATGGAAGTTTGAGAATATACTTCCGTCCGCTTACCCGAGTAGTAAGTCGTTGTTCGAGCGAGTTCAGAGGTTTGAGATAGTAATTTTGTTGGCATTTGCTACATAGCAGTGCGGCAACTGATATTGAATCTTTGATACACGTCCCTCGATCAATCATTCGTATATTTGTAGCCATGCAGCGATTCTGAAGCATAGAAGCGGAATCCCATAAATTTCCAGCTCAAAGAAGTAGTATCCTATCGTCCGAAAGTTGCAAGACACTTTCCCAGCTGACATTATCTAAATGAGCCTCCCTGAGAGCCCATACCTTTTCCAGAAGAGGTAAGATGGTACTCCGATGATGCATTGAGGGGTCCTTCAATGGAGGCGAAGAGAACATATTTCTGAAAATGTCTCGGTCTTTTGCACAAGCCACACACCCTAAGATATACATTGGACATACAATAGCACGAAATGTGTCTCCACGTAGCAATGTCGAAAGTATCGTCATCGGTCCAGCGATAATATTGTGTAGGTCCGGATTTTCTTCAATGCTCTTGAATCCACCAGCAACAAGCTCTAAATAGATGTAAGCAGCACGGGTAAACAGTCGCGTGATGATGTCTTGGGGACCTATCCGTGATTCGACATGCGAAGTCGAGCTTGGGTTTGTAATGCGAAGTTCTGACAAGAACTGTTCATTTAGCCCACGTCGGATGGTTTGTCTGATGTTCTCAACCTGATTCTCGAATGAGTGAGCATCAAAAATACCACCCTGAAGCCCGTCTCGCTTAGATTCATGTAACATGGAAATGCGACCTATTTCAGTCATAGCCCAGTTCTTGCAGCCCATGATTTTCTCCAGCTTGATCTGAGCCTTTGCGCCGAATGCCACAGGGTGAAGATCAAGGAGTTGCGGTGACTTTCCTGTAGTTACACAAGATACTATGTCCAACCATAAAACCACTCCAAATAAAAACTGAAAAGTTATAGTGTTCTCGCTATCTCCCAACTTGCAAAGCGTTGACAGTGTGTCGGAAGTTGACTCATTGTTAACCAATAAGCCAAGCTCGGTGGTATGTTTTCGGTACGCTTGACCAAATATATCCGTGGCAGCACGGAGATGAATCTGCCAAGAACTTTTGCGTACACCAAAAAGCTGTTTGGGAATCGAGTAAGGCTTGTGAAAATTGATACATTACACAAAAGCGGAAACTTACCTCGAAAAACACGAGTTGAACAACACAAGCCATAATCTCAAGACCATTATCCGGACAGATTGAATAATCAGAGACAGATTTTTGGGCGAGTCTGAATGCATCTTGAAATTCAGTCAAGCATATAGCAAGGTGACCCTCTTGTTCAGCAATGCTGGGCTTTGTACACGCACCGTGACTTATTCCACGAAGTACAACCCCCCGATGATATGCGCTTAAGCCAATAGATGCATGATATAACGGTTTAGTTTTCAGTAGAAGCGAGAGCAACCATCCTCGTCCTCCTTCAGCTACTTCAGGCTTATACATGGGGTATTGCAGTGAAAACACATTATCCAGGAAATGCATAAGTAAAGCAGCTTCATTGCCTGTAATTGACGGTGTACTTGGAAAGCTGTTTCCGCTGTCTGGCGTCGAGCCCTATATGCTGTTAGTCATTCATAAATACCCATTTCTAAACCTCTTACCATGGAAGCGTCAGCTGATGCACTCTGCTCTGAGTGGGCAGGGGAAGTCTCAGAATTTGGCCTCTGGTGATCTACATCTCCAATTACTATAGAACTCCTATTCGAGGATACAGCTGTAGGCTTTGGTGCGAGACTGATGGCGGATGCTTCTGCATCACCATTCTTTTGATCCGCGGATGCACTAGCTAACCGACCCTTTCGACGTGATGTGTGTTTGACAATTTGTTTGATTCTATTCGCCATTTCCTTTTCTCTTGGCCCATTATCCATCCACTCTGGCTTTACTCCATGTTCATAACATGTGATCGCTAAAGATTCGCATGTTAAACATGGCGAAGGTTTCCGTTCGTCGCATTTCTTCTTGCGCAAACGGCAGGTCCAACAACCTTGTTTGCTTCGCAGTAAACCATTCATCGAGATAATACCAAAGATATAGGGTTTAATTACAACAAGGATTGTATATAATTGAATCTCATAAGTTTTTGATATAGATACCTAGGTAGCGACGTTATTTCAAGATGCTTATGAATCCACAAGTCAAATAATCCACTAGCGGCCGCCCCCGCAACGCCTCAAAAGCCTCTCACCGCCCAAATGTAGCCAACAACTTTACTGAGTACATTTTGACACCACGAGCACCAAATACTTCTGGGCGACGAATCTTAAAAATTATACGAAAATTACCCGTAATCCTCCAATCTTTATAAAACTAGAAGTATCTTAGTACCAGAAGGCAAATTAATCATTTTCAGAAACTAGACCCAATCTTTTGTATTGGCTACTGAATTTCCCAAGGTCTATGATTCTCAAACGCTGCCGCTCACCAGAGATACTCGAGATGTGTTAACTTTGTGGTACAGGAGATGAGAAAATATCAGAAGCTAGATACATACACAGGGAAACCTAACATCGCAAGCCATATCCAAGGAAGCAAGAATTCTCCTGCGCTGAAAATTCAACTCCACAGCTCCGGAAATCGCTTCTCACTAGAACCAACGGTCACCGGAGCCCAAAATACTTTTGCCGAACCTCTCCGTACATCTCGATTCGACACTAAGCGACGACACTGATATCAAGAGCCTAATTGATCACTAGACTCACTAGGCTTACATAAACGCAACTTAATTTCTGATTTCGATGGCGATGGATGGGAAAGTTTTGGGAAAGATGGGATTTCAACAATGCCATGTGTGAATTCGACGTGCAACAAGAACTGTTCTTTTCAAGATCAACGGGTCAGTTAACTTGGATAGTGGCCCACTAGGGATCTAGTCTCGAAACTCGCCACTGGTGTATGGGGGGATCATCGAGGTAATAATGTTGATATCTGGTCTATTCAGTACGTACTACGGAGATCTCCTCTTCGATGAGGATTGGAATGATGTAGAATTGTGAGCGGGGTACTACTGTTTACATTGACGTAGCAAAGAACAGTTAGTGTACAGTAGTCCTGAACGTTATTGGTATGCCATTACCTAGTTAGTGCCGGTTAAAGTTTCTGAGAAGCAAACCCAATACATGGCCAAGAAAACAGGTATTTTCCCCCTCCCACCTTCAAGAATGATTTGATGTGGCTGGGAATCCGGGATCTTGCTCAATTTGTGCCATGGAAAGACATGTCACTCGATAACTCCAAAAATACACCATTTCTTTTGCGCATACTGAATACTCGAGTCGATGTGTATTGTAAAACTACTATTAAGATTCCCTATTAATATTATTACCGTTAATATTATAATTATAGGGTATATAGTCATGTAAATCGTAAGTTATTCTGACCGTGTGTAGTAGACCAATCCTTCTATCTCGTTTCCTCTTTCCCTATAAAAAATTATAAATTAACATCATCACTCCGAATACTCTTATCGGAACCCCCATCTCCTGCTTCCCATCTTCCATTAAAAATCAAATAATAACGTCCACAAATCAAATAATACCAATCTTCTCTGGCATCCAAGGCTATTGTTCAAGATCTTGAAGGACACTAGATTCCTGATATATATAGGCTGCTGGACTGTGACACGAGTACCGGTATGTCCCTACATATCGCTCTTGGAGATCTCGTTGTCCTGTCCATGACGTGACTTCAGCCCTAACAACTTACGGCCACGACTCCCGATATTACCAAAGCGTTTCTTGTTGTTAGGCTTACTCATAGA
Organism: Sclerotinia borealis F-4128; assembly: GCA_000503235.1. Taxonomy (NCBI): domain Eukaryota; kingdom Fungi; phylum Ascomycota; class Leotiomycetes; order Helotiales; family Sclerotiniaceae; genus Sclerotinia; species Sclerotinia borealis. Next base: position 57,220 of record KI628545.1, read on the forward strand.
GATTTGACAACTTTTATGGCTTTTGGCGTTATTTGAGTTGCCATGTGGCGGCTCCGGGCTTGCCCCACTACTAGGACCTGGACATGGGCACGAAAATCCCGGGACTCCTGCTAGCTCACATCCAGGTTTATGCCTCCATTTGATGACCAATGCTTCGGGTTGAGATTCATCGACTGGATTGGCTTCAGCTTGAAGCATAGGCTCAGAATGCGATGATCTACCGAAAATACGGACTGAATCGATTGACTGATAACCAGAATCGCTCAAGCTTAATGGTGGTAAAGCTGGAGAAAGATCTGGCTTCTTTCCAAGTGCGAGTGCTGTCTTGTAGGTATGATATATATGATTCTCTGGGCGGAGGTACTTGGCCAAAACATTATTGTCACCAAAATTAATCCACGCAAGTGGACCCCCATCACCCTTCATGTACTGTGAACCATGGACCCATCTGAAGAGCCTTTCCTGTATCAGTGGTATATGGAATTTCATCTGATAATTTCTTCCTTCCCAAGAATCCCAAGTCCGACCGCTGGACTTGATAAAACTTTGGAGAGGTTCGAGTCGATTGGTATATTGCAGTGTATCCGCACTCATAATGTACATCAATCGAGCATCATAGAGATTAGCCGTTCGCTCAACCATGATACTCCTCCGACAATCACCGACTTCTTTTGTGATCCATAGCCATCTTCCATTGATCAAATGATTCTTAACCAAATCAAATCCGGTTTTTCCTGAACTCTGACCCTTTGTGGGCAGGGTTGTGAAATATGAAGCTTCATTGAGTAAATAATCGTCATGATCGACGAGAAGTACACAATGCTTCAACATATCCTGCGACACCTTTTCAGATAGCACCATGGTATTACCCTTCATAGTGATATCATCACAATTGATGACACGTTCCGGGAACTGAAACATGGGTATTAACTTGATGCGCCCAGAACCACTTACCCTTCGCGGATACAGATCCTCCTTCACACGAACATATTTGAACTTCACACCATTATGTGACGGCTGCTGCAAAACCGTCTTTTTGCGTTGTTGAATTGCTCTCCTACGTCTTATAGAGGCGGTTAGGGACTGCGCGGGACTCAGATCCTGCGTGATCGGTTCTAAATCCTTCTGAAGGTCTTGTTCTATAACCACTGGTTCTAGAGCTGGTTTATCGAATTCAACATTCTCTTTTTCTCGATCAATTATAATGTCTTCCACTTTTCCGCGCTGCTTCCCGTTACTCTCGGAGAGCATTTGCTGAGAGACTGCACTCGAGGTCGCAGGACCGAGATAAATGGATCTTCCACGCACTTGGAATTCCGTAACAATAGCTCTGACTTCCGGTATAATTGCGCGAGGGCGTGAAGTTGAAACTTCACATGAAATCACTGGCAGTCTTTGAAGTCCCCATCCCGGTAATGTAAAGTTATTAGGAATGTAGGAGGAGGGAGGATTATCTTTCGAGGTACCGCCTTCATTTACTTTTGCATCAGATCCATCATCGGTGTTCATTTCTGCAAATGAGGTCGAAAAGAAAGCCGAGAGAAGAGTCGAGAGATGAAACTAAAGAGTAGAGAGAGAGATTAAGAGATACAGAGAAGAATGTAAGAATGCAGTGTCCAACGATATGAGCAACAAAACTAAAATTGCAAATTTAAGAAAATGATGTGGCTTATATAGACTCAAGATATACGGAAACTATATTCGAGGTCATTGGATCTCCCAAGCTAGTATGATTACTACAAACCGGACAAAAGCACTACTAATAATTAGTCTACCAGAGAAAAGTTTGTTATTTCGAACAACTAACCTTTCTGAACCCCCCCCCCCCCCCCCCCCAATCTAACTTGATAGGTACGCTCTCAACAATGCCGAAACTCGGATTTAAATTTCGAATAAAGTCATGGCGTCACTTCAACAAGATACTAACAAATCCCTTCTATTAAGCGATTAACTACACATATTTTGTCCGTTAACAATGCTACCGCGCCAGATTACCATCCATACCAGACTACCATACCAGACTACTATATTAGCAGCCGGATCCCAGATGCGTCATGCATCTATGAGATTCTGATCCATATCGTTACGGTTTCTTGCCCTGTCCATGATATCATCCTTTGATTTTTGTGTAATGAGCTTCTGCTCTTCCAGGCGACTTATTCCCTGTTGAATGTGTTCGATATGAACGGACAAGGGTATATGAATTCTGTCGCGTAGCAATTCTGGTGCAGCTACCCTTTCCCGTAAGTCCTCCAGACCAGAACTGATCTCTAGCAGCTTGACTAAGGTTTTTGAGACATGAGCCAAAGCAATTTTGCGTTTGTCTCCAATCTCTTTCAACAAATTGAGTTGGCCATTGAGTTTGTTGATCCTGCCTCGATGTCCACCAAGCCATGTCCATAATTCCGAAAGAGTCTCGTCTTTACTGGCCTGTGCTTGAACACCATCTCGTACTGAAATTCCGTAGATGACCTCCAAACGATCTTCTAAATTATATAGAACCCCTTGCAGAGCTTGTGCTTCTAGGACCAGACGGGCAATTTCTTCTTCCACAGCTCGAGTATGCTCTACATACTGATCAAGTACGAGTCTTTCGGAAAACTTGACAGGCTGGAATGGTGCAAGCATTTTGTCGTTTACGAAGGTTCCGATCATACCACGGGAAGTTTCTCGCTCTTGAATACCATCAAGAACTCGTGAGGTCCAGCGTGTGATAGAAATGACACTATCTACTGCTCTACCCACATGGCTATTGAACCTTGTGAGATCCATTGATGCAATCTTCGCCGTATCGATAAACCCATCAAATTCTACGACAAGTTCATTCCTGCAAGTCGAAAGTGTTAGTATCTAGCTTTGATGATGCGACTGATTTTGCATCTTTCCAGCTGCGAGACTCGTAATGGAAGGCTCGCCAATTTGAAAGGATCTAGTGATTGCCTACCTCGACTTCAGTTGACTATATCGTACAAGTTGACGTAGGTCTCTCAGAAAACTCTCCCCACGTTTCATATCCAGTGGCAGGGAGACACCTCCGGCACTCTCCTTCAAGATATCTTCGAACTGAGATTGAACCATCATTACTTGTTCAAATTCAACTGGCACGTTAGACCCAGTACTGGAACCACCATTATGGATAGGGCAAAATGGCAAGCTCAATAATGATGAGCCCGGGAGCAAACAAATTGGTGATAATGATACGTAGATGGAAGTCGTGATGAGATTTCGTGCGACGAGAGCGAAACCGGAAAGCATGCATATAGCAAGCAAATAAGATAGGGGCGTTCTTAAAAGTCTGAGGGCACCGCCTAGAATCCCCAGTATCCATGCAAGAGCCATTATTGTATGATCGAAGAAAGCGGTAATAATGTCTTTGGTGTCAGAATCTTGATGATGAGGTGTGTTGGAAGTTCTGATTGAAGGCGCCAAGGGGGATTTTTCATAAGTCGGCTGCGTCCTCAATGTGTTTTTCGGGCTTTCATGGTTCATATCATGTCGCGAGCTTCTTCTTCTGGATTCTTGGAATCGCCGAGGACTTCGACTGGTACTCTCACCTTGAGACCATGAAGCTTCTAGAGTTTCCACGTCCAGAGAAGGCATCACAAATTCAGGCTCGGGAGATCTGTTGTCACCTCTGGTAGATCCTCGAGGGGTAGAAGTTCTTGCTCGATGATCGTAATCTGCTTCGTTGAGTGGCAGATATTCTTCATTCTCCTCATCGCCTTCTACCACCCAGGATTCACCAAGTTGTACGTTTAGTCTTCCGCCACGCATTGTACCAAAGTGCGTTAGATATTAATGCTCTAGGTTGTCTCGTTTTGAGTTGGGTTGGTAAGTAATAAGAGCGAAAGCAATGATATATGTAGCACGGTAGCAAATACTCGTACAAAGTGTTGAGATGAGAAGGCTATGCTCGTAGAAATTGATGGTTCCTAGAAATGATCAAAAAGAGTTGAAGGTGGTAGACATAAGTAGATGTTGGAAGTGTTGAAAACAATTTCATTCTGATTCACTTATTATTATGAAGATACTTATAGAGTAGATAGATGACGTTGTCTCATTATTTGTTGTTGTCGCCTTCCCACCTATCGTAGCCCTGATACACAGTCTCATATCTCGTCAACTCGTGATTCACCCGATTTACCGATTTACCCCACGTATTCTCTAAAAATAATTCAAAGCTTCATGTTTAACAAGGCTGACAGCTAATGTATGGATGGATATATATTGATTCACAACCTTTTGTAATGGTCTCCTTTAGAGCCTTAAGACTGTTCCAGAATGGATTGAATATCAATTCATCAGCAAAATGTCTTCGATATTGGACCCCAAGAAAGTTTGCCCATGCCACAGTCATTCTAAATCGTTGTTGTGCCTCTTGCGAAAGTCCATCGATAGCTTCGAATGTCGCAAAAGCTACCACAATACCTCCAACTCCAGCAGCTGATCATCGACAACTAGGAATTGAACAAGAATTGTTTACAACTACTCCTTATAGTCCTGGCTCACCTCTATTTCTTCCTAAAGGCGCACGCATGTTTAAAGCATTGACCGAATTCCTCAGTGCACAATATTCACATTTCGGGTTCGAAGAAGTCATAACACCTACAATATATAAAAAGTCACTATGGGAAAAGTCAGGGCATTGGGAGAATTATGCCGAAGACATGTACGCGGTGACTGGTCGTGGTGCATCTGGTGAGACAATAGGGAGTCAGAAAGGAGAGAATGAAGAATATGGTTTGAAGCCAATGAATTGTCCGGGTCATTGCTTAATATTCGCGTCAAAGCAGCGAAGCTATCGTGAGATGCCTATTAGATATACTGATTTCAGTCCATTGCACAGGAACGAGTTATCGGGTGCTTTGAGCGGGTTAACAAGGGTACGGAGATTCCACCAGGACGATGGGCACATCTTTTGTCGACCTTCCCAGATCGAGGAAGAGATTTCTAGTACATTGGAATTTGTTAGAATGGTGTATACGACATTGGGGCTTGGTCCGTATAGACTGGCGTTGTCTACTCGACCGAGTGATCACTATATTGGAACAAAAGAAGAATGGGATAATGCTGAGACAGCATTGAAGCAATCATTGGAGAGAAGTGGTCAACAATGGACGATGAATGAAGGAGATGGCGCTTTCTATGGACCAAAGATTGACATAATTTTGAAAGATTCTGATGGAAAAGAGCATCAAACTGCAACCGTTCAACTCGATTTTCAATTACCAAAACGCTTCGAATTAGAGTATCAAGCTCCTGCACCAGAGATTGAGGCAAAAGGAGAGACCACAAATGACCCCACATTGCTGGCTATGCAAGGACCGGTGGCACCAGTTCTAATACATCGAGCTATCCTGGGTTCCGTCGAAAGAATGATGGCATTATTGATAGAACATTACAATGGTCACTGGCCATTCTGGTTGAACCCCTCCAAAGTCATTATCCTTACCGTGAATGATTCAGAGGAAGTTGTAAATTACGCGAAGGGGATCCAAAAACAGCTGGCACAGGATTCACATCACAACATATGGCCAAGATCGCGTTATACAGTTGAAGTTCCAATCGAGCTAGACTGTAGTCCACGATCAGTCAAAAAGAAGATTTCCGAAGCCAAAAGAAAACGATACGGTGCAATAATCGTTCTAGGCAACAAAAATATCGACAATAATACTGTCACAGTTGACCTTTCAGGTATCCCGCGGGGTGGGCACTCTCTTCCAGACCGGAACCTTGTGAAGCTCTTAGGTGAAGATGTCATATTGGAGAATGGCAAGGCATGGGAAGAACAGCTAAAGACTTTGAACATGAGCCCTTCAAGGTTACGAAGTGTGTTTACATCACTACTACATCTCTATATGTAGAAATGTACTCAAGTAAAACAGTAAAATAGCAAGAGTAGAATATCAAGAAACCTCTGTGATCATCTTTGCTTAAAAAAACGAACCCTATCTATGGTCATAGATTAGTGCTTTTGTCTCTATGTCAAATCAACTGAATTAATACCACCGTTTCAATAAATAATGTACCGGTATTAAGAAATACTTTGATCAGACTGCAGTCTGCAAGTAGGAGCCATGCAAGTGGTTCCTGGTTGTAGGTCCAAGCTTTCCCCCAGACTCTCGCCTTCGGTCTTTCGCGAGCCGTAACTTCATGTAAGTTACAGAAAGCAACCATTTTCCAAGACTTCCACGATAATAATGCTTCACAATCTTTGATCAATAACTTACCATCAGCAGCACTAACTCAAGTCAAATTCACAAGATGTCTACCCCAGCAGCGAAACGTCGTCGAATGGAAGCGGCAAACACTCTCCAAAAACCCTTCCGGTCACCTTTTAAGACTCCGTTCAAATCGCCCCTCATCAAAGCCCCAAACACTCGAGCTTCTACTGCCGCAGCCGCAGTCTCTACTCCTCTATCTTCCAAAACTTCGAGTTCTTACCCTGTCGTGAGCATCCCATCTCCAAGTACCGCGACACGTACGAAGAGATCTTTCACGTCGCCGGTTTCAGCGGCGGTTCTCAATGCCGACCCAGATATTGCTCCATTACTTAAGGAGCAGAGGGAGTTAGAGAAACAACTGAGGGAAGTCAAGGAGGAGTTGGACATGGCAGAACAGGCGAAGAAGATTGAGAAGGATAGTAAGAATAAAGATAAGGATGGAAGTGGAGAGATTGACGGGGAGTTGGTAGAATTATGTGAAAAATGGAAGGGCGCGAGTCGATTGGCAGCGGAAGAGTTGTTTGGGAAGGTTAGAGATAGGGTTAATAGGTATGTTACTACGTTCTTGATGTGTGGGGGTTGTGCTGATATGGTGTGATGGAATAAGGATGGGTGGACCGAGAGCTTGGAAGGAAATGCAGAAGAGACAACAGGAGTTTCAAAATAACTGGGATCAGGACGATGCCAATAACAATAACAATAACAATAACAATAATAACGATTCCGACAATGAGGACGACGGTAAGGATTTAGAGAAGCGAGACGTTTATGCAGAGTATAGCATTGATCCTGAGACGGAGAATGAGAAGACACAGAGAGCCCCGGGCCTTGGTGATACTGGGGAGAATCCTGGAGAGGAAGATGTAAGTCCATAAGCGCCTAAAATTTTCTACTACTAACACTGTACAGGAGTTTACAATGGCAATGATGTTAAGAACATTGAATGTGGATTTGGCGGCAATTGGGTATGATCGGGAGCAGCAGAGATGGATCGATTGAGTGATTTGGGGCTTTTCACATTTTCACTTGAACAAATAGTTGTTGCTTGAGAAGAAGTGTTCACAATATTATCAATGGCATGCTGTAAGATCAAATTTTCTATCAATTATATGTATAATATTGCCTTGGCACTTAGCTCAGGAACACTGGCGTACAAGAAGGTAGAACATTATCATGTTATCAGAGGACATCAACTCTTCGGTGGTTGATGCTAGATGAGAATACAAAGTCAATTCTCGCCATATTGTTAAATCATCAGAGAAACCAGATCAGATGAGACATTCGCAAGAGCATTGTTACAGGCCCATTCATCTCAAGCTATGAAGATACTAAGATGCATCGTTCTTTCTACGTGAGCTTTTCCAGCCATACTTCGAAACATAAATCTTTTCAGAAACTACTAGCTAGGTACTTCTACACCTTCAAAAAATCAAAACGCATCTTGTGACAATACGATATAGGTGATATATAGTCATAGTCTATCGATAGATAGATACATAGACGTATTTTGAGAACTTGAAGAGCTTGCTTGTTTCCAGAAGGACTATTGGTGTGAATTGAGATTTAGGAAAATGTGAAAATGTGAAAATGTGAAATTGGGGATACTATGTTTGAGTTGGCTATGAGCAATATTAAGGATTGAGGATTGAGAATTGAGGATTGGTATATGAGGTATAGTCTATATACGAGTGTAGTCTTTGATATGGAGTGGAGTGGATATTTCTTTTCAGTACCTCGCTCTGATATGATACTAATCCACCGGTTTCCTTCCTATTATAATATTAATACTACTATAACCGTGATCCAATTTTGCCCAATCATCTACTTAGTACTTACCGACTGCTACTGTACAGTATTTGCATTACTGGTACTCGGTATTCGTACAATTGAATGCCCCGCTGACTCTGTGAAATATTATTCGATTGGAAATGTAACTATAGCAAGCAAGACAAACAAGACAAACAAACTCTAGGTATCCTCGCAAAGCCAGTTATAAGTTACAGTACACTGTACTCGAGTACACAAACGTCTATCTCAAGCTTGTCCTCGCAATAACACTCTCGGTAGTTGTTTTTGAAATTATAACTTCTTCACTTCCATTTCCATTCCCATCCCCACGTCCAGTTTCCTTTTCAGTCTCCTTCTCCCTACACTTTCCCTCGATTTTCTTCTCTAACTCGGTTAGCCTAAGTTCCCTCTCCCTTTCCCTCTCCCTCTCCCTCTTCTCCTCATTGATCGTCTTTCTATAACATTGTAGAGTCAGTAATACAATGACGGCATCAAGAAATCCGCTCGAAGAAAAGCTCTCAATCAATACTCATGCACGAAAACAAGAAAGCCGCAAAGATCCCAACATCCTGAGTAACAGAAAACAAAACTAACCTCACCTCCCTCTCCACCTCCCTCCTCAAACCCCTCTCAACCTTCCTCCTCACCTCCTCCCTAATATCCCTCATCGCCTCAACAACCAACCCCGCATCCCTCCCATCCCTAACCAATTCCTCCCTAATCTCCCCCTTTAACTCTGTTCTTACTTCTTGTCTCACTTCACCCTACATGCTCTTCTTTAATTCCGCTTAGTTCTCTCCTTATATCCTGTATTAATTCTTCTTCGATTTCCCTCATATCTTCCCTCATATCTTCCCCTTCCCCACCTCCATCTCCATCTCCATCTCCAACCTCCACAAACCGCACTCCCTCCCCCTCCAAAATCCTCCCCAATCTACGCGGTCCAAGCAGCAGTAACTGCCCCACAACACGCGCCCGTTCCATCACCGTCCCATTCTTGATACCCGCCTCGTAGGAGATTTTGTAACAGCCGAAGAGCGCGGCTGTGAGGCCGATGCCGATGAGGGTGTCGTGGGATGTTATCATGTTTTGGTGGGTGTGTGATGACTATCTAACTGGATTTATTTGGGGTGAATTTGCTGAGAGTTGACGGTCAAAATGTTGTGGAAGGGAATGGTGAATGTACGCGGAGAAAGTGACGGACCTCATGGAGATGTGTCTTTTTGCTTGTAAGCCGTAGCCTAGAGCAATGTGGTTCGAGAATCACGTGCATGGATGTCGATATTTACTTCTTTTGAGTGAATTTTTAAATGCCCATATCCATCTCGATTTCCCCCTAATTGGTCTAGATAATAGTTGCACAATTGGAAGCTATTTCACAATGATGATGGGTCTTTTGAAGGACAGCTCGGCTAAAGCCTGAAAGAATCTGATACGTTAGGTGCTTGCATGATAGTACTGTAGAATTTGGGTTACATTGTTCGGTTTAGCTACTGCTAGTCATCGCCTTCCTCTTCAAACTCCTCATCTTCTTCCTCCTGACTGTTATCCTCATCATCATCATCTTCCCCTCGAATGAATGGCACAAATCTGAAGTCAACAAAGCTAACACCACCGCCATCAACCTCAACCATGAATTGTAAGCTCAAAACACCTTGCTCATCACCCCTTACACTAACCTTACTCGCTAATCTCATAGCCTCCCCAGCAGCCTTCACCATATCGAATCGATAACTTTGAGACCACCTTTCTTTGACCGTGAAAGTCTCCAATAGTTCTCTACCCTTTGAAAAGTCAACACTCGCACTACCAAGATGTCCACTAGCCGACAAGCTGATATAAGGTTTCGAAGGAAGGGCAACAATATCAAGTCGGTTTGGAGTTGTGGAATTCAATTCTTGAATGGCATCAAAAAGCCAACGAGCTTGCATGATAATTTTAACTTGCATCGCATCTCGCTGAAATGGTATCTCTTCCGAGCTTTCGGGCTCATAAGTATTGAGGTTACAAGTCGTAGTCACACCCGCTTCTTCAAGGATAATACTAAATGGAGATCCTGTGCCGGCGTAAGAGAATCGACATACACCTGCCATTCCTAGAGCTTGGTTGCTGAATACATTTGGTCGATTGGGACGAATATTGCTATGATAGCCATCATTTTCGGGCTTGGAGAACCGTGAGGTGGAAGCATCTGCTGCGCCGAATATTTGCAATGTTTCGAGCAAGGCAGAAAGAGATATTTGAAAGAGAGGTAGATCATCTGAAGGTGCATCTTCTTGGTCCTCTTCGTTGTCTAATTCAGGAAGTGTGCAGTTGAAGGTGGTAAACAAGGCTTTGTCAAGAAATACAATCCCTAAAAGAGTGTTACAAGAAGAACTACACCCATTGAACCACAAGAACTAACCTTGCATTACTCTTGATTCTTCAACAGCAAATCGGATACCCTGAGTACTAATTTGGACTTGGACTTTGGGTGCGAATCGTATAGTATTGAGTAATTGAAAGAGTTGTCGAGCAGAACTGGATACAGCTTTAAAGATGGGCACTGCCGGCTCGTCGTCTGCAGATAGTGTTGACATTGTGGAAATGATGTGGAAATATAGAGCGATTGGTAATTGAAGAGAAACTTGAATACAATATTGGCGAAATCACTGATATGAGAATTGTATGGACTCCTTTGCTTTTTATATCATCCAGCTATTGTACAAAAGTGCGGCATGTAATATGTTCGTCTCGATGATAGAGGGGTATCTTAAACATAAACTCCGACCGCGCAGATCATATAAACCGAACCAAACCTATTTGATATCAGTGCCTGTAAACGAAGTTTGAGATTTGGATATAACATACGCAATGGCTGCTGATGCAGGAAGTCCAAGTAGTGGAACGGTAAGAGCTGATCGGTCTAAAGCGAATTGTTAGAACAAGCTTCAAAATATGATATTGACAAGCATACTAAGTCCAAACAGTCCAGAAAGAAGAACCCCGATACACAACAATGAGAATCCCAAGACAAATTGGCTGTCTTTTCCGACAGTAGGGATGAAGGGATTGCCAACGGCACTCTCCCAAACTCCGTGTAATGAGGACTCCATAAGATTGGAATTTGTGTAGGTAATAGTAGATCGACTCTTGAAAAAGGATGATAAGTTTGTACTTAAGGAATTGTTTTCTACTCTGAATGAAACTTGAGATGATGTTTGTTGTTTAAGTTTGTTTTTATGTACAGTAAGTAGGTAAGTAAGTACCTTTTGATATCAATTTACACAGCAATCTGGCTTCACACCAACCTTCACACCCTGGAATAGCTTACTAATCAATATCGGAATAAAGCTCCACCGATAACACTACCTAATGCATCCTTGGGCCACTAAGATGATGACATAATAGTGAACTTCGATGATCACTTCTCCAGGTTTCCACCTTTAATACAACCTACCTAGGTATAACAACTATCAAACATATTCAGCAGCGACAATGCACCACTTCAATCAACCAACAAGAAAAGGAAAGGGGCAACAAAGATCATAAAGTATAATTTGTCTGTAGTCACTTTCAAGCCGCAAAGTACGTTTTTCCTTATCCAAAGTACACATTATTGAAAATCGCTAATATGGCTCGACGCAAAAGTAAATCAGTCCCGGTAAGAGGGCGTTCACCTCTGCAGAACATACAGAGACGGAGTACTCGCTCCCATAAGAAAAAACACCAAGATACAAAGTCGGAAGAGCCAACTCCAGAGAATACAAGACGACGAGGCAGAAGTGGATTGAAACCAGATATGGCTCCAAATCTCCAAAATCCACCAAAGCGAAAAGCTACAGAAGAGCCGCCTAGTACTCCTGTCGCTTCCAAGAAGATTAAGCTCAATCAAGACGAATTGGGCGAAATATTAGATAACATGAGCATTCCTAGCAAGATCATACCTTTCCCCGAAAAAGTGAGTCCCCTGGCGCGATCAAACCCCATTGTTGTTACCTAACATTACTTAAGCCCGCAGTAATCGAAGAAAGACAAGGTGAAATCGAATTTCGAGTTGTTAATAACGATGACGCGCCTGAAAGTACCACTATTCTATCTGGATTGAAATGCATATTCCAAAAGCAATTGCCTAAGATGCCAAAGGACTACATTGCCCGTCTGGTCTATGATCGAAACCATTTATCCATAGCGTTAGTAAAGGTCTCACCGCTGGAAGTAATAGGAGGAATCACATATCGACCATTCGATGATCGCAAGTTCGCGGAAATTGTCTTTTGTGCCATATCATCCGACCAGCAAGTCAAAGGATACGGTGCACATCTAATGTGCCATCTCAAGGACTACGTTAAAGCTTCCTCCAATGTCATGCACTTCCTCACCTACGCCGACAATTATGCCATCGGATATTTTAAGAAACAAGGATTTACCAAAGAAATCACGTTGGATAAAAGCCTTTGGATGGGCTATATCAAGGATTATGAAGGTGGAACAATCATGCAATGTACGATGCTTCCAAGGGTCCGTTACCTCGAAGTTGGGCGCATGCTTCTGAAGCAAAAGGAGGCCGTTTTAGCGAAAATCCTCGCCTTCAGCAAATCCGACGAAGTTCACGCACCACCCAAACAATGGAAGAATGGCGTCACCAAAATAGACCCCATGTCTATTCCCGCTATCCGCGCCTCAGGATGGACACCCGCCATGGACGAATTAGCGCGCCAACCTCGTCACGGACCAAATTTCTCACAACTTCAACGCCTCCTGAGTGCGCTTCAAACTCATCACTTTGCCTGGCCATTCCTCCAACCTGTCAATAGAGATGATGTCGCGGATTATTACGATGTCATTTTGAACCCGATGGATTTTCAAACCATGGAAACCAAGCTCGAACAAGATTCATATGAGAAACCGGAAGAATTTGTTGCAGACGCAATGTTGATTTTCAACAATTGTAGAAAATACAACAATGATACAACTCCATATGCAAAGTGCGCGACCAAGGTGGAGAAAACCATGTGGAGTCTCATCAAAGAGATTCCAGAGTGGTCGTATTTATTGGATGACAAGTAAATGAATTGCAGATGGGCTTTAGGCGTTGCTTGGACATGTATTGGGACGATATCAAATGGGAGAACATATCATAGCATAGCATAGCATTGCATTGCATAGGCTGCATATCATAGCACAGGACAGCACAGGACAGGATGGGATGGGATAAATCCGGAGGAGTACTTGGTGTCATATGGTTGCCAGTGTGCAGTATTATGCTGGACAAACAAGGATAATAATCTATTCCTATAAACGTAATATTCAATCTCAAAAACAAACTTATTCATGCAGAATCTAATATCTGAAGTGTGGGTTTACTTACACATACTCCAAGTAGAAGCATCAAATGACAAGTATCTACCGGTTGACGTTAAATGTCGCTGCTATGTATGTACTCGTAGTAATACGGTATATACCTCGAAATATAAGTAAGTATCAGTATCAACCTCAGCATCGCAACAAACAGCAAACAGCAAACAGCAAACAGCAAATACAATAATCCGAGAGGCGGGCGGGCGGGGAAAGGGGTGTGCCTCTAGGGGGGCATATTGAAGCTAGCCACACGAATCATTCCCACATTTCGATTTTTAGTATTGATAAATTTTTATTCTCGTGCTCAGATATCTATCTATCTTTTTGCTGCAATACCATGCCATACCATACCATGCCATACCACGCCACGCCACACTACCATTTGGGATTTTTCAGTTTTGCTCCTTTTCTCCTCACCCCCTCTTCTCCCAATTCAAATTGTAATGCATAACTGTCTTTCCTATCCTTCCCTCCCATACCATGCCATGCCAACACCGTTCCCAATATCAGATTAAACCCATCTAGCCAGCCATCCATCCATCCGTCCGTCCGCCCGTCCGTCCCACCCATTGATGCCCTCCCCCGTGCACAAATGCCCTGCTTAAAACGAGAACTTGAAGAAAATTTCCCATCTTATCGATATATACATACTCCATTTCACAACGTTTCCCTATCCCATCCCTTCCCTTCCCTTCTCTTCCCTTCCATCCATTCCATGCCCTCTAAAATCCCAAAATTGTGATGCATACAAATTCAAATGTTCGCCGATGATGAGAAAGAAAAATGTGTGTTGGTTTATGTGTATTGTATGTGATGCAAGTCCTAGGTATGATCTGATGTGATTTGATGACATCAGACGATAATGATAGAATGTATAAAGAAAGTTTGTCTTGGATAACAATAGAACGAGTAAAAACACAGTAGAGCCCCCCAAATTTGCACCCTGCCTGCCTGATTCGCCAACCCTGTGGTGAGAACGCCATGCTTAAGTTGACCATGAAAATATGATGGTGTGTGGGACATCTGGACGCCGATAGGTGATGTGATGAGTGAGAATAAAGGAAAATTGGTTGATGCATGCGAAATGAGATGACATAAATGGGTGGAACACATCGTTTTGTGGATAATAGGAATATTGCCGAGTCATGTTACAAAGAACTGTGATGTGCTTCTTCTTCTGCACTACTGAGGGCAGTAAGATTTCGGTAATAGTTGACCATGGTAAATGGATGTCCTATTGGTCTATCACCGGTATTACCGGAGCGTTCTTCTGCATTACGGGCAGGAGGATTTCTATAAGAGTGGTCCATAACAAAAGTCTCGGCGCGGCCTCTCGCTAGATCTCGTTCACTGGGAAGACGTCGGGTTACGGACTCTCGTTGTACACGAAGAGATGTGTTTGAGTCGATGGTCCTATTGATGTTTGCGTTTCGTCGATTGGTCATTGTATCGAGTGTGGATGTTGATAGTATCCTATCATTCAAATAGACATGTGATACTCTAGGAAGTGGCCGAGTACCCATGATATTGGCATCCGGACTCAGTTCCATATTTGAGATGTCAATGCTTCCTCCCTCGACTTCATCCTTTAACCATTGTTCCCACTCTGCGTCCATTGGGGCAGTTAAGTTACCCGCATGTCTTTGAGCTGCAGCAGCCCTCAGTCTCTCATTCAATTCAGTTCCCACACTTGTAATCTCGGCATCACTCTCTCCATCATCTTCCTCTAGCTCATTTTGCTCCGATTGACCAGCTTCTTCCAACTCCTTTTCCTCGTTTGCTGACATTGCATGTAGCACAGTTGCACATCTTAATTCCGGCGATACCCAATCCTCAATATCATCACCAGTTGTATCCCTAATTGTAATGCCTTGTTCCTTCTCAAATCTCTCCTTTGCCCATCGTGTACCCTCCCATTTTGTCAAAGTCGCAATTTCGTGTTTCGTGAGTTTCAGATTTTCGAAGGCTCGAAATAGTCGTCTGTGCCACGGGAATCTCGAGAGTCGAACGCGATGCGGCGAGTATGAGTAGTCTAAGCCGGGGTACTTTGCTTCTTGCGAAGCTAAGTGGCCATAGAATGCTTGCGTCTCATGACGGACTTCGGGCACAAGACTTCGCTGTAAAAAGGCTTGGAAACTTTGAGGATCGCCTGTTTTCGGTTTTGGGAACATGATCTCATAAACGAGCTGGTCAATAGGATAGCCCTTCATGATGGCTGAGGAGGCGATTGTACGTTAAAACTAAGACTGTATTCTGCGGCGGGGGAGGCCTTCACAATCGACCGTGGCGGTGTCCGAGCTGATAGAGGGCGTGGATATAAAAACCTTTGATATCCGGAACGATCCTTCGAAGGATGATTAGGCACTGAAGGATTGGATTTTCCTCTTTCGAAGCTTGTGTAATTTGACGATTGATGAATACTTGGATTTTCGAAAAAGAAAACCTGTAAGTGATGGTGGATCCTGTGTTAGGTGAGTCCGGCCTTCTCTTGATCAAGAATGAAGTTTCCGGCCAATTGCAGTTGCCGTGTGTGTATCCCAATGTGCAATGATCCACGAAGTCCCAAGGATGAATCTGTACTTGGCGTTTATCGATGATATGGTATTTGAACGAAGATTGGACAAATTTCACACAATAAATGTTGTACTAAAGTGGTACAACTTGAGGATATCTAGGTGGAAGAAAGGCACACCTAGTAATGAAGTGATGTTTGTTTGAGTTTGAAGAGGAAAGATCGCATCTCTTTTTAAAGTTTTGGGTTTCTAGCTGAAGTATTGAAGGAATGAGTGAGATGTGTACAATCGATTGGGAGGTTTTTTTTTTGAGAAGAGGCGGAGAAGAAGGTCTGAGAGAAGGTCTGATGAAGGGTCGGGCGGTGGAGTTGAAGTGGATATATTAAGGAAGGGTTGTTGTTGTAATGGATTGGGTGATACGGTGTCGGTAATCTATGGTGATGAGCTGGTCTTTGGTGATGAATAGATTGATGATGATGATGATGATTATTATGATGATGATGATGATGTTGATGTTTGAATGTGGGTTGTTTAAGAAGTTGAGAAAAAAAAAGAAATGCTAGGTGAATATTGATTCAGGGAAACCAGAAGCTCTTTAAATCATTGCCCACACAACCCTAAACTCCAAATTACCTAGGTAGTTAGAAACTTAAGATACTAGTAACAATTTCTTGAGTGATGCAATGCTTTTGTTTCAATTCAATCCACTTCTATTTCAATTTCCTCTTGACTCTTCTCTTTTCTGATAATAATACGACGACGGCGGTGACGGTGACGGTGACGGGTGACAGTGACGGTGAGTATGAGCAATGACTGATTGGTCCTTCCTATGATTCCAACTCCTCTTATTTTCATAAATCCAAAAGTCGATGTCGTTAACTGATTGATTCTGATTCTGATTCTGATTCTGATTCTGTATAAAAACAGCTCTGTTTGCATGGAAAACAACAACAAGACCGACCCTTGTATATATATACCTAGGTACTTTTATCGAATTCTCAATTCTTTCGCGCCGGTAGATATGCAGCCCTTTTATCGAATTATGGAATAATCCTCGATTTGATCTATTCTCAGCTTGTTCAATGTTCCAATGTTCCGGGGAATGCTTGGAATTTGCTGGGAAGTTTTTAACGTTAAACCCCACCTGTGATGGTAGATGGATGTATAAATAAATTGGGGGCTGGGATTGAAAAATATTAGATTGATGATGTTATAGAAAAGGTAGAGGGGGAGTAGAGAGAGTAGAGAGAAGAGAGAGAGAAGAGAGAGAGAAGAGAGAGAGAGGTGTAAGGAGTACAAAGTATAGGATTCTGATGAACCCTCAAGAATGTACCTATACTCGAGTACAGTATAAAGTATAGAATTCTGTTTAGATCTAATAAATGAACTAGATGGATTATGAATGATCGCATCTATTTTGTACACATCAACCATGGTTACTTTACATGCATAAGATAGACAAATACTACCCAAGTCATATATTTTCCTATCGTGCATCTAATTCCAATACATAGATAATAAGAAGAACTCATCGTTATATTCAATATATAAATCCATCGTCGACCCATAAAATTACAATTGCAACATCAACATCTTCATTTAAGAAAAAAGGTCATGAATAGGGTCAAAGTACCATGATAGGTATTCGATATATCATCTATCTGTATGTATACATACTCGAGTACTCAAGAGTATATGAATCAGACCTCTTTCGCAACCTAGAAGTTGATATGATATGATATGATGTTGTTGTGTTGTCGTGTTCATTGACCACGTCGATGTTCCACTCTCTACCTTATCATATATAGTACTGAGTACAAGAAGTAGGTCTCTTTTTCAACAAGGTCCCAATCAGTATATCAGTATTTGACCATAACCCATCCATAGACCTTCTTTTCTGCATATCTATCTGACTTCCTGTCGCCAGAAAGGATGGAAAGAGAATGCTTTCCACAAGCTGCATATGATTACCACCATACCATACCATACCATACCATACTACCCCCCTACTCCATCCAATCCATACAGTACATCCGAATTCTCCAATGTCCGTTTCCATTCTTACGAAGATAAATGGATGTTTCCCCAAACTCCTTTCCACAAATACTTTGCTGCAGGTCATCAGATCCAATCACTTGGTCTTCAGATCCAGCCCTGCAACGCAACGCAATATAACATTATAACATAACACAACACAACACAACACAAACGCAACGCAACCTCGGATAACCTACAGTAGCATTAATACATTTCCTGCATTACGAATACTTTTTCTTCCTTCTCCTCTCCATTGCTACCCAATGATCACGCGTTGGTGAAAATGCACACAAACTCCGAGTTACGACAATATTGCTACTGTACCTCTCCTACTTCTCGGCAGTAGAAGAGATCCAATCACGGGCATCACCATCTACATCTTGAAATCACATCTCTTCTCGGATATCTATCGATGAAAGATCCAACTAACCAATCAATTATCAAGTAATACCATACCTAATACCTATACCCCCTCCTCCTTCTCCAACTATCTTCCCACATCAATAGCTAGCATCATTCATCACCATCTAAAAATCCACCCAATAATCCTTCATTCCTTCATTCCTTTCGTTGCAAGTACCTTTTAGAGTATGTATGTATAATTCCATCGAGTCAAATCAAATCAAATCATCAACACAATCATATCATCAAAACAAAAACAAATCCACAATCCACAATCAATCCACAAATCCACATGAGCAGAAAGAAAGAGTCTCGACCCAAACCAAAAAGCCCAAGATACTCCACCACCCAATCAAATCAAATCCAAACCCCCACCTCGTGATTTCCTTTCCTTTCCTTTCTTCCTCCCTAACAAGTTCTCAAGATCCAGATCCATCACAAGCTGAGATGTGGAGTAGGTACTTGTATATACATACCTGTATCTGTACGAGTAAACAAACAACAACAAACACAGTATTTATATTGTTTGCACAGCTCACAACTCATATCTCACAGCTCACACAGTATCGGTATAGTTATAGTATCCATTTTTCTTCAACTCATCCTAGAAATTGAGATTGAGATTGAGATTGAGATAAGGGGTTCGGTCGGGTTATAATTAAGGCTGACTTGGCTTCCTTCTACCCAGTGCCCACATATATATCTCTCTACTCGTATATATGAATACAGCTGTACATGGATTCATTGATATTGATAATGATATTGATATTGATACGATGGCTGTCTGTCTGTGTTACACCATGATTTATTGATGATGATATACTTCAATTCTGGTTTATTTACTTCTATTTACTACATAGCATAATATATCATAACATAACATAGCATAGTACATACATACAGCCATCATACCTAATCAGTAAGAATATAAGGTTATATAAGGTTATACCTATTATACTCACTCGTACTGTTACATAGACCGACCAAGACAGATTTATTACTCGAGTATAGCACACCCGAAAAGTCGTCAGCTCCTCAGTACATAGTAAGATCAGATCTTACCTAGTAAAATTCCGAGAATTACAGATGCAGCTGTAGCTACCAGACCAGAGTAGCATACCTAGGTAAGTACACATGCATCTCTACTCTAAGGATCTATCTAGACCAAGCCAAGTGAAAAGCTCCACGCATCATTCACAAATCACAATCCCTCCTTCCTCCCTCTTCATTTTCATTTTCATTTTCATTTTCATTTTCATTTTCATTTTCCACCCCGCATACATCCGAGTTCCTCCCGTTCCTCCCGTTCCTCCCGCTCCTCCCACTCGAGTATTCCCCGGGTAATCTGCCGAGATATACTAGTTTTAATTTATATACTAGTTTTAAATATACTCGAGTAGAGAACCCTCACTTCACTTCACATCTCCTTATTCATACATATTTAGATAGATAGATAATGCATTATCCATCAAAGTCAATTCTTATTCTTATTCTTTTTCATATAACTCATATTCACATCATAACCTACATAACTCAAATCCAAAATCCAAATATTCAACTCTAGCCCACCCCCCCCCCCCCCCCCCTACCATTCTAAATTCTCACAAATGAAATTTATTAAAAAGAATTGTTGTAAATCATTGTTAATCATAATAACTACTCGTATAACAAACATTCAATGCTAAAGCCAGCAAGCAAGCAAGCAAGCAAATCCCTCCTTTCTGTCTTTCTTTCCATTCATAAACTTGGGGTATCAAGACAAGTACTCAGTACTCGAGTACATACATAAATCCGTGTAGAAGAAGCCCATCCCATCCCAGCCCATCAATTCCAGCCAACACCCACCTCCTATTCCATCCATACCCTCCCATACCCCTCCCATACCCATCCCATCACAGCCACAACCCCAAGCAAAGAAACCCCTAGGTATCAAAAAACAATTCGCCAAAGAAGCAAGTTAGCAGCTATGTTCATTCATTCATCCATCTCATCCCATCCCCTTACCGAACCCTTCCCTCAAAAAGCCATCACAACTCCATACTCTCTCCTCTCGCCTTCCGGTTAGTGACAGTGGGTCTTTCATCATCACTATCAACCATGAGACCTTTGGTCATCTGATTAGACAGAGTATCTTCATCAGAACCTCCACGCTCAATCTCAATCTCAGACTCCTCCCTATCCATAGCCACATCATTTTCCTTTCCTTCGTCTTTCTTCTCTCCCACATCCTCACCTAATCTCAAATCCCCATCATTTTCTTTTTCCTTCTCGATCTCCTTCTCATTTTCCGTCTCCCCACCACCCCTAAACGATGAAACGACCACATCCGTAACAGCATGATCCCCTTGCGCACTCACCACATCCACCACATGTGCACCTTCCCCATCAATCCGAATACCCTCTTCATTCTCACCCTGATCATCACCATCATCATCATCTTCCTCCTCAGTCGTACCGAGCATATCGTACTTAAACTGCGAATACTCATCCACAAGACCAAAGTATTCCGCACGAAGCTCCGCATATTCTCTCTGAAGATCCTCAAACGCAACTTCGTAATTTATCTCGCTACCATTGATATCGTTATCGGTATCGTCATCCGAGTCAGAATCCCCGAGCGACTCATCCTTTTCAACAAAACTATTAACTTCATAATCTTCATTAAGAACAAGCTCGGAATTCTCATCTTGAGTATCGTAAGCAGAAGACTGGTAGTCGAGATGGTTCTCCCCGATCAAAACGCGGGCATCTTCGGGGCTAACCTCGCTTGAAACTTCATCATCATCATAAATATGAGGAAAAGCTCCTGCAAAGTCACTCTCCTTGTAGAATAGATGTGCCCCTTTTCCACACCCAGTGCAGAAACCGGGCATGAAATCGAACTTGTTTTGATTATCTTCCCATATCTCGTGACCACAATCGGCGCATCGAAGGATGTTGTCTATTGGATCGTGAAAGGGTTGGTTGTCAAACTCAATGTGATTACCATAGTTATTCTCTCCAACTGCGACTAAAGAAGACTGGTAATTGTCGCTAGGATCGCCACTGCCGTCGTTTGCTGCGCGCTCGTTATCGTTGACAAGCGTGAGGCAATCTTGATTATTGACTGTGTCCGTGTCGTAATTCGCTCCTGGTTGAAAGAGTTCAGACATGCTATGTAAACTTCTGGCAGGGTTCCATGGCCGATGTTGACTGATATCAGACTTTTGTGCATATGATGTGGCTTGTTTGAACTCTCTAGCAAGAGATTGCAGTGGTGGCAGCTGCTGATTGAAATATAAATACACGTCTACTTCCGCGGCTGACTCCATATCCTGAATATTTATGAAGTCCAATAAGATGTTGAGAGCATCTTGAGAAAATCTTCGTAAAGTCGTGTGTAGCCAATACAACATTGGTGGTGATACGAGCAGATCAATTCGTTCACGAATGGAGTCTAGAACTGGGGACTGCCGGGCGAGGTATGTTTCAATACCTATATCACCAATATTGAGTGCCATTAAAGCTATGATTGCTTGGTCACAGAGTGCAGTGATATTTCCGAGTTGCTCCATCATTGTTGTGAGTGGTAATATTAAGTCATTATCGCCTTTGCCAGGCTCTTTGACGGGCTCCAGGCTTTGTTGCTTCGAGCCTGCAGCATCAGTCGAAGGAGTGAACGATTTTGGTGACCTGCAGCATCGGAAAGTCAGTAGCCACCTACCAAGGAAGATCTTCAGAGGGAAATGAGGAACACAAGCTGTGTAAGAAAGTGAAGATACAGATGGCAAATTAGTCACAAAGAGCTGGGCATTGGGGAGTACGATTTGAGAAAGTCGATTGAGCTTACGCTGTGTCATCCATCTGGAAGTCATCGCTAAGTCGAACACGCTTCACTGCTGGTGGACTAATCATCTCTGTAGCTATTCTTCGTCTAGAGTTCTGACTGCCTGAGCTCGAGCCTGTGTTTGTAGCGGCTGTATCAGGTGTTTGACTGGTGCCCGCCAGACTTTTCTGTGATGACGGAGCTGGTGGAGAATAGACTATTTCTTCTGACCAGACAAACACTGGATTTCGACTAGCGCCAGCTATAGTGTTCTGGGCCGGAGTTGGTGTGGAAGGACCTCTTTCTTCTGACCATCTGGCTGATCTTAAGATTGTGTCCTCCAGGGAGCTACTCGGAATTGGAGAAGACCGGGACACGATAGTTGTTTGCGTTTGCTGACTTAACATTGCAACTTCGGCAGCACGAGTAGCCACCAAGTGTCGCATTTCGTCATCATGTCGAAATGTGGAAGCAGAGCAAGAATCGCCAAAAAGAGCTTTTATACTTAGGCCTGCGAGATGATTAGTTTGGTTCAATGCCTTGAATAACGCCCAACCGGTATCAGGAAACAAGAAATTAAAACACTGAATAAGGGGTCATATACCTTCATGCCATTCCTCTTCATCCACCGTGCATGGATACACATCTTTCGGCTGGAATGTTTCAACAAGATGACGAAGCTCAGGATAGGAGTGGCGTGAGTATGGAAAGGTGATTAGTCTAGGGAGACCATGATTTCCAGAAGTACAGTCTCGTCTTTCATCGGACGCTTCACTGGACTTCTGGGCCAACTTCCGCAAAAGAGATTCGCCCACATCTATCAAAGAGATTTGATCACCGCCACTTGGTATGCTATCTAGTGATATAGCGTCTGTGGTAGTTTTTAGTTCGGCGAGAAGCATACGCCGAATATCTTCCACGATGGGTTCGTCTGTCTCCGCAAAGCTAATAAAATCATTAGTACAGATCAAGCGGAAATGTGGTTTGACTAACACTGTCTCTAACAACTCCTTAATATCGTCGGGACCCAAAGCGAGTTCATGGCTTGGTTATGTGACGAATCATAAGATATATAGTCAAGCACGAATAGATTTCCCAATCTATTCTAGTCCCTTTTGGGGTTGTTGGCCTAGTGGTAAAGTGCTTCACTACGTTCCGTCACATTACAAGATCACCCCAACCACCTCCAATACCAACTTCTGCCACCTCGATTCTAGATGGTAGACGGGTAATGATGGGCCGAATCAGCACAACATCCTCTTCATCATAAACGGAGCATCCCATTTCTTTCTCACAGCTGTGAATTCGTACACTTTTGTCTGTGGTAAGACATCCCTCTCTTGGACCATTGCCCACAACACAACCTGCTAAGACAGGGCCTTCTGGTGCCAAAAAATGTTCTCTGGCATCAGAACCTTCGTGACGCAATGAACGATAAAGATTGATCTTGTATTTATCCACATGAATTTGTGAGTCAAGTGTTCGTGATAATGCCAACCAAACATCTTCATATCCAAATGTCCAAGCAGAGAAATGGAACTTGGTCTTTGGCGGGTATTTTCTGACTTTGCCAATCAATTCCTTCAGGCCTTCAGCCTTTGTCGGGAACGTGATTGGTCCAGTATTGCTTGTATCGAGATATATGCAGTCTAAAGTCTTCATTCCGCTGGTATACTCGATCAAGAACGGGTTTCGTGTCAAACTGTTGACGAACCATGGCTCCGATCGAATATCCCCGGTATACAAGATTGCAGTGTTCTCGCGCTCGAATAAGAACATCACTGCTCCGGTACAGTGGTTAGCATCAAACAACGTAACCCTAACCTCATTTCTTGGCGCCAACTCAATCAACGTTGGAGTCTCCAACGGTATCGGTTTCAAAACATTCTTCAAATGTTTATAAGTTCTCTTCTCCTTCTCCAAAATGCCCTTTGCCAAATTCAACCGATCTCTCCTCTTTTCAAGTCTCACCAGGATCTCTTTGGTAGCAGCCGAACAGTAAATGAACGGCAATTTAACACGATCGTTATCAAGTCCATTGAGATGATCACTGTGAACATGGCTTAAGAAGCATACTAGCGGAGCTGTGCGTCCTAGGATTTGACGAAATAGTCGACTATAACCATATGAGTTTTCGGTTTAAATGAAGAATAACGTGAAACCTTTATTTCTAAATGGATTGATTTTCACTTACCACGAATGTCCGGAAATTCAGGAATGTATCCGCCAAATGTCGACATGTTAAAGAGTTTGTCCTCGTGCTCATCATTTGGAGGGAGAGAAATTATCTCACATCAAAACATATCGAATCTAGCTTTTAAATAGGGGTCCGACACTTTGAATAAATGTTGATGAAGAAAGGTAAAAGGTGTCGCACTTTAGGTACACGCGACAAAAGACGCGCTAGGACAGGATACCACGTGATTACATCCCGCATTACTCGACGTCGATACAAGTACCAATTCATTCTTCTGAATGGAATAAACATTGAAAGTTGCCTCAAACTTATCAAAATCTTTTCAAGTATCATTACCGTTACCTAGAAAGTATCTTTTTCCTTCTTTAAATCTTTGATTTTCCCAATCAAACAGGGATATTGAAATGTCACTTTCGGCCTTTTTCGGCCGATGCAGAGAGCTAATCTAATAATAAAGACTTCATTGCTTTGTGTCCCGAAAGAAAAAAATCGGCTTTTGAATGTTCAAGTTGCAGTTATAGATTGAAAAGTCATGAGGATTCTATGACTAAATATACCGGTATAGCTAAACTGCGAAATCCTACAAACATGGCTTCTTCTCCATCCTTCCATCAGTTTCACCTTCTTCTTTCGCATTCGACTTCCTCTTTTGACTGGCTTTGGCTGCCCCTTCCTTCAATAATTCATCCAGGTCTAGGTCCAGGCCCTTATGCTTTTGAAGCCGTCTTCTTCCATATTCGTTAATCATGTCGGACAAGCTTATTGGGTTTTTGATCGAGCTTCGAACCCACTCTTCCAGGAAGACATCATTCGCATCTAGAGTATTGTTTCTTGTCTTGGTATCAACTTCAAGTATTGTAGGAAGTGGATAACTGCTGAGGTAGATGTTGTACGGCCTAGCCTCGAAAAGAGTACTACAGGCAAGTGCATATTCAGTGTCGGTGAATTTAGCCATGGCGGATTGGTAGGTCTGAATCTCATGCGAGAAGAACTCGCAGAGATAACCGAATTGTCCTGGGCAAAGGATTTTCTTACCGTTGACGTGTATCATGGGTTGGCAATTAACCTAACAATCAGTCAGTCAAATCTTAAATATCACTGACTAAAAGGGTCTTCTTGTATCGTAAACGGACTTTGTAGCGTGCTAAGAATATACTCACAATGGTCCTTTGGTCATGATTGGTATACTGGGCCCAAAACTGATCAAGTCTAATTAATTGATCAGAGTATATCAGTCTCTTCCAAATATCAAGAAATTTGTATGCTTTCTCGACTGCTGCGTTGTCTCCGCGTTGATATGGCTCAATGGTGAACTTGAGGTGCTCAGAGATATCATCGTTATCTAGGACCGTCAATTCTATAACGATGACCTGTAATTGAAATGTGGCTCGTAACTTAGAAAGGAGTACCCACATTCTATTGTAACCCCAAGAGCTCTCTGAATCGACTTCAATGAACTGCCCCAGTCTCCTAGAATGGCACGGAAGATGTTGTTCTTTCTAATAGTCACTTCTCTGATGCCTTCGCCCGGATCCGCTCTATTCTTCTCCGAGTCTTTTTCACCGACAGTCTTCATCACCCCTTTGTTAGGTAGCGCCGTTGGAAAGTTCTTTGGTCTGTCAATACTGAATCCTAAGTGGGTAGCACCGCCCGATATTGCTGGTCGATTAAATGAGTTCTTGCTTTGAGAAGAAGCTCTAGAGTGGCCCTTTGAATAGGTCTATATTGGTAATTAGTCGGGAAATCCGCATTAGGATTAGGAATTCAAATTCTTGATACAAGTATCAAAATATACTGCACATACCTTTTGCAGCACGTTTTTGGTAGTAGACTGATTCAAGTTGTTGCGTGACATACTATGTGCTTGGCTGTAATTATCCTGTCGTAAAAGAACCAAGGAGGTACTTCCAGCCGGCACTGTAGTCTTGGTGTCAAATTTCCTCGCAACTTCTGAAGATGGTGGGGGCGCCATCGAGACATTGCCAGTGCGCTTTCCTGGTGGTCTGTCATTTAATAAAGGGATTCCTGGTGGTCTGTCGTTTGATAAAGAGATTCCTGGTGGTTTGTTATCTAACCAGGGAAATGGCACATTTTTAAAAACTTTCTCCCAGGTCATTCGATCAGCGAGCCACTGTATGAAGTTAGTAGTAATTTCTAAGGAATTAGGCATGTGAGGGTGGTACACTGAATGTGTAAGTCGAAGGTAGATAATTGAGCCAGGAAGAATGTGGGAGTTGACGTTGAACAGTGAGGGTGATTCAGAGCTTATTAGACTTACATGTCTGAAGGAACGGTCGTGATCAGGATGACAAATCCTCACCATATCTCTACTATTTTGCAAAGCACGGAAAAACTCATGCCTGAAATCTTCACCACCCATCTTAAATGCCTTCTTTTCCATCTCCTTCTCTTTGGTCCCGTAGGTTGACACCTGAGGGCTGGAATTGATGGCGCTCTTGTTTTGTAAAGGAATTGCCAATGATGAACGTCTCTCTGCGATGCTGCTGCTTGTGACCTTCGCTGGCGAGGGGGTTGGTTTGGAGTTTCCTCCGGCTCGCTCTACTGAACGAACCCGATGCTCACTTCGATATCTGTCAATTGTTTCGCCGTATTTTATCAATTCCCCAAGCCTCATTGTTCCACCCTGTCTTGATGATTCTCCAAGTTTGAGTGTCCTTCCCTGTCTTGTAGTTTCGACGGACGCAATTCTATGATGCAATCCGACCCCGGGACCAGTGGGAGGCGATCTAGATCTACACCGAGTTGCATCGTCTTCTGCCCGCCGACTGCCGCCAAATTGCCCAGTCCTGGTATTGTCCTCGCCATAACGGCGAGGCAGACCGTTGTAAAGTTGTTCGTCCGAGGAGAGGAAAGCATATGACCTAGGTGGCTCATTGCAGGGAAAAGTGCCATTCTGGCGAACTAACGTCTCCTTAGCTCTGATACGTGCAATCTAATGACTTGGGCAAATACGTACAATTTGACAGCCAAACCTTGCTTCCCGACATCCACTGCTGCCACTCCACGCTTTCGCGTGGGTATCTATCCTTCATATTATCCAACACCTTTCTGTATACCTCTAATATAGTTGAATTGCCAGCTGCTTTAGACAATACCTCTTCGATTTTGAGTGAAAAGACAGGCTTCCGTCTGAGCGGTAAGCTCGATGGGTCCTCATCCGGCGATTCTATAATCTCGCCGGACTCTGAGCCAAGTGTTTCACTACTGAGGGAAAAATGTATGGGGGAAGCGCCTGGCCATGGATCATTTGGGACTAGGATTCAAATTAGAAATGACTTGACTATTGCCTTGTCTGCCAAGTCAAAACTCACAGAATTGATTCCACTAGAGCGAATTGTCAGTACTTGATCCATTCAACCAGATGAAAATACATGGAGAATTACATACAACTAAATATTCGGCTTTGCCTAATGCCCAGACTTCCGCACAATCTGAGTACTCCTCATACACTTGGCTCAATTTCTGCTGAAATTGTGTTGTGATTTCAGATATCGGAATTCCCATTTCCTTGGCCTTTTTGGCCATCAAATCTTGCTGCGTCTTGTAAGGCTCCATGATTAAAGCTTCCAAGTAATCCTTGAAAGTTTTAAGATAGATCGAAGACACTCTCGTTCTTGGCTATATTGAAGAAGGTGAGTTGTTTACAGAAGAAATTAAATTTGTTTGTTTGTTTACTTAGGTACCTAGTATACTTTTTCCCGATTATTCCAAAAGCGGCAGGAACGTTGCTTCATCTGTTGCTTCATGAACTATCATGGAAACAATGGCCCAACTCTCTCTCAATCCCCCCAAGCCAAGCCAAACCATCAAATCAGCACTTTCAATAACCAATATAAATCCAAGCACCCTATTGTTAGCAAACCCTCGACAGCACTATCCATACAAAAGTAACCATAACGCACATCTCAAGCAAAAGAAATTTATGATATGCAATTACCCACAAAGAACACCAATTTCAATATATCACACTCCCCTTATGGATATGCCGTGTTTGTAGATAAGATGATTTGTGTAACTCTCTCACAAGTCATTGGCCTTTGATTATTTCATCCACTTTTTTACTACACATCTGTTCATTCACTTGAGAATCACTATAACCAGCTCAACCACAATTGTAAAAATGAAAATTTAAGAGAATCATAATGCAACCTCCCGTGAGTGAACTCCATCCCTACCTACCGAACCAATGGTGCAGCTCAAAAACACCCCATCCTCATGCCGATACGTTGTTATCAATTGTACTGTACTGTTTGTTACAAGCTTATTCTTCTTCTACATCTTCATCCCACCCATCCTTTTCCCTCCGGATGAAGTCCCCCATAATTTCAGGCTTGAAGATCGCGCTGCCCTCATCTTTTGCACGGGGTACTTTACCCAAATTTCGTTCATCATCAAATACAGCCCCGATATTTTTGATCCATTTTTGCCGTTTTTCCATCAAAGTTTTAGTCAAGTCGCCAAGACCTGGTCTTGCTGTACCAGCAGTGCCATTGGCAGCTTGATTACCACCACCAGCACCTCCAGCTTTCTTATTCTTCTTGGTTTTTCCTATCGTGCGGGACCGTTTGGTATAAGCAGCATTTACCTGGCCGTCGAGATCTTCGAGGATGGTTTGGTATTCTTGATGAGCCATACGCTCCTTCGTAATCTCCTGCAATCGAGCTTTACGTGCACCATTGATGATTGATTGTTCTTTAAGTTTGGTTTGGAGGAAACGCAAACGTGCGGCTATCTCATCATCATAATGAGCATCATAATCGGGTTCAGTGTCAGGTAGGAGGAATCCAATGTGACGAAGCTCTTGTTTGATCCTTTCATCTACTTGAGCGTGATCGAGCTTTGGATGACTGGCCTTCTTCCATGATTCGGACGATGAATCAGGCATGCAAGTTGCAGGAGGTAATGGAGATGAGTCGCTGTGTTGACTTAGTTCCCCTATGTCGCCATTCATTTCACCACTGAAACTACCTTCGCCGTTACTTATACCGTTCGTAATAGGTCTATCCTCGGAAGAGGGCGCTCGATGCTCCGGCCTTAAAGTAGCCAACAACCTCGACAGCATTGGACCAGCAGAAATCTGATCCGTCTCTGCTATGGCGTCATCAATATCATCAATGCTCCCACGGGCTTGGTTTGGAGGTAATTTATCTCGTCCTTGATGTGGTGTATCGACTGACATAGCACCATCCTCCTCGGCCCAAACTTCAGTATAGTGCTTCTTTCCACGTCTGGGAATAATGAAGGGATTCGCGCGATCTCCACGTTCACGGAGAAAGGCAAGATCTTCTTCCGTAAATGGTCGGAAATATGGTTCAAGATATGTCGCAAAGGTATTAGCTTGTACTTGGTTTGTAGGCTTTGCGTTGCTGAAATCTTTGTCTGGCGGTGTTCCTGGAATAAGATCGTGAAGATCATTTTTTGGGTAAGCTGCCACGGAGTAAACCCTTTTCTTTTCTTCCTCATTCATTTTGGGGTCCCCAGGTTTTATTCTTGTAATTTCGTAGATCGTTGGATCCGGGAAGGTGGAGGGATCCGCCCCAAAAGTCTGATAATTGGGAATCTTGACCGCGGGAGGAGGTTGATGTTCATCGGAGCTAGATTCATCCTCGACGGCGCCGTTTTGTTTTGCATCGATATTCATACTTGCAGATGGTGTTGCTGGCGCGGGTGGTGAAAGCGATGAGCTTACAGAATCATTATCTCTCTCTTTTGAGATTTTCCTATGATGTTTATGTGTATAATCTCGGCTCGGAACGGCAACCTCTGTTAGTGAATTGAATTAGCGAGATACGCTCTGCAGCAAAGGGGACTGATGCAGTACTGATGATAATCATATCAAAAGTTGAAATTGACAACGTACCAATATTAGATCCATCCTGTGGTGCCAAACCATGGGCACCATGAGTCAATGGCCTTTCTTCTCTAGCACTGCTGACGTCCTTCCTCTTTTTGTTCTTATGTGCCTTACGTCTCCCCCGTTCCTCTTCTTCTGCCAGGTCTCTTTTCATTCTCTCTTTGAGTTCTTCGTCCCGCTTTTCGATCTCGAGTTCCTCGTTCCTCTCCTTTCTTGATTGTGCCAAAAGACGCATCCCTTTGTCACATACAGCAGCTCGTTCATCTACGCTGGCGGCCAGTCTTTCCATACGTTGCATGAGAGCCTCGAGCTCTCTTGAGTTAGGGATCGTGGAAGCATGTTGCTCGGCAATCTCATCTGCTACAGAGGTCCGAAGGATACTGATTGGAATCTGGGTATAGGGAGTTCTCCCGATATCGGGAGGCGCAACAGAGCTCGATGCATCAACTAGACTAGGTGTCGTATTTCGACTGCGAGATTGACGCGGATTTCGACTCTTCTTTCCTGTTCCATTTTGACCAGGCATAGGAGGCATTTTAATCAGAGGCGCAAGCGCATGAGTGATGATTTAAAACTGGACTTCAAGACTCTAGAACATTGTTCATATCAAATCGTAAGTCTATCGTGTAAGTATGAGGAGTCTCGGGAGCAATTTAATTTGTAAAAACTATTAAATACTAGTAAGCAACGACGATCATATTGAATTTGGAAGTTGTGGACCAATATCAACGTCGACTCGTCAGGACGTTCTTTACGTTCCTGTCAGAAGTGAAGTTGAGTAGGAGTTGACTGATGCTTGCTTGGCTAAACTAATGGAGCTAGTCTATATCAGATAAGGAAGGCTAGGTAGAAGGTTGTTCCGGAGGTTTATAGCGGAACGTGCACAACGTTTGAATCTTGATGGATATGAGCCATTCTGAGGTTTCCTCGTCTCGTAGAGACTCTGACAGCAACCTACTGTAGGGGTCCGTGCACATACCGCGCTATACCGGATGCGTTATCTTCAGTGCTTCGGAGATGGTTCTTCCGACCCGAATCTGAAGATAACGCATCCGGTTAGCGCCTCATGTAGGGTAGAGTTGAGATCTTGATGTGTGATTAGAGAGTTTCTATAACTGCACCCTGGCAATTACCTTGCTTAGACCTGAATTTCATATCATCACCCCTGCTCCAGTACTATATCCACCTTTCACCGCCTTCGCACGGACCCCTACAGTAGTTAGCTGTCAGAGTTGCTACGCTCCGTCGAAAAAGCGACGATTAGAATAAGAATGGATATGAGCGACTCTTTCAATATTACGATGAATTACCATATTGGGTTCAGGGAGAACACATATATTGGGAATATCCAGCTGGATATAAAAGACGCTTCATTGATGGAGAATACTGATGGTACCTTGTCGATGTGAACAAAGCGTTAGATACTCCAAAATTGGGGTAGAGTACGAGAGGGTTATGGTTTGACTTACAATCAACCTTTTGAAAGTACACCACAATCTTCCAAGTACGATGCTAATTTTCCTCCAATCGTTCACCTATCTTCCGGTCCAGCCAGTATCGTTCCAGCATCTCCTTTGACAAAACAGGTGGCTCCAATACCTGTCTGGTAAATCTGATTGGCAAATTCTCACGAATGATATCGTTATCCTCCACTTTGAAAAGACATTTCAAATCGATAAAGTTTTGTCGCTGAACCGAATTTCCACCTCTCATTAATATTTCAGTCTCCATTTTCGCGTTCTCAAAATCGATAATCCTTACACCTCTGTTCTCCGACCACATAAGATTCCTAAATGCAATATCCCCATGAAATATCTCTTTATTTCCAATAACTTCCAAAGCCTTTTTGTATTTGTAATACATAAGATCGTTTTCGGCATCAGTATCCTTCAGGCATCGAAATCCTTCTTAAAATTCAAGTGCAATCCCTTGATGTACTGTCTCATCTTCATCCTTCCAACAAATTTCCCCGAAGCACTTAGGAATATAAACGCCTTGTAAAGATGCGAGACGCTCATAAGTATCAAGTTCATCTTTATTATCCCCAAACTCTTTGGCAATAAATATCTTGGGAGGCTTCGAGTCGTTGTTATGATCGGAATCTTGATCTTGGTCTTGATCATTGGCTGAAAGATATCGACAGATGAACATGCGATTGTTTCCATGTTGATTGATTTGCTGAGCAGTAACCTTTATAGTAACAGTCTTTGAATTCGAGATATCAAGATTCGTTTGTTGATCACCATTCGTTTTACAAAGTTCGAATTTGTAGTTCGCTTCAAGAAATTGAACTTGTAGAACTTTGTGCTGGCTCGTTTGCATCTTCGCTCATTTCGTGGAAGATTTGGTGTTCAAGATTGATAGATGGGAAGGGTGGTGGAGATAGTAATGGTGGTAGATCAGAAGTTCTTATGATAACCACCATTAATCAATATATAATTCAAATAGGAAGAGAGTACAGAGTGAGTTTGTACAAATAGAAGTTAAAGTAGTACAAGAAAACAATAAGTCAACGGGATGTTCTTTTATTCTTTTCAATTCGCTGAGACTTGCCGAGATTTGTAGAATATCTGCCAAGGTTATCAAAGTCACGTGCTTTTGATTTCAAGCCGGGAATATAATGAGGAAAAAACTACCTATACTTTACCCACGGCGATTACATAATCATAAGATCTTAGATAAACTACCCCACATCAGTAAATCTGTAAGCCATTTTAGTACTAAAATAATTACAGTTTATCGATAAAAGTGGTAAATCAGTTATTCTACACGAGGGGTCTGAGAGCTGAGATTACCTATACTAGAGTTCTCCAAACTCAGTTTTAGTTCCCGAGATGCAGACTTTCTGGCGGACATGAGAATCAAGCTTTTTCGCTAGCCGCCCATGCCAGCTTCCTTGGCTTCCTTGGCTCCCGTACCTACCTAGTAACTAACTAACTTGTACGAAAATGCATTCATTGAACGATCAGTTCCTTCAACAATTGTCAAAAAAATAAAAAATTTATAAATTATATTTCCAATTCAGCTTATGGTAATTCCAATAACCCATTCCGTTCGCCGAAGGGTCTTTGCCCGGTGCAATAGATCCTGCGCAATAAAATGTGTAAGTTTCCAGTTCCCACGGCCAGATCAGATTACCTGATCCCCCAGCTTTTTCAAAGATGCTTGGTACTTGGTGCTTGGCGCCGAGATGTTGACATTCTTGGCTCCCCATAAGTCCTTGAAAGGGTCATATCTTCATATCTACATCTATCTATATATATACTGACAATTCTTTATGAAAGCTTTAAATGAACTCGATAATTTCGTGTATGTGTACATTCAAGTTTCAATGTCCCTCTCGTCCGCCTCTTTGATTCTTTTACTGAATACGAGGTCGTGTTTTGTGCTGAGAATTGAGGTTTGAGGTTTGAGATTTGAAAATCGAGAATCGAGAATCATCAATTTCTATCATCATCATCATCATCATCATCAATCTCCCTCTCTCCCTTTCCTCTTCATCTTCATCTTCATCACCTCAATGCGATCAATCAACACAAACTCTTATACTTTCAAGACTCGGTGTTTACTGACTACCATTACAGTCTTCTCTTCCCCAATGAAGAATGGAGTGACATTGCCACAGACGATCAGCTCACGAGCGTTATATCTCAATTGAGTGTATGTTATGAAGATCTATAGTGGAAGTACCAATCTAAATCAAGTCGATAGCCTAATGTCTCCTATGCCGAATTTATATCCGACAATCTCCAAACGTTATCAACTCATAATGCAGATGCCAGCGGTGTTATAGGCGGCTTTCTTTACGTGCCGGATCTCGACCAGAAACACACATGCTACAATATCTCAGAACAATATGTCCCTTCAAACGTTACTCGACGAGCCAACCTCCCCGCAACGGATTTTACACTGATTGCGCTGGCACCTTGGATCAGTATAGAATGTACAAAAGGTTATCTAGCTGCTGCACGACAAGACCCTGTACGAGCTTTCATCTTCTATCAACCAGATAATAGCACAACTCAACCACCTCCGATTAGTTCCGAGGAGTGGGCACTTGAAGATGGTGGATCATGGAAGACTACAAATAAATATCCGGTATATGCCATTCCTGGAAGCGTTGGAGCGCGGATGATGCGCGAAATAAGTCTGTACTCTGGCAATCTTACCGACGTGCCATATGGTCATGAGCTCTCAACATTCCCCGGTGTCGACCCTCGAGATTATGTACGAGTGTATACTCAGCTGAGCGTGACTCATGGCACAAATCTGCCTAGCCTATGGGAGTTTCTGCTGATTATTGTAGCCGCGCTGGCTGTCATGTTAACCGTCACTTCCGGCTCCATGCATTATCTCCAGAGGCGCCGAAGACAGGCTTTACGGAGACGAGTGGAAAACGGAGAAGTAAACTTGGAGACACTGGGTATCAAGCGGCTTACCGTACCACAAGATATTATCGATAAAATGCCTATATTCACATATAATTTTGACGGCAAACAGTTTCCTGTCGCGCACAGAGACTCAACCACAATCGGGCAGATCCCTTCTGATAAAGGACCGCTTGCAGAAGAAAACGAAATCTCGATTTGCGATGATTCGACATCTAAGGCACTGTCGCCAGTTGTTATACCTGACTTAGAAAGTCCATCGCTTTCCATCTCACGCCTGGAACAGCGAGTTGTACCATTTTCCCAACCAATTTGTCCTATTTGTTTAGATGATTTCGAAAGCGGCAATACTCCAATTCGCGAGTTGCCCTGTGGCCACATATTCCACCCGGAATGTATTGATCCATTTCTTAGTAACAATAGTTCACTCTGTCCTATGTGCAAGAAGAGTGTCTTGCCTGTGGGGCAATGCCCACTAGAGATCACCAATTCAATGGTCAATAGGGAAAGGAATATGAGAAGATTGAGATCTCGCATCATTATTCAAGAGGACAACCATGATGATGAGGCTGGTCATTCAAGATTCCTTGCCCGAAACTTAGCCTCTAGCTTGAAAAGAAGAATGTTTAGCACCTCCACAGTGCCTACAAACAACTCACAAATGATGGTCGGACTACCAATTTCCACAGGACTTCCACTTATGACTAGTGCAGTACCTGCGCAGTCGCAGGCTAACAGCATACTGGGCGTGGAGGTGTTACAAGAGGGACTTTCTCGACAGGAAAGAGCTCAGCAACGAATCCGCGAGCTAGCAGCACAGCAACCCACAATAGAGGACCGTGATCTGGTTTACACGAGGCAACAACCACTTTGTATGCACATCTCAAATTCATCCTCTTTCAAAACTAACGAGCCACGATAGGGCGTCGAGCATTCTCGAAAGCTTTCCCTGGCTATTCTTAGGGGTTCTAATTGTAAATATTAACGAATTGATGTGCATTTCAGCGTAGCATGGGTACTTCTATCAGATCCTGGAGTTTTATACCTTGCATATAGTGTGCTTTTACGAGTAAAAGGAATAGGTATTGAGGTTCAGTCAGGAATTGGTGTTTTGGGAAGAGATACCAACCATTAAATCATTTGGGATTTTGGGCGTATTGTATGGAATTACTGTGGAATACTGTCACCGAAGATGTGGTATATATCATAGATTGTCGAAAAGAAAATTGTAGAGAAGACGATGTAATGATATAATTTATCCAAGATTACTTTTGTGTGTAATTATTACAAAGCAAAGAATTATTTGATGAGTTATCTAGTAATACCTACCTACCTAGTACTTCGAGTAGTTTGATTTTGTGTTTTCGACTTTGCCAAGCTTCATTGACACATACATGTACATCCCTCCCTGTCACAAGCTATCTTATCAACTTATCTTATCTTTAAACTTTCTACCAGAAATTGAGAGCATTTCAAGAGCTCCAATTTATATTGTCAAAACGTTACTAAATGCAATTGCCCACATCCAGGTACTCGGATTCGATAAGATATTGGTAGCAGACTCAAAAATGCATCTCATACCCAAGGAAGTAAGTATACGGCCTTATCGCAGCAGCGCAAAAGCAAGAAAAGTTAATTCTCTTCATCCGAAAAACAGATAGATAAGCTAGCCATTTCCCAGCTTGGTCTGCTGGCACAGAGAAGACTTGCGCGAGGAGTAAAGCTAAATCACTCCGAAGCAGTTGTGAGTCTCTTTAATCGTTCAAGGTCTTATCTAATCAACATAGCTAATAATTTGATGCAAGGCACTTATAGCAAACAATCTTCAAGAGGTCCGACAACCTTCTTTTCCCCCTTAGAAGGAAGAAGAGTACGAACTGACGACTTGAAAGCTCATTCGTGATGGAAACCATACGGTCGCAGATCTCATGTCAATTGGCGCAACAATGCTCGGGCGTCGTCATGTTCACCCCGCGGTTTGCTCGACTCTCACAGAACTTATGGTCGAAGGAACTTTTCCAACCGGAACATACTTGGTGACGGTGCATCATCCTATTAGTACTGATGATGGAGATTTGGCAAAAGCGCTTTATGGAAGTTTTCTGCCAATTCCGGAAATGGAGCTTTTTCCATTGCCATTGGATGCGGAATACGAATCGACTAAACGTCCGGGTGCTTTAATCACCGTGAAGGGTAAGGTCAAGCTGAATGAAGGAAGGAAGAGAACAAAGTTAAGGGTGACGAGTAAGGGTGATAGGCCAATTCAAGTGAGTCGAAGAATTGCAGAGTTATAACTGTTTACTGATTTTACAGATTGGGTCACATTATCATTTTATCGAAACTAATCCTCAACTCGAGTTCGATCGCATAAAGGCATATGGTTACCGTCTTGATATTGCGGCTGGCACATCAGTTCGGTTCGAACCTGGAGATACCAAAACCGTCACATTGGTTGAAATCGGTGGAAACAAAATCATTCGAGGTGGAAATCATATTGCTACTGGCAAAGTAGATATTACTCGAGTGGATGAAATTTTGGTCAATCTACAAGAAGCAGGATTCGCACATACCTCTGAGCCAAGTGGTGATGCTGCTTATATCGATATATTTGAAATGGATAGAACGGCATACGCAACTATGTTCGGCCCAACAGTAGGTGACACCATTCGCTTGGGTAATACAGATCTTTGGATCAAAGTCGAGAAGGATTTGACTTCTTATGGAGATGAATGTAAATTTGGCGGCGGCAAGAGTCTGCGAGAAGGTATGGGCCAGGCTACCGGCGTATCTGACGAAATATCACTGGATCTTGTCATTGTCAATGCCCTAATCGTGGATTGGACCGGTATTTACAAGGCCGATATCGGTGTCAAGAATGGTTTAATAGTAGGTATTGGTAAGGCTGGTAATCCAGATGTGATGGACTGTGTCAGTCCGAACATGATAGTTGGATCTTGTACCGACGTTGTTGCTGGGGAAGGTAAGATCATTACCGCCGGTGGCTTTGACACTCACATTCACTTCATCTGCCCTCAACAAGTCTATGAAGCTATCTCATCCGGTATTACTACAATGCTAGGCGGCGGAACTGGTCCTAGGTAAGTGAAAAATAAACATCTGTGATATGCTATCTAATAAGTGAATAGCGCTGGAACGAGTGCTACAACTTGCACCCCAGGGAAAAATTATATGCGACAAATGCTTCAAGCTTGTGATACTTTACCAGTGAATATTGGCATTACAGGCAAAGGAAATGATAGTGATCCTACAGCACTTCGTGAGCAAGTCATTGCTGGAGCTTGTGGTCTCAAATTACATGAAGATTGGGGCACCACACCTTCAGCTATTGATTCCTGTCTTACTGTTTGCGATGAATTCGATATTCAATGTCTGATTCATACCGATACTTTAAACGAGTCAGGTTTTGTTGAGTCTACGATTGCTGCGTTCAAAAATCGTGCTATTCACACTTATCATACTGAAGGTGCCGGTGGTGGTCATGCACCTGATATCATTAGTGTTGTTGAGCATGCAAATGTTCTCCCATCTTCTACTAATCCTACGAGACCTTATACTAGAAATACACTTGATGAGCATCTAGACATGCTTATGGTTTGTCATCACCTTTCCAAGAACATTCCCGAAGATGTCGCCTTTGCAGAATCTCGAATTCGTGCTGAAACTATTGCAGCCGAAGATGTACTCCATGACCTAGGAGCAATCAGTATGATGTCTTCTGATTCTCAAGCAATGGGTCGCTGTGGAGAAGTTATCATGAGAACATGGAACACAGCCCACAAAAATAAAGTTCAACGTGGTACTCTCGGAGAAGATATGGGGAGCGACGCAGACAATTTCCGAGTGAAGAGATACATTAGCAAGTACACTATTAATCCAGCAATTGCTCAAGGAATGAGTCATGTTATTGGTAGCGTGGAGGTTGGAAAGATCGCGGATCTTGTCGTTTGGGATCCAGCTTGGTTTGGGACAAAACCCATGACCATTATCAAGAGTGGTTTGATCGCTTATGCTCAGATGGTAGATCAAACCCCACCCCCTTCATTCTCAAGTTTTTCGCTAACGAAATCTGACAGGGTGATCCCAACGCTTCCATCCCAACAGTCCAACCCATCATCTCCCGCCCTATGTTTGCACCCCTCGTCCCCTCTACCTCCATCCTTTTCGTCTCCGAGTCGTCAATTTCCTCGGGTACGATTGCAACCTATGGTCTGAAAAAACGTGTGGAGGCAGTGAAGAATTGCAGGACGATTGGGAAGAGGGATATGAAATTTAATGATCAGATGCCGAAGATGAAGGTTGATCCGGAGAATTATAGGGTGGAGGCTGATGGTGTACATATTGTTTGTGAGGCGGCCGAGTGGTTGCCGTTGGCACAAAATGCTTATGTTTATTAGAGAGAAGGAATGTTTCGGGGCATGATGGTGATGTGTAGAGTCAGGGTAGGGTAGACATAGGGTAAGGGTTATGGGTTATGAAGACGAAGCGAATATAGACTAGGAACTAGAGGGTCGCCGGAATATTAGAAGACCACATGGAAGCAACATGAGTATAAATTCCCCCACAGTATCGTGACGGTAACGTGCAGCAAAATCGTGACATCTCTTTACAAAAAACGCCTGCCAGAGAAAATATGTTGCGAACAAACAAGCCGCCCGTCACTAAAATAAATACAAGTATCAGGACAACGCGTAAATTACGCAGCCTCGAGTATTCTTTCGATGAGGGTGGGAGCCGCTTTCCAGAAGAAGTCGTTTTTGTATGGTATTATTAGTGATTAGTTGCTGTACATGCTGTGCTGTGTGCGCAGTGCGCAGCGTACATTCGGCTCTCGCAATGTGTACTCGGAGTAGATCTCTGAAATTTGAGTTTTGAGTTTGAGGTTTTCTTTTGTAAATCTGCGAGTCTGAGTTCGTTGTAGATCAGAGAGTAGTAGAGAAGTAGAGAGATTTTTATTTACACTCGTATATATATATAATTCTCCCATCCTACTCGAGTATTTATTACCTATTGCCTATTGCCTATTACCTATCATCCATTACAAATACGAGTACTCTCTCGCTCTCTCCAAGTCAATAACTCAATAATTCGCAAATACAAGATCTACAATACCGGTACTCTAAGAAGACAAACTCCAGCAGGGCTTTTTGAGGTTGAGGGATGATATAGATACAGATACAAAATACTATGAGTATAGATAGGTTGGAGAGAAAGAAGGCGAGTTTGTAGTGTCTACTCGGGATGCTGGCTGAGAAATATGTTTATACTATGTCATTGTCATGTGATTTCTGTGAGATATACTGTATTATGAATAGATTCATCCATGGTGAAAAGAGTTAATTTTCAATGTTGGTGATGTAATATTAACCTCAACATCACTATATACTATCTCTGTATCGTGCCAGTATTTATAATATTTTAGGCTGATAATGAGCTTGTCAAAATGTCTACTCGTCCTCTGAATAATAGTAAATAGTTACTGTTACTCTTTCCCAAAGCACATGTTTTATCTTCTATATCCCTCTTTTGTCACATTCGCTTCCCCCTCCTCTTCACTATATCTATACACTCGAGTCGAATACACGTACTCTCCATCCACGAAAGTCCCTCTCATAAGCATCAGACGACACCAAAATTGAATATTGCGTGAGACTTAGAGGATTTGCATAAATGGTGACTGATCTTACGGATTCCGAATCTTTTACAGTCTAACCGGTAATTTAAAATCACAATAAGCAGAAGCTAAACACCCAGATCCCTAATATATTTTCAAACGTCGAACTAAGACAGATCCATCTCCCCATTAACCTACTACCAAGCAACATCAAAAACCTTCTCGACCTCTTTCCGATACGGACTCCCTTCTGGACACCACACAAACCTCTGAATCTGGGGAAACTCGTCGGGCGTCTGCGTCTCGTTGATGTACCGATAACAAGCATTGTACTGCTGGGCCCACTCATTTAACTTATCCCAGCTACGACATTGTCTGAACTGACCGTGTCCTGTTTCGGGTATGGAGTTGTTGGTCGTGAGACGGGGAGTGTCGTCGGCGTGGCAGAGGGTGTCGCGGCGGAGCTCGTCTAGACAGTGGATTATGTGGCGCGTGTTGCGAGATTGGGGGGCGTTGGTGCGGTATTCCATTAGGGATATGTAGATTGCTCGCTAGTTTTGGGATTATTAGCTGTATGGTCGATGGTTGAAACTATACATGACGAATGGGGGCCATGGATCAATGGATCGGATATGGACACTCACGACACAATGGAGATTGTGGTGCCCATGTAGGAGATATATTCCCTTTTGGTCATCCCATGGAAACCTTTGCGCTTCTAATAATCCTTTTTCTTCCACGTATTCGTCGGGGAGGGCGATCATGCCATCGTCGATATTGATATTTAGCCAAAGCTCATCGCGGAACGTTTCATTGCGGTCGGTATAGGCATCATGGCCGTCCATGGGGACGGTGATTTCTCTGGTGAGACCGGCTATTGAGCAGAACAAAAAGGTCAGTACCCTGCGGAAATTATAGAGATATAAACAGGCATGGTAATATTAGGTAGCCTACCATATGGAGTAGGTGGATCGGTATAAGTTCCTTGGTACTTTGTCGTCAATCTCGTAGATATAAACCAGGTCAGAGTATTTGAGAATACGAAT
The DNA here is from genome assembly GCA_000503235.1 of Sclerotinia borealis F-4128. Classification (NCBI taxonomy): domain Eukaryota; kingdom Fungi; phylum Ascomycota; class Leotiomycetes; order Helotiales; family Sclerotiniaceae; genus Sclerotinia; species Sclerotinia borealis. Next base: position 98,467 of record KI628545.1, read on the forward strand.
AACAGAAAGAGGACGATAAGTCGGATGGGTGAGGACTTCCGAGGTGCGAAGGCAGATGAATTCGGAGATTGATCCTCATTTTCGAGGTCGTCGTGCGCCACTTTCTGATACATTGCTTTGGGGAGAGACATGGTTGAATATTCCTTCACGTTGATTCCTGGGTATTCAAGACCACGTAAAATAAATGAGAAGTCCGAAAAACTTTAATCGAGGTTCATGAGCATATCCACTGGGAAATTACATCAGCACACGATCGAAATCGAATCATTCACAGCTCATATTTGGGCTACCCGTTGGGATAATATAGACCCACCGCAATCTCTGTTTTTACCATGCATTTTTTCTTGAATGAAATATCCTTCTAGACAATGCCACATATTTGAGGCCGTCCCACCTTAGGAAGCACAGCACTACTGTATTGCATAAATCCCTAAGATCTAGAGCCCCTTGCTATAGATTCAGCATCTTACGATTCTCATCTTATCATACCACATCGCAAGACTCTGACTTTGGTAAAACCTCAAGTCTAAGCGAGATATTGACGGTGTAATTCCAGAAAGAAGTCTTCGGACCCGCTCCAATCAAAACTTCCAATCGAATATTGACGATAATGACGAGAACAGGTAGGGTAAATGACAAAGCAAATGTATGGATTGGGATGCTGCTGCTGCAGAACTAGGTGAAGGGTATTATTCGGGGGCACCGGACAGGGAACGCTGCATATGCATGACCCCACTATTGTGGTGAAGAAATGCATTTAACAGTAGTGCAGCAACAAGACAAGGACAAGAATACAAATAAACATACACACTGTTGGCGAAAGAAACCATATTGGTACAGCACTACCGATATACGAACTTACGAAGGATTTCTATGAGAAAGATAGAAAGTAGCGGGAGATTGTAGTCGTATTGTGTAGGAACTTCATCCTCAACATATTTTTCGGTAAAGAACCGGGGAAGAGGAAATCTCCTTACCCCCGCTCGCCCCATAAGCGAAACAAGGGTACCGAACCAATTAACGGCCCCGTCTCGGATAAAGCTTGCCCGGTGCCAATCAAACTGTGCTACCCTAGGTCGTTGCAGCAGCAGGTGCACTCGGGGCAGATCCATAATCGATATGCCAATAATCGTTACCGAGCAACACCGGCCTGCTCATCCCATGATGGATCAACCTCCTTTGGAAGGTAAAGTGCCCATACAAACCCATCATGAGAGCATTATTTACTCTGTCGAAAAGTCTGAGTTCCACCGTCGCTCTTCTTTCATAGCTCTTAGCCTTTTAGATTTCTACCTTAATCATTGATATTTCTACTAGGCAATAATGGCATACGCCAATCAGGCTGGCTGTTATGCAGCGTCCGTTATTCTGTTAATTGCTTCCACGATAGCTGTTGGGCTGCGAATGACGATTCGAAAGATCAAGGAGGCTAAACTTGGTTTCGATGATCTTTTTATTTCGGTTGCTTTGGTATGTATGGATGTGTTATCAGCATAAGAGGGTTTCCACTGGCGACGCAGCTCAATGGTCTGCTAACTCCATCTAATACAGCTCCTTTCGTATGCCCAAGCTATCATCATCATTTGGGGTTCGTGTGATTTATCCTGATATCATTGTTTTGTTACTGACGTCTTTCCAGGAACTGCAAGAGGTACTGTCGGAACAACTACTTTGCAGAATCCTGAGACAGGTGCTATTATTGTGACGCACCATGAGGTCGAAATTTCACATGTGAGGATTCAACACACATGCTTCTCTTTGTTCGTACGGTCTCGCTGATGGTTATAGATTGCTTTCCTCTCTCAAGTCATTTCGATTGTCACCTACGGTCTCTTGAAATTGAGTGTTTTGATACTGTTCCGCCGTATCTTTATTGGCAAGATATTCAACATTGTATCCATCATAGCCATGACCATCGTAGTGGGCTGGTCAGTATCATTCTTTTTCGCAACCATATTCCAATGCGGGACCAAACCGAGCTGGCTCTGGTCGAGTCCTAAAGCTGTAGCAACTTATTGTGCAGACTACAAGTACATTCAGCTTGGACATGCGACTTCGGATGTTGCTACTGATTTGCTCGTGCTTTTCATTCCACTGCCGATTATTTGGAAATTGCAGATGACCATGTCGCAAAAGCTTAGCTTAATGTGTGTCTTCGTGTTGGGTTATATGTACGCACCTTTGAAAACTGTCCGCGTCGGCTTTGACTAATGTGCGATTAGTTCCACTGCTGCAGCCACAGCTCGAATTGTCTTCATTTATGATGATCTTTACAAAACAACCACAGGAGCCCGAAATCTTAGAGGTACAACCTAAATCTTCCTATGTCAGTAGCTCTTCAAGCTAATCTAACTCATTTATTCAGGTGAAGAGACCAACGTCATGCTCTGGGGTTATGTCGAAGCTGGTGTAGGCATCATCGCGGCCTGCCTCCCAACACTCCGACCACTTCTCAATTCTCGGATGCCCGAATCTATTGTAAATAGCGTGCGCTCCAAACTCTCCCTCGCGTCTGTTCGCAGCCGCGACAACAGTAAAGGCTCAAGAGGCTTACATTCCAGCGAAAGCCACGAGTTGCAAATCTTTGGCGACTCAAGCGCAAATCGAAGCACACATATTGGTCACGATACGGAGACACATCATGATTCGAACATTCCAGATGATCGGATCCTGAGATCTGAGGAGATCTCGGTAGCCGGTGACCATGTCTAGCCTGTAGCCAAAGATAAAGGGACAGGCAAGGTATTGTGTGCTTGACTGGAAGGTGGTAGCTGAATGGGAGGAGACTGGCCAAAATTAAGACAACCAAGTACACTTGCTGTATTGTGATAATTTGTGTAAATAATAGCGTTTGTGACGATTTTTCGTGATATACATATCCGGAACTAGAGGGGAAAATTGTACATCATTGAAAGACTAACAAGAATTGCGGCTAAAGTGAAATCATGCAGTTGTGGAGTAAAAGTCAAAAGCTGGTTGAGGACTTGTCGTCGAGAGATTGTGAATGCAGGTAAGCACTAGCGGCCGCCGGAAATAGTGTTTCGGCGGGTCAACCCAATTATCACATTTATGAACTTCGCTTCAACCTTCTCTGTGACAGAATCTACAGTCCTATATTCAACAAATGCTCTTGCGAAGCTGGAAGAGAGAAGCCATTGTTTTGATCCAGATAGTATAGTTTTGATTAGGCAGGATTTGCAGGTAATCACGGCCTCATTTGTTAAAACTGTCGGATGGGGATGTATCTCCGCTCAAAACCACCCCATCTTTAGTTTGCATAGCAGGCATGTGTACAGTAGGCATCTACAGTAGCGATGGTATGTACTGGGGTGAAATGCAGGTATGGTACTATTCGGATATAGTTTGATAAGATTATCCTTAGATATTATAGACAACCTTCTATATTGTGGGAATCTTCAAGCCGTCTTCTTTATTTGCCTTCCTCAACCCACCGTCTTTCCATTACACTTGTGCCTTACCAGTACCCAAATCTTCGCATTCTCCGAACATAATGGCTTCTTCCTCTACTATACCGGCAGCTGAACCGTCTCATACGGAGCCGGCCTACGCAAATTCTGAGAAGAAGAAGACAGATTACCCCTGGCATTTACCAAGCATCGATAAGCATTTGCTTCCAGAAGCATGTTTCCCTAATACACTATACAATTGTACATATACTTGGTTTCTAACAGCAAAGAACTATTCAGACACAAAAACTCCTCGAGGAATATAGTAACATACCACGAGAAGAACAATCAAAACACGTGCATGAAATTGTATGTATCTCTCTATCTCCCTTGAGTTCTCATGTTTAACCTTAACTAATATGTTTATAAACTAGAGAGATCAGGCTTGGGCAATCCGCTCCTATCCATGCACGGGCCTTGGGGTCTTCCTAGTACCTTACATCTCCCGATCCCCTGCTTATCCAGTTATCCTTCAAAAGCTTGGAGAAGGGGAAAAGTTGCTTGATATTGGTTGTTTCTTAGGCGGAGAGTACGTATGATGCTTCTTGTCTCCAGTCTCTTGTTCTTTTCTCCAGATCTACTACCTATAGTAGAAAAGCCAGAGCATATCGGTTCACCTAATTTATTTTCAACAACGTACTATTCGTAAATTTAGAACGTGCTAACAGCTTTAATTATTAGTTTCCGCCGCCTAGTATTCGATGGTGCACCCTCTACGAACCTATATGGCATCGACATAGTAAGCCACTGGGATGTGGGCTTTTCCCTCTTCAATGATCGCTCTCACTTTGGAGCGCACTTCATTGCTGCCTCGATCACCACCCCTCCAGAATCTCAGCCTAGCCCCCTCCTTCAACTTTTAGGATCCTTCTCCATCCTCTCTATTTCAGCAGTTTTGCATCAGTGGAACTACGTGGACCAATTAGCATGTGCCATTAAATTAGTGGCATACACAAATGGACCGGCTGCTCTGATCGTCGGACATCAAATTGGTAACGTAGAAAACAAAGAAGTTCTAAATAAAGCGTTGCAAATACCGCAGTGGAGACACAATGTGCAAAGTTGGGTGGAAATGTGGGATGAAGTAGGGAAAGAAACGGGGACTGAGTGGAGAAGTGAGGCGTGGTTGAGAACGTGGGAAGATATGGGGTGGGATGCGAAAGATTCCGCATGGATGGAACCGGGCGATATGGTGTTGGATTTTGTGGTTACTAGGATCAAATAAATTAGGTAGTGATCGGACCCCGGTAATGCTATGATAATGTCACGTACAGAATTGCACCATATTGTTGAGGATGCCTTTCTACTCATGATGTAACATACAAGGACACCAAAAACGGGAACAGCCATCTTATCACTTGACAATGAAAGTAAGCGCTATTAATGAGCATAGAAAAATAGCATTGATAGCTAAACTATTTTATTATAGCAGCTTCACTGGGATGATCGATTGAGCAGAAGTAATCCAAGCAGAAATATCCATCAAGTTACTTTCAGCATTTGAAACACTCAGTAGCTACTCTATGCGTTTCTGGATCCTTCCATTCTGGAACGTCCTTCTTTAAGAACCAATTAATTTCAAACAGACCCCTTCCAAAAACCAAAAATATTCCAACCTCCTGACAATTCTATGCTGATGAGGTGTCTTCATCAAGATATCCATTCTCAAAAGCCTCGCCTACCACTGGAATGGCAACACCCGTCTTCATAACGACGCCTTTACAACTATGTGTCAGCTATGCCATGCATTTTGTATGAAAAATCAGGTTGACAGGATAACTCACTAGCTGGGGCAGCAGCCGCAAGGGTGAACATGAGAGCCATGCTCGCGAGATGAAGAAATTGGAATTGCATGATTTCTATATTAATTGAGCTGAGTTTCAAAGCTTGAATGAAATTTGAACGGACAAGGAATATTTACTTGATCTGAGACTCTGAATATGTTTGAACTGTGCAAGGAGAATTCCGAATACTTTTAGTGAGACTGCGTGTGGTCTGAATGGTGATTTCTGGTAAATGTTTACGTCCGGAAGGCGGGAACTTCCTATATAGATATAGAGATGCCGCCCTCACAAAATGATTTAATCGCTCCGAAATCTCCCTCAATTCTTTTCTGGGTATAAAGCAACTACGAGACTACCGTCTAAACTCAACTAACTGGGTTTGGAGCGAACCGTATTTGGACGAAGCCAGGCTATATACAGTCTAGTTTTAAACGCTAATGTACAAATACGGAACCAGAATCACCTCCATTTTCAGAATTCCTTCAATCATATCATCCATTCATCTGTCTGACATGATCTGCAGCTAGACCAATGCGGTTCGCTCCAAACCCAGTTAGTTGAGTTTAGACGGGTACCATTCTGTGCCACTTCTTCATGGTTGAGAACCATTGGGGTATTTCAACAAGCTGTATGACTGCATGGGGCGCTATAAATTCTAGCTAGCCTCTGGTGTATGTACCGTATATATCTTCAAAGCACCGAGGTAGGCGGCCTGCTCCTTACATCATCATGGTAGGCTGAGAGTTTCAATATACAGTACATATACCTCTTATTGGTCTCTTTTTACGTACCGCTTTGAAGTTATATTTTTGCACTACTAGTCGATCACAATGCATTACGTTCATACCCATGATAATTTTGTGGGAATTGGTCTCGGAGCGAGTAGACAGTAGACTATTTGGGTGTACTTACACCCTACGGGGAATGTACTGGGTGATGATACGAATGGTTCCTAATACTTTGAAGTTGCAACAGATAAAACCCCACTGTGCCTAACGAACCCTTGGATGCAGATTTGTCCCTAGCAGACAAGTGAGAAAAATGTATGCCAAGCGTTCATTCTGAAGGCTCCAGCCAATGAAGCTTATACCACAGTAACCCCTGTTTACTCGGTTACGGTGACCCACAGGGCTTCAATAGGTTCTGTAAAGGAACCTCGAATTTGATTCCAATTGTTACAACTGATACATAGGTATGCTCGCAAGCTTCATTGCACATGTTAAGCTATTGAGGGTAGAGCCAACGGGCGAATGGGCAGTGTAATATTATCGTCACCAAGTGTGAATTATTTGTGAAAGGTCTGAAAATTGGTGAAAATACAAGTGTGCTGACTCAGCATACTGCAAGTCCTTATTCTTCCTGTTCAACGGGTACTGTAAGTCTTGGCGGAATGTATCGAAGCGGAACCCGCTTAAAAACTTATTAGACTCATTGCAAGTGAAAGTGGAGTATGCCCTAGCTTTTGAATGATAGATAATTGATATCTACCCGTAGATCAACATCAACGATGTCTAATCAGTCAAATAACGTCAACGACCGTCTTTTCTACGATATGGAAAATGATCCACAGTCAGCCATCATCCCTATCGTCGGATTGAACCTTCAATTCAAAAGGATATGAATAGAATGTCGGAGCCAACATATCATGCTCTCCAGGATGAAGAATCATCTACTGATAATCTCACTTGTGGCCGAAAACCATGTGATATCAACACAAAGCGCAACTCAATACTATTTGCATCATGGAGCGGAAGAAGGAAGATACCTGTAACGTGGACCACTATAATCCTGGTCACAACTTTGGGCGCCAGCGTCATGCTTAATATCCTAATTGTTATGCAATTTGGAGTTTATAAAGTAATTGGGTCGAAGTTCGGCTCTCTGTATGGTATGTCATGCAAGATTCATCCCGTCAGGTAGTCATACTCATCTTTTCACATAGCTGGACTAGTAAATGATGTTCAAACACCATTTTCGTGGAATAGCCCATGGAATAACCCAAACGATACTGAGAGAAACAAGCTATGGTACGAAAGTGAAGACGCGGATAAAGGCATCATTGCTATCGACAACAACGTAGCCCGGTTGCTTGGACTACCCAAGTCACAACCCTTTCCTTGGGATCCAACATCTAAAAGTATATACATCACGAATGCTCACCATAATCTTCATTGCCTCGTTAGTACCTCGTTCCATCTAAAGGCTATCATACTCACTTTAGTCGAAGCGTACAATATACATTGCCATTGACCAATACGCTACTGGAGTTTCACAAAGCGTCAACCACCAGCACGTTTTGCATTGTTTGTCCACCCTTCGTTCCGAAATCATTTGCACTGCAGACGACACACCACGATGGACAGACAGCAATGGCCAAAAGCCAGGCGAAGGACAGGAGCGAACCTGTCGTGATTGGAGTAAGCTAGAAGCTTATGTGGAAGAGCACACAGGTTGTTTCAAATATATCAAACCCGAGGCTCATAACATGAGCGAGCTCGAACGGATGAAGTATTGTCCGAACAACAGCAAATATTTGCCCATGATCCGTCAATATTTCGACTTGCCAAAGGAATGGCTACCGTGGCCATATGTCGAGCAAGAATCTTTTTTGACCAATAGCGAGATACTGAAAGAGCGGAATTCCACATAAGCTACCGGTGCATCACTTCAAGAATATTCCTCTCTCCCGTTACTTGGGTGATTAGATCATGCAAACATCTCTCTCGGCCGTAAGTGGGATCACTATGATCTCATATGAAGAGATTTTGGAATACCAAAATTTCGCTGTTCGCAAAGAATGCTTCACTTCCATACCTTTCACCTCATCTCCATTTGACACAATCCATATCCCACTTCTTCTCCCAAGAAACAACAACGTCCGCAATACCTTCTTCCAAATTTCCAGACCTTTGTGAAAAAGCGTTTCCAAAAACTTAAACCCCAAACAAGAAAACCATGGGCGCACAACAGAAATTAAGGCAGACCAGGATTTTTCTTTTCGATTTCGTTTGGATAGTCCGTCCGTATCCGAACCAGGCGCTTGCTTTTCCCACTCTACTACCAGACTGCGAATTCCAGGCGTCCTACGCTAAAATATCACAAGCGTTTGTCCGCGACTCGATGTTCAAGGTGGACCGAGAAAATGAGAATTCCATACCTGGTAGAAGAGTTTCAAGATCTTCAGCTTGAGGAAAATATCCAAATAAACGCTGGTAGATGCACCCAAAAAATTTATGAGGCGAAGGATATATATATAGCATCCGCAGATTTATCCCTTATATATTGAGTAATGGATTCCATTCAAGGAGTCAACACAACCATGCAAATTCCGCCTCGATTAGCAGAGAGAATGTGTTCGGTGAAGAGATACAAGCTAGCTCTGTACTATACAGCCATCCATTGGGGTCAGATAGTTGTAGAATATTTCAATAATACTCTATCTCAACCTTCAACTCTTTAGCTCAGGCCCGAAAGAACAATTCTCGTCAAAATCTGACTAGCTGGCACATTATTGATAGCGTAATCTGTATTTCCTCCTGTGCGTTTTGCTATTATACAAGCTATTTGCATTGCTTAATTTTCTCCCAAAATTCGCTGCCGTCAGGTTATCAATATTGGCTATCACCAAGTCACTCAGTACCTTTAGTTCCTGGTATAAACATAATACGATCGTTGGTGCCATGGATTGAAAATCCGCTGTACAGCTTACTTTCTTATAAAGAGCAAAGTCATATAAAGCAACTGTGCTATTCCGGAAAAGAATTGTTGCAGCACCTGTCGGTGCCGGTCGAACAGATGGGTATTCTAGTATTCTACCATAGCTACCAGTATCCGTGTTGGTAAAGTAAGGATAGCCGTTACCTTGGACATGGATTCTATCAACATCGCTTGTAGCGAGTGCGGTATTGTTCGTACTGTAGATTACATTCATTGCGCCAGAGCTAATATCTACCCGCCAAACTACACTTTGCACGTAGTCTGCGATTGGAATTTCGGTGGTGTCAGGTAGAGCAGTTGCGCCGCTTAGTAGGGACGAAGATGGAAAGATCGTGACACTGACAAGATGGGCAATTGGTTGGTTAGATTATTAGCACGAACCAAAGATTAGTTGTTTAGAACTCCCAGGATGGTATGTAACACATTTGCAGTCACGGTTGCTTTAGTCTTCGATGCCTTCGGACGAATTGTAAAGAAAAAGCAACACTCGGTGTATCTTTTTGAATTTCAAATCGCTACCCCTTCAAAGCACTCAAGATGTCAAAACTCAAGGCGTCGAATGACGTTGCTGACAAGAACCAATGTGAAGAATGTCTCTCGAAATATTGAATTTATTTTCGATATTGGCAATCGAGTACAGATATAAATCTATCTGCAGTCATAGCGACTGAAGAGAATTTCAAATAAAGGTCCAGTTCGCCGTCTTGATATATTCAGTGATACTTAAAGTCGTCAAATGTGACAGGTCTACTAATCTAAAAAACCCAAAATACTGACCAACGAGTCGAAAATGGGCTGCCACTACCTTATTGTTTCCGCCTAGACTCAATTTTATCTCTATCTGGCAACTCAATTCACTGGCTTTTTATTTCGGAAGAGTCTCATACACTCAACCTGCTCGAAAACAAAATTCGTCGTCTTCGGATAGGTCGGTGATGATAGCTGGTATTGGATGCTACGAATATGTAAACTAGGCTCTAGTACCAATCATGCATAAGAAGTCAAGGTTGATAAACATTAGAGAGACTTCAGTTCTCATCACAGATAGAAGACGTGACGACAATTTGCCCAATTTTGCAGGCCTCTCCGCCCCCCAACAAGGTATCTAATTGCTCAAAAAATAATTGACAGCAAGAGGTTCCCCAAGCTGCGCCGTCTTCTGCCAATCGTCCAAATCGTAACGCATACGGAACCAATTACTAAGAAGTTTACCTGCAGATGGAGCATACTTTTCGCCATCGAAGTTCTCAGGCTGCTCAAATAAGAAGAACGTGTAGCGATGGGGAGCACTTCCTGGGGGAGGTGAAGGGCCGATATAGTTGGCGATAAAAGGCGCATCGGAAGTCAAGATGTTGTTCTGGCCTACTTTGAAGCCTGGCTGAATCCAATGAAGTATGGGACCAAGAAATCCAAGTGATGGGAAAGGAGCATCGAGATCGAGGGCAACGACTATGTAGGTTGCGGAGGGGTTGGAAACATCATAGAATATCTCAGGAGTAGTTTGAGCTTCTATGGAGATGGTTAGGTTATTCTTGGTGGACTTGGCATGAATATAGGAGAGTGAGACTTACCAGCGCGGGGAATATATTGCTTGGTTGTGATTGCTTTGCCATTGACAGTGACGCCTAGCACTTTGGAGGGATCTTTCTCAATGGCGTCGAGAATGCGCTTCACGACTGCATTGGTAGGCATGACTGCAGAGATGAATTTAGAAGCGAAACAGGCTGTGGAGTGGATCCTCAAGCTGCCGTAGTGTAAGATCGCATAATCAAAACAAGAGGCTGAAATCAATGTCACAAGAAAACAGAATGAAGACAAGTAAGTGCGAGTTCAAACTCAAACAGGGGGTGCTTTTTACTTAGGTACAGTGTCAAATTGTAGGAGTAGACCTTTATAGAATGGAAATTAGACAGGAGAGCTACAACTGTTTATAGAAGAGGTTTATAGACGAGGTTTTCTATCCCCTTGCTGGTTCCGACTAGCCGTTATCTCCGAGCTTTTGCCTTCTAATTCCGTGAATCATACCGAGTCAAGTAACAGAGCAGATATGTGACATGGACAAAAGAGCATGTAAATGTCGATTGCTCCACCTAATCTAATTTGTTCCCCAGGGAATTTGGGCACTATCCATGGTTTTCGAGCCTTTGAACTGTAAGATGCAAGGATGTATCGCCAGTAATAATATCGAGACAACAAACAACCGCTGAATCTGTTTTTGGGAATATTCATTCATACGCAAAGCAAACATTCGCATGACAACTCCTTGAAAGCAGCAAAATCTGCGATCAACTGAAGCTCGCAGCTCGCTAGAGAAAACACAAGGTATCATACTCGAGTAATTATGGTACTGTAGACGTGTGTACGTTCACCCAGCGATATCTCTTTCTCAATTATGCTTCCTAAGAACGATCTTTCTCTCGAGATCACAACCTAACAGAATACCCGCAACTTTGATAATGAGTGATGATTTTGGTCCTGAAGTTGCGTTGAAAAACACTCAAAATTCAAGTGCAATTTTCATGACTGCGATGCAAAACTTGACGTTGACTACCACCTCAATTTCCAAATGCCACTGGTGGTTGATCTGTATCTGTTCGACCCTTTGGTAATGGTGGACACTATGAAAACTTCCTGACGATAGTCCAATCTCCTACAAAGTTGTAGTGACCTGGGCTAGTATTGAGGGCTGGATGTGACTGGGGTCAGACTTATTCGGAGTCCTTCTCCAATGTATGTGTGCGTGGACATGCATTCGTCACAGACAGAGTCATGTAGTGAAATGACTAATGCGCATGGTGCTTTCAGTCCTGTGCTTGGCTCATAACCCCCACTATTACCTAGACAAAATGTTGTACCGTACCTATGTTTCGCGTAATGTGGGAGAAAACTCGATCAAAGTGATATCTTGATGACAACAGAAAGCTTGGAAATCATGGCTTACTTGAATAGCAAAGCTTATTTGACCAGCAATGAAGTTGACATGACCGTGACTGTTATTTGAAAAGAGGTTAAATAGTCGGCTTACCGAATTTGCATGATCGCTGTATAAATATAAACATAAGGCAGTGGCCTAGTCCCCTGTGAAATTTTGAGGATATACTTTTCCGACATCAATTGATGTTCCGTATCGAATGGACAAAATTAAACGGTTGTTCTGTTTTCTCAGATAGGTGTACTGTATCGTATGATCATCATATATGTTACTCACTGGCTCAATTTGAACCCCTAGAACGTTATATGTAAGCTTAACTCAAGTCAACTATCAGTTGAGACAGATGTCTTTGCGAACCTGCCAAAGATGAGGGTTTGGAGGGATGTATGCAGTCATTCGAAGGACTGCAATCGTTTCTGACAACCATAAACTCTACTTTTGCGACGACCCGATAGTCTGGTTCAGTAGTATGAAGAAATCGTGACTAGACAATTCGTTAAAAAAAATTGTTCCAAGGGAGGGCTAAGAAAGAGCGAGCCGAAATTTAGCACATCGCCCCCACCCCCCTAACCCCATTCCAACGCCTTACCCGTAAGCGAACATCAATATTCATCATCACCACGCGCTCCTGCTGCGAGTTTTTCACATCTCTAGAACGAATCAATGTCCAATCCATTTTTGTCTGCCTGGAAGTGTACTCATTTGCTCTAGTATTTCATTTTAAGTTGTTAACATAGTACAGTAATAGGAGTACCTCTTTGAATCATCTACGTTCTTTAGACCTGTAGATATACTCCCTCAATATATAGCAATTATAAACACCGTTGGTCATTTAGACTCAATATCGAGGAGACTGAAGCAAGGTAAGCTGTGTATACATCGTGCTGAAGAACTCTAGAACTCCTTTGCTCGTTGATTGTCCTAGTTGCCAAGGCGTAAGAAGATAATGATCGGGAGATAGTAAAGTATTATAGTATAAATCAAGTAATGATTGTTTCCGAACTGACGTGAGAGACTTCTCGTAGCCAAGCGGCCAAGAGATCAGTTTGCGATTGGCGAAGAATATAAGACAGTGAATTATATGCTTTAAAGTATCGAATCTGCCAGGAATCTATATTCAACATTAACAAATATAGTATTTTGCAAGCTATTGAGTCTTGGTATCGGAGAAATGTACACATCACAAGCCTTGCATCAAGACGCTCAAAAACTACATGTCTTCAACATATATTGACTGTTATGGGATAATTCACACGCCTTTCTACGAGCAATTGAGAGTCGATATCGATGCCTCCTAAGTATCGTCATCTATGCATATTGAATAAATGCTGAAGAACTTCACATCGCCACATCGATTTTACATTGACAGCAGCAATTGTACAATCCCTCGTTCATGAACAGGCCCAATGCAATTTCTTTCTTAGCAGAGACTGCGGTTAAGCGATGAAAATCTGACATTCATGTTCAGTTCTGGCCTCATCGGCGAAGTCAACGAGGAGGTCATTTCGAGTACAAAAATTTTCCTCTATATCAATTCGAGACCATCAAGTATTGACTTCTTTTCATCTATCAAATAGCCCTCTAGCACCAGTCTCAAAGGTTGCGCCCGTTTTCAAGGTTCATACCACTTTATTCCGTTTTTGAAATTCTCGAATTCAAGCATGAATGAAGGAAGTACTTTTTCTCATCGACTCTGAGAGCGAGCCCTATATTTATCTCTTCAGTGTTAAACGCTCATATCACACCCAACCAAGCCATAACACCTGCATCTCTACACGTCGAGCTATCGTCGTGATGTTAACGATAACCTTTACACAAATAGGTATCTTATGCATCGCAGTACGATTTCATTATACAAGCCCCTCGAGAAACCAACAGCGAATCCAGACCGACGAGGTGAATTCCATATACTAGAAGTCGGAACCGGCACAGGTGGTACAACCAAGTACATTATTCGCCATCTGCAAAAGTAACCTGTCTAAGACAGCCCCTTCGAGTACCATATATCTGCACAGACTAACTAATTATCTTCATCGGTCGTCCCGCTGCGCAGCAAAGATTCCTCTACCAGTGAGGTAGCATTTTCGACATTGAATATTGAGAACGAGATACTATACTATACATATAGACAATACATGATCACGAGACCACTCATTCCATATCTTCAACTCCAGGAATTGTACTGTAAGTCTTACGAACTATTCAGAGACAAGTACTAGGCTAGGAACTTATCCACATCGTCAACGATTCGTAATTACGAGTAACTCTATCAACTTGGAGTCTTAAGTTCTTGATCAAAATATATTCCGATTATACTGAGTATAAAGTATAACCTTACCTAGCTACTCGAGTAAAGTAATAAACATAAATCCATTTCAGGAGAGAGGAACACAGATAGATTAATTGCTAAATCTAATGAGGGAAAGAGGCTAGCTATACTGTATACCTTCAGTATAAATATAAATCCATATCATATCATATCATATCATATCAGGAGGAACACAGACAGATCAACTGCCAATCGCTAAATCTAGTAAAGAAAAAAGTCTCTACTCCGTGTCGAGTATATAATATATACAGAATGAAGATTCCTTGAATAATAAACACATTACATTAACATCATAACATCATAATCAATATAAAGTACTCGAGTAGTCACACTGATTACTTATATTATCCTGCCACTCTTTTCTTCTACCATTCAACCATTCACCCACCAAGTACTCGTGTACAATGAAAAACAACAGCCATAAAAAATAAGCCAACCCTCTTGAAGCAAATAATCCCCTATAGTATAGTAATAGTATATATAAGCATTGCATACCTAGGTAACCAATAATGAATAATGAATAACAAAGTATTGTATTAAGATTTCCCATCCCACCCCATCCCATCACATCAACACAATGCAATGCATTCGAAAGTTTTCGATATAAAACCTGTAAATACCGTAGTTCTCAAGTTCTCATCTCATCTCATCTATCTCTTATAAACTTTATACGGTAATTAAATCAGTATACAATACGCCCGCACACTGTACGAGTTATTGGTATTAATATTAATATCAATACCAGACCCCATGCATATATCTGCCTGCTGCCTGCACCAAATCACACACAAACATCAATATCGCCATGTGCAGAATTCTATGATGTGTATATGATGTGTACTAGAACTTAATTTATGATTTATCCTGTCCTGTCCTGTTCAAAGATATTGATTGCATCGACTCTACTCTAATACTCTACTCGAGCACAAATATGTGTGTGTGAAGCGAATTTTAACGAGGGGAAATATATCATAATTACAACTGTTCTAATGTTCTTCTTCTTCTTCTGATCTTACATTATATTTACTGGCCACCGCCCTTCCACCCCCCCCAGTAATCCCCCACTAATTATCATAACATCATAAGCGTAAAAGGTATACTCGAGTATCGCGAATTGAAGAATTTCAATACAGTCGCTCTAAAAAATCTCAAGAGCCAGCAAAGTAATCTTGAAACGAACCCCACATATTAGGATTTGAAGGGCCATCATCACCAACAGTCCCTAATCCAAATATAAAATCGTTCCAATGTGTATTTATATAAGCATCCTGCATCGGTATAGGTAATGGAGATTCCATATTTGTATTCATATCCATGGGGTTTGAAGTCATGGGCATGGGAAGGTCGAACGCCATTTCACCGTATGAGTTCTGCGCAAATGGGTCTAATTGTCCCATTGTTGAAGGCTGTTGGTAGTCGTTATTTTCCAACATTGTCGAAGGAAATCCTGGGGGGATCTGGGCTATAGATGTTAGGCTCGAGAAAAGTCGAGGTGATGGTCGAAGCTTGGGAACCACTGAAGGCTCTCTCTCGGCCTCTCGCTGATCTGGCCCTCTTTAGCAAATTCTTGACGGGGCGCCAGATCATGCCATCTTTTGTATCCGCGACATGTTCGCTCCATTTATTGTAATGATACTCGATGACACCCCAGGCTTGGTCTGCCAGCGGCCCATTTGGCTCAGCGCAAAGCTCAGCTAAAGCGACGGCAATCGCGTGCCATGGGACCCAAGTCCGGAAGAACCAAAACCACCCTTTTGACTCTTCATGGTGAAACATTTCTTCGATCAAGTTTAAAAGTGCCATAGCAGTACGCAACGATTGTCCTCGAGGAAGTATCCGAAACGTGGATTTTCTACGCTGAAGCGGATATTGTGTAGTCAACCACAATTTGAGCGATAATAGTCGTGATATGCGACAATACCACCAACCTACCGGGTCTGAGGGATCAGAACCTGCAAGATAGGTTGATTCGATTCTGACAGTAAATGCTTTGATCATCTGTTCTTTCTGCTCCGAGGTTAAGACCGGCGCATCTTTTTGCGTAGGTACGAAGTTCATTTTCAATCCTATTGCACTGACTGTCATGGCAATACAAGAAAATGTCATGTTGGTGAGTCCTATCCTATCAACCACAGGAGACTTCATCGTCATCGACATGTCTTCGTCGTTGATGTTGGCAGGCATTTTCGTATCAAAAGAGCCATCTGTGATCATTGTCTCAGTGCCTCGATCTTCAGAAGCTCTAGTATCAAGTACGAGCAAAGCCCACCAAACTCTTCTTCGCATCTCCAGATCGAAAGGTGTGCCATTACCGTCTCTGTGAAGTCCAAGAGCACGGGCAATGCGAACTGCAAGACCAACAAATGTCCATACGGACCGACTTCGATCATGAGAGCGCATGGTTGCCTGGAAGAAATTATAAATAAACGTATTGCGGAATCACCCGCCAGGATGTTGAGAGCAAGAAGGATACTTACAATATAAACTATCAAAGCTTGTAAGGTAACAATTTCAACACTATTTAGAAAGTCCGCTTCCTGGAGAGCAAACTCTGTCGCAGTTTTGTATCGTGCCACTAAGATATCCCTTTCTTCGTCTACATGCTCGAGACATTCCTCATTTGTCATGCTCGTTACTGCAGCAAAGTACAAAGCAAACATGACAGCCTGAAGACTTTTGAATTTGTATCGACCAGTATCGTGGTCAAATAGCTCAGAATCCGATTGTGCCATAAGGCATATCGCTGGTTTATGCATAATGGTCACCATGGGGTGAACATTTCTGAAATAAAATCCGAATAAAATATCCCGGTGGTCGTCGGATGGATATGAAATCAACGTGTTTGAAGATGTGACTTTGGGATCAAGTACAAACTGTAAAGGAGAGTCATACTTGGATGCTGGCGAATTCGTAGTTGACCCAAAAGGCTCGTCTTCATCATCACTAGGATTTTCGATGAGCAGCTTTAATCCATCAATTTCTTCACTTAATCTTGTCCAAAATCCGTCTTGAGTATAAATCGATTCGGTTTCTTGGCGTTTGATGAATGAAGCAAATTGATGGTCCATACGTCCTGGTACTAATCCTACATCGTGGACTTTGTATTGATCACTTGGAGAGGTTAAAAAATGATGAGGTCGCGTTGCTGATGATGGTTCAATTGATCGAACATCATCTTCTCTCGGACTATCACCAGCGACAAGCTTTGAGGCATCAATTTTACTCACCAAACTTTCAAGGTGAGAGATCCTCTTCAAAAGTTCAGCGTCCCGAGACTTTGGGTTACTTTGTCTCGGCCGAGGATTCCGGACACGGTTGGGGAAAATGCACTCGGTGCCAGATGACTGTGTGTGTGGTTCTAATCATCAATATCAAAATTCCAAAATGAAGGGTTGAAAGGGTGGAAAACAGTTTTCACTCACCTGACATGGGAGGCAAGGATTTGTTGTTTTATTGCATCTTATCTTACGTCTTCTGCAATTCGTACAGCTAAGAGTTTTTGATAAAGGTGGTTGTTGAGCGTTTGAGTTGCTACTGGTGGTAGAAACAACTGGACTCGTATTCATGATGAGACGAGGTAGGTAGTATTAAAGATTGATATAATATGTCTATGACTGGCTGACTTTGACTGACTTTGACTGACTTGACTGACTTGACTGATTTGACTGACTGAATTGACTAACAGACTGAATGAAATGATCACACACAGAACTAACTGTCTCTACACAATAGGTTTTGTACTTGTAATCCTATAGTGGTGTGAATGAGTGTGTAGAATGAGGCTGAGTCTTTAAGGTTATATATGATTTCGGGAAAGGAACATATTTTGTTCTTATTAACGTAGGACCCTCTTAGAGTAAAGTTAAAAAAGATACTACTGATTAACTGAGGTGTGTATGTTTTTGGTATAAGCAGAATAATTCATCTCTTTAATTGGTGGTTAGGTAGAAGGCGGTCAGATAATGATTAGTAAAACGGGCTTTTATAGATGGATGCGTTATTCAATCCATCGGTATTTTTATTTTCCGAGTCCGACTTCACCGAATAACGCCAGACTCCAGCCCATGTAGAACGGGTAACTACTACCTGGTAAGTATAAATTTAAGTTTTGGAAAGAGAACTTCATATTTAATAGTAAGGCTAGGTAGGTATTGATAACCGCAAGCATATATTAGTATCCTTCCCGATTCTCTCTATAAAAGTTGTATTCTGAGTCTAGTCTCTGACATTCAAAACTTAAGCCTTTATCAGATCTTCTTAAGTTTATCTCCGACTCCGATCTTCCGCTGTCTCTATATCCGTCGGCCGCTTAAACGGGGATAAGAGATCTACACCTACGTAGCTGAGTAGGCTCGGATAATGTATGCGCCTACATTTGAGCTCAGGGGCTATCTAATAATAACATAATGGAGAGAGGACATTTGTTACATGTATTTTGGTATGGTCTATGGTCTAGCTTGTCTGGTCCTATACTATCTACTCGGTAACAACAAGTCTACCGGTAGATCATACAAGTTGAATACTCAAACTTTCTTAACCTAAACAAATCTATTTTCTGGAGCTGGAAATCCAAAAGCTTTACCAACTATCTCAGTTTCTCAGACGATCAAGGTAATTGAACAAAAAAAAAGGATTCATTCCGGCGTTCTGATGAGATTAGACACCCGTATTGTTGTACTCGAGTAAATTTATTTATGAAGCTATAACCCTGCTACCCAAAACATCCCCACCAAAACCCCTGTCCAACAACCAACCACGAGGCTGATAAAGCCAGCCACATCTCCATCCCTATCAAGTTATCAAGTTATCAAGTATCAACCACCAAACCCCAAACCTCCTTTCCACCCCAAAAAAGTCCCCTTCACCCAAGAAAACTCCCACCATGCCCGACGAAAAATATACTCCGCTCGCGACATCCCCGCCCCAAGATTCACCCCCAACCTACGAATCCGCCTCTCTTCAACATGGTGCGCTCCCCAACCGTCCCACCTCCAAATCCATATCGAGTCCCCCGGGTCCCTTACCACGCGGTCCCTTCCCTCTCGATATTCCCCTGTTGCAACATTTGAAGGGAAAGAGAATCATACTTGCTTCTGCGAGTCCGAGACGGAAACACATTTTGGCTTCGGTATGTTTTTTATTTTTATTTTTGGGTTTTATATCAGCTCTTTGGATTTGACGATTTATATTATATTGTGCAATGCAATGCGATATGATATAATTATTCCCCAAAAATACAAAACCCATCTAACACCCCCCCAAGATCGGCCTCACCAACCTCGAAATCATCCCCTCCCCCCTCCCCGAAAATCTCTCCAAAGACCACCTCGGACCCTTCGATTACGTCCTCCAAACCGCCATCCAAAAATGTCTCTCAGTATACACACACTGTCTTGAAAACTCCCTAGCCAGCATCCCGGACCCCTCCCTCGTCATCGCCGCCGATACCGTCATCGTGACCAACTCCGGCGTCATACTCGAGAAACCGCGTTCGCAAAGCGATCACATCCGCATGTTGCAACGGTTGCGCGATGAGAAATCCCACAAAGTATTCACCGCCATTGCCATACTGGCTCCGCGCGACGATGCGCGATACCCAGGGTATAATTGTGAGAATGAGGTTGTGGAGACGAAAGTCGTGTTTGATGCCGATGTGGGCGATGAGTTAATAGAGGCGTATGTGAAGACGAGGGAGGGGGTTGATAAGGCGGGTGGTTATGCGATACAGGGGATGGGGGCTATGTTGGTGGAGAGGATAGAGGGGAGTTGGGATAATGTGGTGGGGTTGCCGATTAGGAATACGGTGGCATTGATGGAGAAGGCGGTTTTTGATCAGGAGGATTTGGATCCGGAAGAGAATGAGGAGGGCGATGAATGAGTGGGTGGGTGTATGGACGATTGAGTGTGTAGGATTGGGATTGGGATTTGCATTGCATGGAGGTGAAATGGGAGACACGAGGAGGGAGAGAATACATATGTAGCATTCAAAAGTACATACAGTATACTTTACGGGACAAATTCGAGAAGGGATTTACATTACATTACCCATGTAGATATAGCACCAAAAGCTCATAGAAGATAGCTTTCTTTTATTTGCAATATACACATATAAACCAATACAACATGCAGTACTCAT
The DNA here is from genome assembly GCA_000503235.1 of Sclerotinia borealis F-4128. Taxonomy (NCBI): domain Eukaryota; kingdom Fungi; phylum Ascomycota; class Leotiomycetes; order Helotiales; family Sclerotiniaceae; genus Sclerotinia; species Sclerotinia borealis. The sequence goes on from KI628545.1 coordinate 118,832, forward strand.
AGGTGTATTCAATCTCTTCTCCATTTCTCATCATATCATAGTCACAAAACACTACCCGCCTCCGCCCCCTTTTAGATGATAATTCTCCAAGCGAATCAATACATATACACTCACACACTTATACACTTATATATACACTCACAACGATCACCTCATAGTCTCATACACCCCAAAAACCTATCTATATACAGTACAAATCCGAATCATCTACTCGTACATGTACTGTAATCCCCATATTCTACCACTTTGAAAGTTACTCGCTACTTTCATAGAGTAGATACTTGAGTAGATATCCATCTATTTATTTAAACAATTGTTCTCTAACTTTAACTCATGCATTATGTATATCTACCTACACTACGAGTACATATTACACTTTATACACACCAATGCATCATACGAGTACGCAGCAAATATAACAAACCAACCTCATTTTCCACAATATTTCTATTTCGATGCCTATTTCTACACATCCTTATCTCGTTTTATCTTATATCATCTTCTCTTCTCTTCTCCCCTCTAATCACATCACATCAACATTAATATATACTCGTATTAACATATATCTATCTATCCATATGCCCACGCCGCCCACACAAACCCAACCAACCAAACCCAAAGATAAAAACTTGACCCCCCCTACCCCCCTTTCCCTCCCCCGATTTTCATTACAGTACATCAACATCAATATCAACATCAACCTCGCATGTGATGTAACTAGGTAGTAATTTCCCAACCTTACCCTACCCACACTCCCTACTATACCCTACACACACACACGCACAATAACCTTACCAATACCAATACCAATACCAATACAATAACAAGCAAACAAGCAAACAAGCAAACAAGCAAGCAAACAAGCAAGTAAACCTCTCGAAACCGAAACACTTTTCTATACTCGAGTATATACTGTATTCGTGTTACATATACAGTACGGTATATACCGGTAGGTAATATAGTTTCGATATCCCAAGATCAAGATCAAGATCTAGATCTAGATCTTGAGATCGTAACCCGCTGACCTAGTAATTGATTAACCCAGTAACCCCAGATTCTACCTACCCTTACCCTTACCCTTACCCTTACCCTATACATCGCCCATCCCCAATCCCCATCCCAATCGCAGTCCAAGGTCCACCCCAAATTCCAACTTCCAACTTCCAACCCCAGATCCCAAATCCCAAACCTACCTACCCTATTCTATCCTACTCCTCACATATATATAACTTTCTCCTATCCTATACTATACCTATCAATACCTAACCATAGGCCCCCACCCACTACCATACTCAACACAACACAACCAACCAACCCACGGGAAGGATATAGTCTCTACTCTGAGTAGAGCATTCAGAATTCTCAATATCATAAGGGAGAATGCATCACAATAGTATTGAAAATACCCTTAATCTAACTACCTAGGAAAAACGTTCGTGTCGTTTTTGACGAATTCAGTAACATGATATCATCATCTCTCATCTCTCATATCTCTCATGTCCATATCTCATGACCAAACAATCATAACCCTAGAAACCCCATCCATGTCCCTCTCTCCTCTCCTCTCTCCTCTCTTCCTGATACTCCTCTTCTCTCTCTCCCTCTCCCTCTCTCTCCCTCTCACCCCAGCCACCTTCATTTCCATGGTCCCCACCTCCACCACCGAATCCCATGCCACCGAATCTCTCCGCCAGCCCTCCAAAACCACCTTGTTCTCTCTGTTGACCATACCCACCATATTCCTGACGAGGAGGCTCCTCAAATCTTTCTCTTCTCTCTTCTCTCTCTGGAACATATTCTTGAGGTCTATCGCTACCCTCGTTGCTACCACTTCCCCGACGATTGTGGTGTTTCCTGTGATGTTTCCCATGTCTTCTGCGCTCACTATTGTCGCTATCACCATCACTACCTGATCTCTCTTCTCTGTGATGTTCTGCTTCATGGTAGTGACGTCCATCAGCAGTCTCACCCTCACGCCATGTCTCCGTCTCGACTCTGCCATCAGGACGTTCGTAGATGCGCTCGTTAGTTTCTTCATACCCTCCACCGTATGAACGTCTCTGCTCGGAAATTTGTTCAAAGCCCGCACCTTGTCCTCCTTGCTGACCGTATTGTTGATAATCTGTTCGTCTGCCTCCATTGGGGAGTTGTTCTTGCGTGTACTCAGCTTGAGCGTAGCGATCACCCGAGTGGCCTATCTCAGTATAGCTCTGCTCGTAATTGCCCTGAGAGTTGTAGCCTTCAGTAGAACGTGCTTCTTCTTTGCCTCCACCCAGGAAGCCTGATAGAAGACTTCCACCAACACCTCCAGCGAGAGCACCAAAAATACCACCCAGGGCACCTCCACCAACTGCTTCTTCAGCAAATTTGCTAATTCCTGCAGATGACTGTCCACCCAATCCTGAAGATCCACCATTACCACCCATCGCAGAAGCAAGACCCCCCATCATTTCATTGGCTAATGGATTGGAAGACATGTCCGGGCCCGACTTGGACATTTTGAGTGGTGCACCGCATCCGTGGCCAGTATCATGAACACCTTCGAGATGATTTTCTCCTTCCTCAACTCCCTCTCTACTTAACTTTCTTCGCAATTCATCTTGCTCGTCGCCGTCCTTGTTGCGCCACCATTCTTCTACAACTCTGAACATGAGTTGACGACCGTCGGAAGCTCCATCATCGCCGTAGTTGCGTAAAGCAGGATGATGGAAAACACCATGGATGATACGATCAATTGTACGTTCAGGGTCAATGCTTTCATCATCCCAGCAAGAAATGAGTTGTGGAACGGCCCATTTGAGAACTTGAGAGGCGATCCTGCCAGCGACTTCATTGAGGACCTAAAGCAGGTATTGGTGTCAATAACGATTGACATATAGATGACATGCTGTCACCCAATTTAAATGCCCAAACATGAAGAAACAAGATAAAATGATATTGTAGTAAATAACCCATGGGAAGGAAACATTAGACTTACGTTGGAGAAATGATCTTTCGATAACATAGAATGCGTAGGATCAGAAGAGTGATCATCGTTGAAAACGATCAACTGCTTGTCCTTACTGCTTTGGATAACCTCCGAAGAACCCGTGTTCAATTCAGTCTTGATCTGGCCGATGATTGGAAGAACGAATGGAGCAAGGAGGGAGAAGACAAAGATGTTGATTTGTTCTTCAATATTTTCAATGAGATCTGGGAGGATAGGGATCTTTTCGATAGCTTCTCGAATCTGTTGCATAGTCTCATCATGCCACTGGATGATTGGATAAATCTCCTTGGCAACGTTTTGCATTTTTTCGGTAAAAGCTTCCGGATCTCTTGGGGATACGTGCTCTTGAGACTCTTGAGCAGCAGAAGCATTGGCTTGGAGCTCATCTGCTTTACCAGCTTGATCTTTATCGCCAAAGAGTCCGGAAGGAACTGAGCTTAGGAGGTCTTTCAGAACACTATTGTTACCCTGACTACCTTCTTGCATGGTTCCTTCAAGACCCTGGATTTCGCTCTGAGTTGCTTTGTCGTCAAATTCGCCCATTACGGAGTGGAGGAAATCGACACCACCGAAAGTACCAGTGATGATTGGGTAAACGGAGTGTTGAGCACCTTGGAGGTTGATCCGAGTTCGTCTTCCAACGTGTGGAAAGACATCACGTTCGCCCATCTCAATGAGAGCAAGCTCAGTATAATTGCTGTGAGCAGAATAATCCTCCAGACAGTGAAGTCCAGTACCCAACAAGCGGAGTGCCTCGTATAATTCGTCCTTGTTATGGCTTCGTGCATAAGATCTACCAAGTCGAATAGATTCGCGGAACAGCTTTCTGACGTGCAGAGCAGATGTCATGATCCCAGCGTGCTCGTTCGCAATGTAATTCTTCATGCCCGTTTGAGGATCGATAGCGAGCTCAATTTCTTCGTCGACTGGACCTCGAAGTCTATGATCAAATTGTGAAGCATCAAGATTATCGGCATAATCCTTTGGGTTGTCAATGTGATCCTCTGGTCGGTAGCAGCCCAGTCTTTCAGCAGTAACTTCGAATTCTCTTGTGCCATATCCAAATGTCATAAATCCAAGGACCCAGAGTAAAATGCGGATGGCTTCGGCGGAAACATATTTGACGGTACCAACATCGATTGCTTGGGCTGGAATCGCAAAAGATATTAGTCTTAGATCAAAATGAGATGGAGGGGGCTGTGAACTTGAGATATGATGAGTTTGCACTTACAGTAATCTCTAAGCCAGTTACCAAAGTAGATTCTTTGTATTGTCATTTTATCGAATTTCTTTCCACCACAAGCTCTTGACATAACGAGCGTCAAAAGGGTATCTTCAATATCTCCATGGCGCCCTGAATAATGAATCAGTAAATCTTCTCTTGCGGAGGCGGTTCAAGTGCGAACTCACAGTTTATCCCCTCAATCTTTGAAACAGATGCAATATTTCCAGCACCGAATGCATAAGCTGGATGTGCTAGTACTAGAAGGAGCGCGAAAGAAAGAAGCAGCGTCGAGCTGCTGAACGAAGGCATGTTTGCGACGATGTGTATGAAGAAGTTGTAAGTTGTTGAACTTATGGAGGGGTTAACTCGAACACAAGAGAACACCTGAAAAGTAAGTGAATGTTAAGGAGATTAGTGGACCAACAAATTGGAGGCTTTTGAGGGGTCATGTATGTAGCAAATAAGTATGCTTTGCGGTTTTGGTGGGGTTCTGATACGAAATTCGCTGTCTGCCAAGTCAAGATGGTGTCAAGACGATCCAGTAAAATTGAAGATTTGCAACAGAAGGTTATGTTTTATGATGATCCTGCAGTCAGCTTTGATGAGGGAGATTGTGTAACAATGCAATAGAGGGGTGATTGGTGAGCCTGTAGAGTAGTGAATGGCTATGATCTGATCGCAATCACTGACTGATACACAAGAACAGAGGATGAGCATGATGAGCTGCGCCCACCGTTGAATCGTACAAGCTTGAGCGTAGTGAGGGTGGGTAGAGAGAAGAGAGAGAAAGGAGAGAGGAGGGAGAGAGACTCAGATTAGTGTTCTTTTTACTGTAAGATAACCTTCTTTTGGAGGCCCGTTTTAGGATGCCCCAAAAATGAAGGGTTTTGGAGGGTTACCTTGAGTTACAATTGTGATAAGTTTGTAATAAGTTTGAAGTTTTGAAGAGTTGCTGAGGATTGGCAATTGTTCGTCTTCATGTTCATGTTAAATCTCTACTGCCCAATTCTGAGATTGTTTGTTAGATTGGATTGGATTGGATTGGATTAGATATCAGAAAAGTGTGAACCCTCTAAATTATCAAATGAGAAGTCCCAAAATTCATATGATTTGGGGCATTCAAAATAGCATTACAGTATCATTGTTGAAGAGAAAGTAACAAGCTGAAAACTAGAAGCTGGAATATCGGGAATCACTACTACTAAGAGTAAAAGCATTAAGGTTAGAGGCATTAGGCTTAATACGGTAGAATTGTCCGGGCATCGTTATACGAGAACGAACTTCAGGTATACCCTGTAACACACTCACAGAACCCAACCCCACAAGCCAATTTGCCAACTGCTTCACCAAACCGAAACTTAGTTCTTTCAGCTGCTGCTGCAGAATTAAGGACTCACGATAGAGCCTATGAGTAGATGGTTGGTTGTACGTTCCTTGAAAGAATAAATATCTTAATGGGCAAGTGATGGGCAGTGATGAGAAATGGGATTTTCACAAATTGATTGCTCTAAAGGTAGTGAGTGTTGGTCTTTCTTTTCCGCCTTACCCCCCGGGTTATCTTCTGAAATTATGTTATTACTGTTGATTATTATACTGTATGTAGCACAAAACCACCGGAATCGGGCGGAGACTTTAGGCTTGTAGCGCCGAGATCTATGCCTAGCTAGGTAATTTTAGTGAACGAAATAGAAGGCCCCGTGAGAAAACGGAGTGCCAGTATAATAAGCAAGCAACAAGCAAGCAATTAACAGAATACAGAATAATAGGAAGTAGAAGTCTTCAAAGAAGTAGATAGGATATAGAATAAGGTATATATATCTAGGTATTTGAAAGACTCTCAAAATATCATTCTCTTTTTTTCAAAGATACAGTACTAAAAATCAAACCAAAAAAACCAGAGTAATAATAAGGAAAGAAACTTCTCCTGAAAACACACTATTATAATACAAGTACATCGTATTCCCCCAATAACTGTCGGTAGCCACTGTATTTATTACCTTTTACTTTTACCCTTTACTCTATTATACCCTTTTACCCCTACCAAAACAGTGAAGAAACAACACCCACTCACACCCATATCCATCCATCCATAACCCATAGTGGAAAAGGAAAAGGGAAAAGGGAAAAGGGAAAAGAAAAACTTTCTCTTTCTTACCCCTTCCCTTCCTTACCCTACCTACCCCACCCCACTACCATTCTTTTTTTTTCTTTTTTCTCTTTTGCCAAACGAGGAAAATAATTATTAGTTGGTGCGGCCTTGCCAGTCAGTCAGTGATCGCAGTGATCGGGAAAGCCCATAACCCGCTCTTATAATTAACCCTTCCCCCCCCAAATCAACCCCAACTAAAACCTCAAAATACTCACTTCTTAGGCTTGGAAATCAGCGACGACAGCCTACAACAATTAAATTACATCAATACAATACACAACACATCCATCAATAATGGCACGTCCAAAGAAGACTGAGGAGAAACCAAAGGAGGGAGGAGATGGAGCAACTCTTCAAATTGATGTTGCAAGCTTTGTGAGAACCAGAGATACAGTAAGTTTTCTTCTTCTTTATTTCATCGAAACTCTTTTTCACATTCCTTGTCTCAATCCCATTCCAAACCCTTCGTCGCATTCCTACAAACTCAACCAAAACTATCTTCCCCGCCATCGTCTGTCAATTTTCAACTTCAACATGCCATCAGGTATCATTCAACAACCACAGTCACTATATATTTGAAATCTTTACGAACATTTGATATTGCACATTGACGCGATTCTATTGCGTGTATTTTCATTTTTGGAAAACTCAAACTCTAGATCAACCTCGATCTATCACGCGTCAACCGTGTTTACTATTCATCCCGCTTTCGCGTCTCGATACAATGGCCCCCCAACCAACCCGCCGGCAGATTGATTTGAACTTGTACCTTTGTGAACAAACGCTAATGTGGTCAAAGTTTATCGGTGGTCTCGCGACTTTACAAGAAGCCATTCAAAGTGTCTCTTCGGCCTACATCAAACATACCAATGCTGTTCTCGGAGAACACGGCGCAGGTTATGATATCGATACAGCGCTATCCAAGCTTGGTGAAAATCCTCTCCTCGGAAGTCTCGGTGCTCTTCAACGCGCTGCAAGCCCGGTGGTGATCAAGGCCGTCGAGCAAGCTCCAGAGAAGAAAGAAAGAAAGAAGAGACAACATGATCCCAATGCGCCAAAGCGTCCTCTCACTCCATTCTTCCTCTACATGCAAACCGCTCGTCCTATTATCGCAAAAGATCTCGGTGATGTTCCCAAGGGAGAGGTTTCGAGCGAAGGTACGAAGAGATGGACTGATATGGCTCTCAAGGATAAAGCTGTAAGTCATATGACCCGAAGCTTTCTCATTCACTACTAATGATTCATTATAGCTTTGGCAAGATGCCTACAAGGACAACCTCCGTCTCTACAACGCGCGCATGCACTCTTATCGCAGAGGTAACCTCACTGCTAAGGAGATGGGTGATGACGCTGCCGCTGCATATGCAGATGAAAACAACATTGGCGCAGATGCCTCAGCAGATGCTCAGCTCGTAGGAGAAGCCACTGCTGGCGTTCCAGCTGCTGTCGAAGAAGAAGAAGACGCAGAAGGTGAACCTGAACCGGAAGTCGAGGCAGAGGCCGAGGCAGAAGTTGAAAAATCACCAACCCCCGCTCCAAAAACACCCAAGGCCAAAGGACGCAAAGCCAAGGGTAAATCCGATGTCGCTGAAGAAATCCCCCCTCCATCCTCAGCTTCAATTGTACCACCTCAAAAGGAGGCGAGTCCAGCTAGAAAGCGCAAGCGTGTGGCCAAGAAGGGAGCAGATGAGCCAGTTGCCACTACAGAGCAAGAAGAGGCAACCATTGAAACACCAAAATCCGCACCAAAGTCTAGAAAGAAGAAGACCAAGACCGATGCTTAGTTTGATAGGATAGCATAAATATGTTATCAAACTATCATATCGTTTCTTATGAGTGGAGTAGAGTAATCATAGATACTCGGGCGTCATATGATTCTTCTTTACCTCTGTGTGTAGGGGAGCTTCTCACTAGCATAACAATGGATATCAAATCAAAACTTTTTCCTTTTCATACTCTTTTTTGTCGAATGAATGCTTGATGGATATGGCTATGGATGAATGCGTATTTTCTGTTTTGTTTTGCTACTTCAAAGGCCGAGGCGGCTACTTCGCTGATACACAATGCGTTGCAAGGGATGATTTACTTTGTTTACTAGTGACCGGATCTGGGAATGAATGGATTAGTTCTCTCGAGTAAGCTAGATAGCCTGTGTCTCGACCATATGGGGTTGATACACTTATCTATTTTGTTGATTAATTGAATACATACTTCTTACTTCATACTTCTTACTTCATACTTTACTTTACCTTTTTTCTCTCTTTTTGGTGATGAATTCTGTTATATTATATTATATTCTGCATGTACATACATATATGTACATGTATAGCCTATTACAGTACATGTACCTACCTACCCTATCCTATCCTATCCATCTCATTAACTTACCTTACTTTCCAGCAACCCGATCCGATCACTCGAGTATATATATATATATATATATCTATCTAATTGACCTCGTCTCCATTCCGCCACCATCCCTCCCCTATAAATATCTTCGCTTCTCTGAGTTATAGATATAGTACGTATAGTACGAGTATGAGTACGAGTATAACAGCATAACAGTATAACAGTATAATATAATAGCGGTTACGGTTTCTATATTTTCTATATTTTCTAGGGGTTTCTAGGGGTTTCTAGGGGTTCTAATTTAGATTTAGATTTAGAGATGATAAGTATGTACTTGAGTAGAATAGTAGAATAGTAGAATACTAGGTAGTTGGAATTTGGAATTTGGAATTTGGGATTTAGAATTTAGAATTTAGAATTTAGAATTTAGGGGTGGATATATATACGGATATGGATATGGATATGGATATACTACTTATCAAATCTAAGTAGTATAGAATAGTTGGAATTCAGTGGCAATATATATGTATACAGATAGATATACAGTAGTATATAGAGTAGTAACCTGTCTCTGATTTGATTTGTATGTGTATGTGTATGTGTATGTGTATGTGTATATGTGGTATGGATGTGTGGATATATGAGAGAGGAGAGGAGATATAGGTATAGATAGATATAGATACTCGAGTAGATAGAAATAGATACCAGTGTTATTCGTGTGCCGCATAAAATTTACTGGGTATTATATACCCTATTTCAGTAGGTATGGTGTGTCTTGAGTATAGGTAGGTAGGTAGGTACTTGCTCTCCTCGTTTATTATCGTAATAATATGATGTGACGTGACGTGACTATAATTTAGGAGATTGGATTCTGAGGTTCTGGGATTCTTGTTAGATGTAGTCGTGGTTGTGGTTGTGGTTGTTGATATAGAGTACTAGAGCACTCACTTGGAGTTTTATGCGTTATTTGTTATTTATTTTTTGGGGGGGGGGAGGGGGTTGCCAGTTGTGGTTTGGGAGTTTATGGTTTGTTATTGATACTCAAGTACTCAGTACTAATAAATGTATTACCATTACTGTACTGTATACACTCGAGTACCAGTACTGATATTCGAATAATACCAGTATTGATACAGTAATTAGTAAGTGAAGCGATAAATTCTAAGTTGTTGCCTACAGAATGACTACTTTGGTTATGGGTGGTGGTGGATAAATAAATGGTCCTGGTAGTGTTTGGTGTTTGATGTTTGGTGTTGATTACGAACCCCCCTAGAGTAGATTAGATCTGGCTGATAAACTAAACGATACCGAGAAATTAGTACAGTACGGTACGGTTAATAGATAAACAGGTTCCAATAGCCTAGAGTCTAGAGTAATCGAGCAATCTTCCATTTTCATCCTTTAAATCCTTATGGTAGGGGTTCGGAAACACAGGGGTTCGGCGTGCCGCTGTTTGTTTGGACTAGACAATACTCTGAAAATTGAGGATGGCCAATTAGAAGATGTTGTGTATGTACCTGGGTAGCCTGTGTTTTATGGGGGTATTGGTGTTGGTCCTGAGGTATGGGAGGGGGCGGGAGGAGGGGGTTGAAGGGCGGGATAGCGGGATAGGGTAGGGTAGGTTAGGGTATAATGTATAATATGATATCTAGGCAACAAGGACGTCGAGCGGAATTGATGTTTGGCCCTGTATGAATTACAGGTACATTCAAGGAAGTGATTCCTCCCGCGGTCGAGGCCGTAGGATGATGGGATCTGATCGATGATCAGTATGCAAGCAAGATAACTTTAATCTTATGATTGATGATGAAGGGTGCGGTATGTAATACAAGTTGAAGGTTCTACTTTATTTACTCTTCCTTCCTTCATCTCTTTCCTCTGAGCCTCTTTTCCTCCACGACATTCCTTCTTGAATACGACTTTTGGTCATACACTCCTTTGGTATAGGTCCTTCGAGTCATTCTTTTTCGATATTCTATTCTTCTCTGGAGCAAGTTCTTCGAGTCATCCTTTTAGATCGAGTATCACTTGTTATTGTTTGAGCATATTGTTATTACAATCATGCATTTGTCACTCCTTTCCATGTTGGCTTCTTCGAGCTTAGTTCTTGCAAGAAATGTACCACGCAACTCCTTTCAATCGGGTCGTGATGTTGGGTTGTCTGGTTGGTCTGTTCAGTCAGATGTTTGTCCGGTAGGAAGTACCTCGTGTGGGATTACTGCGAGCGGTGCATGCTGTCCGTCAAGTATGATCTGTGCCAAACCTGCGAATTCTGAAGTTGCAGCCTGCTGTCCAACCAGTAAGATAATCTTACATTCCTCCCATACGTTTCAACTAGAAGACTAACAGTGCAAAGCGGGCGAATGTCGTGCGGTGATTGAAGCAGCTCCAAAGTGTGCGGATGCGGGTTGGAGTTTGTGGGCTGGATTGGATGGAAATGATTTTTGTTGCGAGGTGGGCTTGCTGGGGGCTTATGATCATATTTCTCATCGTGCTGGAACTTGCGTTGCTTCTGTTGTAGCTCCTACTACTTCGGCTGTTCTTGTAAGTTGTTTTGGGTGCCCTCTTGATCAGTTCGATGGGTTGGAGAAACTTACAAATTTGCAGAGATCAACAGGAACGGATTCCTCAATCGTTGCTACTATAAGCTCAATCTCTACTACTATTACCTCAGCCCCGATAACATCGACTATCGTGCCAACAACCGACAGTGTTACCTCAATCACTTCTGTCAAGGTATCCACCTCGGCGTCTAGTTCTGGTATGTTTCTTCCTTCTACCTATTCCTTTATTCCTAACTTTTGAGTTCTGACCTATTTCTAATACATCTTTAGCCAAGGACATCAGTGACAATATTCAAGCTTTAGCTTCCTCTGCTTCTGGTACTACAGAAGTCTCTTCGTCCAAGGCGGCAACATCGATAATTTCTAAAGTTTCATCAAGTGCAGTTGCAAACTCAAAATCTGCATCTAATAATGTGATAGCAAGTTCTAATTCAGCACCTACCGGAAAACCAGTGTAAGTATCACGTATTGATACATACTAGAAACTTGTTAATCTTATCTTAGATTCTTTCACTATATGGTCGGAGGAATTACCGATTCTCACTGCGAGCGAGATATCATTGATGCTGTAGCTTTAGGAGCCGATGCATTTGCTCTTAATCTTGGTAAGTTGTGCAGTTACCCTGCATTTCCACGTACAAATCTAATCTAATATACTTCTAGCCGTACCACTAGATTCCAGCCACTCATGGGCAGTCAACACCGTCGCCTGTCTCTTCAAATATGCCCAAGCTCATGACTTTAAACTCTTGTACTTATCACATTCCACTCCATCCATTTCTTCAAAGATATCAACTAACTCACCATCCCAGTTTCTCCTTCGACATGACTGGTTTCACATCCCCTTCTCAGCTCATCCCTATCCTAAACACCTACATCACCAACAGTGCTTACTATACCTATTCCGATTCCGGACAACCCTTCGTATCGACCTTCAACGGAGGGACCTCAGCCTTCAAATTTGGTCAAGACACTGTAAACGACGGATGGAAAAAAGGCCTCCAAGAACCCATGTCCGCCTCCGGCCACCCCATCTACTTCATCCCCTCCTTCCAAGATGTTGCCCCCTCTTCCTCCTTCTTCACCACCACATACCCCACCCTAAACGGAACATTCAACTGGAACTCTTGGCCCACCTATACCGCCGGCGATGTCCCCGTCAACACCATCGACGACACCATCTATCAAACCGCCGCTCAAGCTTCCAAAAAAGGATTCATGATGGGCATTTCCCCACTCCAATTCAAACACATCTCCAAGACGCAAAACTGGTACCGCCGCGGCGAAGCCAACCTCGAATTCCGCTTCCAACAAATCCTCACTCTGCAACCCGATTTCATCGAATTCCAAACGTGGAACGATGCGGGCGAATCGCATTATATGGGAAATAGCTGGCCCGAATCTCTCGTTTCGAATAGTACACCCGAGGCTCTGTCGAGTTTGGATTATGATCATACGGCATATGCACAGATTCTCAAGAGTTTTATAAAGGTGTGGAAGAGCGGGGCGAAGAGTACGGATACGATGGTTCCGACGAATGGGAAGGATGTCCAGGGGACTTTTTGGCATCATACGCTGTTGAAGGGGGGCGATTGTGGAGGGGATAAATTGGGATTGGGAAAGCCGGATGGGATAGAGGGGGTGGAGGATAGTGTTACGGCGGTGGTGTTGGTTGCAGAGGGTGTGGAGGGATTAGTGGGTAGGATTAGTGTGGGGGGGAAGGTGTGGGGGGAGAAGACTTTGAGTGAGGGGTTTAATACATTGGTTGTGGGGAATATTACGACGGGGTCGGTGTCGATGAGTGTGGTGGATAAGGCGGGATTGGTTGTGGTGGGTGGGAAGGGTCCGATGGATGTGGTGAGTAAGGCGGACTTGTGTAATTACAATTTCCAGGTTGTGGGGTTGAGTTAGATGGGGTTTAGATGGGGAAGTGAGAGGGGGGAGAGGAGGAAGAGGGGGGTATCGAGTATGTTGTAGGAACATGAGGGGAGAGATGGGGAGAGGGAGAGGGAGAGGGAGAGGGGAGGGATGAAAAATAAGCGAATTTCAAAGACGAGAGAAATATAAGTACAGCCAATAATACTCTAGTCTAGTACAGTACTATACTACAAATAAAGCTCCTTGTCATCAACAATAAATACAACATCATATCCATCTCAAATCCTACTACTCTACTAGATACACATATGGCATTTGGCATACTCATATAAAACCTTGAAACCTTGAAACCTTGAAAAAGTCCAACTAAGTACTCGTATTACATTCTCATATATATACATACTACCTACTACATATTATATATATGTATTTTCATCCCACTACGGACTACGGTACTCGTACCATTCATAGCTTTATATTGTATTGAAAATATATATGTATTTTTACGGGTATTTGTACGGGTGTTTGGTTGTATTTGTGAGTGGATAGATTACGAGTAATTATGAGTCAATTATACTTTTATAAGTACGAGTATATATTACGAATTTTGTTCGAGTGCAACTTTAACCTACTTGACTCGAATCTACTCGACTCTACTCTACTATCTAAAAATTAGATGGTAATAATCAATTTGAATTGGCATGAGTATAGTTTTCTAATCTGACTGTTATGTGATTTTTTGATAGATTATAGATATAGGACTCGGAACAACCGATGCGAAACGAATCTTGGTAGGATTATCTTTTTTGGATTCTTTTGTAGAAGATACATTTCAGATTTTGAATAACTTGAATATTTGAATATTTGAATATTGTTATATAATGCTCGAGTATAGAGTTAGGTATTGGGTATTAGTTATTAGTTAGTATATGCTACTATATGCTACTATAGTATAGTACAGCATGATACAGTATGATATAGTATAGCATAGTATAGCCAATCACGACTATACAGATACAAGAGCCTTTGGAAAAGACAGTAAAGTAGTAAATGGCTAAAACAGTTGAAGCCATTGAAATAAGATAAGGAGGGGTTAAATGGAAAGAGGAGTTATCTACCGGTAGATCTATTCGATGAAGCGAAGCACTCCGAAGGAGAGAAGAGGAATGTTCTGGGAGGAAGGGAGGGCTAACGGGAGATTGCTAGGAATTGGGTTATTGTTAATTGTCATGTTATACTCGAGTAGTAGTGGTGAGGATTATATATGTGTTTACAGACAAGAGTTGAGATACAAGAGAGTATGTACAAGACAGATTAAACAAGAGATTACTCGAGTATAGATGAGGATATACTAATTACTGTACCACAGTACTCAGAATATAAGATTACATACAACAAGTATGAAATTAGACGAGCGAAATGAAAGTTTCCGCCACAACACAAGTCATTCTGCGCAAATATGTTATAAAAAGCGAAAATGATGAATTTGTAATAAATTCTCTCTTGAGTCTTGATAATATAGGGAAGGAAGGATACAATGTATTAACTGTATGTATTCCTATTGTGGAGCTACTGTAGATAGGATACCCTTCAACTTAGGCGAGTCAGACAGGAGGTTTATAAATGTATAACCAAGCTGTCTTTCCTATAGATGATTTATACAGAAATATGTTAAAAATTAGTATTTATTTAGTTAGAAATTCAAAGTATATATATATACTTAACCCTCATCTGAAGCAAAGTAAAAAGTAACGAAGATATATATAAACTAAAACTAGAATCAAAAGAGAAACTTGATTACCACTGTAACGATACGATGGTAAAATCGTTTACTGCATTTTCTAACATCTGATCTAACCTAGGCAATTAATTTACAATACGCGTCCAAATCATCCCGGTGTAATTAATTCTTTCTATTGCGAATCTGGGGCAAGGGGCCACGTATGAAATGCAATGAAGTGCACCTTTAAAGATTTTTGCAAGGCTTATTCCCTCCGCGAGAGTCTTTCCACCATGCCATTATATCAGCAATGTGTAGTATAAATACTATTGAGCTTGACCTCGCTCTGTTGGAATGTGATATGTCGAAAGGCAAAATTAGCGTTTCTAGCAGTTATTTTAGGTCCCATCTCATGATAAGATACTTGTCCTATAACATTCTCTGAGCCGTCCATATACAGTATACTGTAAGTCAAAGTTGCCAGCGGCGGACGTGATGTTACCATACCAAAGGACCGACGTTATGGATATATCATATATTTGGCGCTTTCTAGACCAGAGTATGGGTGCCATCTATGGTACACTTGCACAGAACATCCAAGTATGAGTTGCTATACATTCATGCATATTGTTGATAATGCCAGAAGTTGTCGAAAGTCTGCGTTCAATGCCTCCTGTTCATCCACACTAGGAGCAGCTCGGAAGTCCCAGATTCAATTAGTCGGTCGTTATTATTCTTGATGCGTTCTGTTTTCATATTGGAACCCACTGCGATAATAATGATCAGTGAAATTTGAGGTTGGGAGATAGTAAAGTAATGGTCCTTGGAGCCATAAAGCTACATCTCTTAGAACAGCAAAGGCGACATCCTTGCTTGTCGGCATAGTAAGCCGGAACGAAAGCAGCAGGCGAGTTGGATGCCAGAGTTATTGCTTTTCTATCAGAGGATGCTTGACATTTGAAATGCGTGCATTCTTGTATTTCGACAAAATGTGCGCCGACTACCGACCAAGCCCGTTACAATACTCAACGATATTTGCGGATATGTGCATATCAATAAAGGTAGTACAGATTCCCCATGCGTTACAGGAGTGGGCAGTTTACATCATACCTCAGAAAACGAGAGATAAGAAAAGAAATATCCATCTGAGGGTTGGACCAGGATGTACTTCCTTTTCAAAATGTTACAACAAGATCTAATTGTTGTGCCGGGTCCATATATTTGCTGAAGGCCAAGGAACGAATATTGCTATAGCAAAGCCTCACCCAATTGTCCATATTCTTAACATACTCCTTACTATGAGTATGAGATCTGCAGCACCAAATAATCACAGCATGTGGGGCAGCAAGCTCAGCAAGCTATCCAACAATAGTAACCTTTCTTCGTATTTCTTTTCGTCAAGCATAACACACTTTTGCATTCTGCAACCTGCGGTATCTGTCAAGAATACATCCAACAGGAGACTATTAGGTCTTTTAGTTACCCCATCGGATGGAGTGAATTAAATCTTGCGATTTGGAAAAATTGAGTTAGTAGAAAGAAGCAGCCTAGCTCTCATATCAAGATATCATCCAGAAAAATATAGGTTAATCAAACAAAAACCTGATGTCCGAGGAATCTGCTAATAGAGCTTCGAGGCTTGCCTTGATGCCTATGAAGAATGAGCTTTTCATGGATATGTCCAGACCGAAGTAGAAATAGTAGTAGATACTTCATTTCCTCAATCATTTGGTACCTTATTTTGCAAGGAATCTAGCATGTGCAGTTAGCATACTAACAAACAGCCTTGCCATATCGGCCTCACGTGTGGTGTAACAGTCAGAATATAAACGAGGCCAATGATGGTAGGGAACCGACAAGATCATCCTGCTGCATGGCTAACAACACAATATCGTACCAAATATCTATTCAGCGTGGTACAAGTGTTCCTAACTAGATATTCTTGTATGAACGTATAATTCTTCGCGTCCCACTCGGGATGAACCTCCATTCGATTATTCAAATGATGCTTTTGGTGAATTTATATAAGATGAGAGATGAGGAATTGTCGCGAACAAGCGAACGAACCCGTTAGACGCTAATGATCTGCACCAATCCCCAAAAGGTAAAGCTCCCGTCTGAATATCAACCTTGCGATATTTCCCATGTGACAGACAGCTTTATGCACATCACATCACATCACCCCTCATTATCCCAACGAGCAGATCAACGATGCCTTCGGACTCACTTTTGATACTCCCCACATAATAGCGATCGATACACAAGCTCTAGCAGAAGCACATCACTCAACCCAAAATGTCGGCATCCCCTACGGGCGAATCGTCAAACAATGCCAATTCCGCGAATGGTACCAATCTAGCCGATGAGAAACCGCGGCTATCGGAACATGAGAAGAAGGCTAATCATATCGCTTCTGGTTTGTACTTTCACAGATTTTGCTCTCGATTAACTATAGTATTAGCTTTGGTAATAAGAAGTACTAGGGCTAATAATCATTCGTGTCCACAGAACAAAAGCGCCGCTTAGCGATCCGCGAAGGCTTTGATCGATTGGCAGATTTGGTTCCGGGGCTGGAAGGTCAAGGAAGAAGTGAGAGCGTGGTTTTGAAGAAAACTGTGGATTATATACGGATACAATTAGAGGAAAGGCGGATGTTGGTTGAGGAGGCGGAGGATTTGGGGGTTGTTGTTGAAGAAGGATTGAAGGGGGGGGCACCTGGAGCGGGGAGTGTGGGTTTGAGCAGCGGAGGGGCTGGGTGGGTAGATGGGAGTGGGTGAGGTATGTGCGGTAAGGTTGGAAATTGGGAATGGAAAAGGTATTTGGGTTTGGGTTTGAGTTTGAGTTTGGCGTTGACGGGTCCTGATATGCGGACGGTTGAAAAATATGGTTGGCGTTTTATTGTTTGGGATCTCGCGGCACGATACCTTTACGGGAGATACCCCAGGTGAAGGAATGTTACGAAGTATATGGCTAAAAGACTTCATGGTATATGAGTAATACGACCGAATCAAAGTCGAGGTTACTACCAAAGGCGTTTCCCCATTGCAACCAGAATGGTCGACCGACGGGCGGTTTTAAGGGAAATTAGATGATGATTTACCAATCATCGATATCTCTGATATACAATAATGCAAGAATAACCATTTTCTTGCAGAGACAAGCGCTTTCAAACTTCGTACACAACTCCGTCTCTTGACACGGCTGTTTACATGGAAAATTCTTGCAGCGTAGACAATGTGGAGACTTGAACTTAGTTCTCCCCCTCAAAATAAATCCCACACAAATTCTCCCCGTAGAACCAAAGTCTAGAACCCATCTCCTCAAAGCTAGGAAAACGGACCCATCCAGCACATATAAGCTGTAGCAAAATAGCGATTTCGAAACGGCGAATACATGGATAAGAATAGGAGGATATCAGAGAAAGATGGTTTTAGGGCTCAGCACAAGCCCGGCCTAATCAGGAATAATGATTGTGTCGGCAACATTATGGCAATTTGATGAATTTTTCTGCTTGCAATGAATAATATTGACCATCAAGAAAGAAGAGACGTCAACCACACATTTGACTCTTTCTCAACTCCACATCACATCTCAAACACCATGTCATGATTCATATTCATATTTTTCATTTCCGCTCGACGCATCACCACTTGTACGTCCACAATTAAATACAACCCAATGCAAACCCCAATACCCATATTTTAATGTCCTACTCCACCCGCGACCCAGTCATTAAGATTCGCATCCCCTGGCTGTGGGAAAAGTCCTCTATTTGGAACCTCTCCATTAGCTGGTTGCGCATTTTGTTGCGCATTCGCAGCTGCTCCTTCGTCTCTTCGGTGCGCTTCCTGTCTCTGTTGCCTATATACTATCAAGAATACCAGGGCGGCAGCTAGCCCAATAATAAGAAGACTTTCTACTAATCCATCATCCAGGATGTCGTCATAGAGTCCATCTGTATCACCGCCTGGCATAGGATCGTGAACGGAACCGTAAGCATCATCTGCGTCGTAATCGGCGTAGTATGGATGGTCATCTTGGAGGAAATTACTGATCCATTCCCCTAGTGACCATTGCTTTCGAGGAGCTAGTGACATGTTAGCAGTTTGATCTTCTCTCGTTGAGTTTCGAATAATTTACCTGGTTCATCGATAATGGAATTGACCTTGCCATGTGTGAAAGAATTCCATGCACTTCTGATACGTAGCTTCAACAAACTGAGGGTTACAGGTAGATATGCTTCTTCATTTGTCTCCAAAGCGTGATCATAATATCTCTTCGCAAGGTGAAAATCCTGATCGAGACCAACACCGTTTTCATGCATCCAGCCCAGGTTGTATAAAGCTTGGGCACTTTGAGGAAACTCGGATGCGGCTGTATAACAAGCTGCAGCCTTCTCCAAATCTGGTTTTGTACCAATACCATTGAGATAATAATCACCCATCTTGACTAAAGCGTCTATATTTGCTTGCTTGGCCGCTCGGGTCCAATAGAGCAGTGCAAGTGCCGCATTTTGTAATAACTTAGGTCGTGACGAGGATACGAGAGTAAGCCAAGAAGGAATTGCTAATTTCGACTTTTGTTCATCTAGGATATATGCAACATTTGATTGTGCTTTTTCATATCCTTGTTCTGCCGCATGCATATAACCAACCAAAGCCAATTCGGCATTGCCTTGCTCATATGCGTTATTCGCTTCGGCGAAGGACGTCAGAAGAGGTTCTGCCTTCTCTGCAACGTTCTTGTAGTATGCAGTTGCCAGTGAGCAGCTTCGGTCGCGGCCAACTCCTTGATCGATGAGTTCGGCGAGATAATAGTAAGCTTCGATGTTACCATATCGTGCAGCGAGTTCAAAATATCGATTAGCAACCTTGATGTCGTTGTCAGTACCTTGGTCCAGATACATAGCTCCCAGGTTGACTTGAGCAGGCGCATAATCCTGGTCGGCAGAAGCCTTGAAGTACTGTTGTGCTAATACGGAATTTTTGGGCACTCCTAAACCATGAAGGTACATTAAACCCATCCCATATTGAGAACCAGAGTCACCATTTTTGATGCCGCGTTCGAACCAAGTCTGGGCCTTTTCATAGCTCTGATCCACACTCTCCCCTCTTAGATACATCCGACCCAGATATCCTGCAGATTTGGCAGCAATCTTGTCTAGTTGCGGTTTATCATTTTCGATTATTTTTCCATTTCTCGTCCAATAAAGCTTGGCTACCTTCGTGAAATACCATTTCGCACTCTTTAGGTTTCGTGGAAGTCCTTTTTGGCCATCGTAATGAATGCGTCCCAGGCTAAAAGTGGCTTTGAAGTCACCTTTCCTAGACATTAAGTCGAGATACTCCAGAACATCATCCAAAGCCGCATGGGTATCTGAATTTGGCCCTCCACGATTTGCATTGTTTCCGGCGCTACTGAAACTTGCCCCTTCACCATAAACTCCGCCATCATTCTCTGCAAGTTGGAATGAGTCCTGGACATATGCCATACCTCCTGGCGGTCCGGATCGATGCCACTCAATCGCTTTATCCGCCACTTTCTTGTAATATTTAATGCCCGTGTCGCAATTTCTTGACAAACCAATTCCACTATGATGCCGGAAAGCTAAAGTCATCGCAGATCTGGTGCTTCCCGCCTCGGCGGCGAATGTATGATATAGCAAAGATTTTGCTTGGTCCTGCTCAACAGCGCCTCCAATTCCCGTCGCATACATAAATCCGATCATGTACTGTGCCGAGCTGTTTCCATCTAATGATGCCAATTGATGATATCTCCTGAATGCCTCGCTGTAATCCTTAGGATATGAGTAATTTCCGTAAAAGTTCATTTGCGCTAGAAGATAGATAGCATCGGAGTTGTTGACATGAGCTGCTTGCTCCAAGATTTGTACTGCTTCTGCAACGAGGCCTGGAGCCTGCTGGTGTGATGTACTCTCTCCATCGGATGGCGGCCCCTGGACCAATCTTGGGAGACTTGCAACAACATACTGTGTCACCGTTTTGACAATTCCTGAAGGGTTGGAGGAAGAGCGTGGATTCGATCGTTCGTAACGTTGGAGGAAATGTATGGCTTGATCAACTAGCTCATGTTCTTGTAATTCATTAGCAGATATCGAAACCAAGTTCCGCAAACTTAGTCCTCACCAGCTGTATTCCTTATTGGTGGCGCTCGGTGTGATTCTTGAGCTGCAGATGGTTGAGCTTGGATAGATGGCTTTGGACTTCCCTCGGCCGTGAGAGATGTTCCTAGTTCTTCGTGTACCTGCGCATAACTTATTGGAAATATAAACTGCCAAAAAACTATGATAACACTAAATCAGCAACTCTTGAGCTCTCAATGAATTGTTCGAAACCTTACGAATAAATAGCGGCAGTATAGACCGCTGGCTCAGGCTCCTCATCTTGTCAGAACGCCTGCGTGAAATTTCTTACTTCGATTTTGAAGTAGCAAGAGAAAATTAGGTCATAATTCCATGGTTTTCAACAATATTCAGGAAGAAGAAGGTTGATTGTGAGATTGGCGGGGCTTTGTAACCTAATGAATGTAGGTTTGCTATCTCAAAGCTGTCATCTTCGGCAATCAGCACGCGACAGGAAGCCGAGCTCGGAAAACCATATTTGTCGATTATCCCAGAGTTTCAACTAATAAATCACGAAAAGTTATTCATATATTATTCATTCACCTCAATGCATAATATAAAGTACAGATGGATGTCTAATAATTCTTGATGCATTCTTGCTAAATAAATAACCGTTTGATATCTTGATATCGCTACTTTCCCGGAATCATCAATCGTCACCTCTCCATGATTTGATTTTTCCATCTTCACCAGCTGTCAATACTGCTCTGTGCTACACATTAAAAGTTGTCAGTTTGTTCATATGTGCTCTGAAGTTTATAGAGAAAGAACATACCGAATCAAGAAAGCAAAATGATCTGACTATTTCCGATCCATGAGCCCCAGAAAGTGTAACCTTTGTCTCAGGGGCAAATACCCAAGGCTTTCCCTTCTTCAATTGTACCAGATCAAAGTCATTCTTACTATGACTTCCAATGCCCAACACAGCTCCTCCATCGGGTCTGCACAGAACGTTTGTTACATACTCCCCTCCCAGGTTCTCCCTCATATCACCATATACCACTGGAGCTGGCTCTTCAACCCCTTCTTCTGGATTCGTGACTAGCTCATACATAGAAAACTGCTCATCATGCGAAAGAGCGAAGATATCCGTATCACTAAGAAAGTTGGCGTGATTTATAGAGTGACCATGATTGATTGTCTGATGGAGGGCTTCTTCCTCGTCTGATATCGTGATATTGTAAATATTGACGAGGCCATCCGTAGAACCAGACAACAAAAGTGATTGCTGAGTTGGATGAAATTGTAGCTGAGAGAAGAATTAGCCAGTATATTCACAACGACAACTTGAAAGCAACCTACCTCTGTGACATCATCACTGTGACTTTCCACGTATTGTACGGCTGGAGTAGCTAAAGATCTTGCGTCCCTGCTTGCATTAGTCTGGCGAAAGATTTGAGTGATAACAGTGGAAGATATCTACCAAATTGAAATAGCTGCTTCGTGGTTTGTCAACTCTGTTCCAGCAGCAATGCCGTTTGTATTTGAGCATGCTAAGGACAGGATTGGAGCGCCTTGATCTATTTATATGTTAGATTCTTTTTCATGAATGTTGGACGTTTGAAAACAGTATGGCCATCCAAAGGTCGTGTAGGTATATATGTGTTCATGATTCCCATCTTATCCAAATTCAAACCATATATCCTCACTCGAGGTGTGAAAAGGATTCTATTTCCCCGTACAAGCGAAGGAGAAGGTGCCGGCAAAGTATTCTTACCACTCTTAACCTCCCCAACCTTTCCACCAGTCCTCGGGTCAATCAAACACACTTTTCCATCCCTTCCAGCCGTAACCACAATAGAACTGTCACTGTTTCCAATAGTCTTCAAACACGTAACATCAGAGTTGACTTTTTTGATGGTATTCAGTGGCTGTCCATTCAAAGCAGTTGGGTCTAGCAACCGCAGACAATCATCCGATGAAATCGATGCAAGCCCAGCTGCAACAGACACGATATCATAGATATATGCTGGCTTTGAACCCTGGGCTTCGAAGATATCCGAGGCGAAAAATCTGTACATTTTGAAGTACGTTTCAATGTGATGTTTTGGTTGTGGTTTTGGAGAGAAAAGTTTTCAGGAAGACTTTTCAAGCCCACGCCTGCGAATAGGTTCAAATCGTATAAGTAGGATTTTTCAATCTAAAGTCAATGGGCTATAGTAAACAGCTCTCAGTTCTGGAAATGCAACTCTATATTCTTACAGTCATAGGGAAAAATGTTGATGTTAATTTACTGGTATCACATGATCTATTGTATTTTGATGGACTGGTCGATATTTCCCAATCATCGATCTCTACGCATATTGCTGCAGTCATTGTACTGCTGGAACCTCCAGATTCATGATAGACTTTCTGGCTAAAGTGGTCCAACTTCCGTACCATCTCAATTGGTCAAATCAGGAGTATCGGAGGTTGTCAGTCATCATATCTCCCTTCGTGATTTCCTCCACGGACTCCTATTGAATGCTCTAGTTCTTGATCATTTCTTAGCTGTACTTATCATGTTTATTCTTTACCTTGATTAGAAGTAATGCCTCGTGATAATCGCCTTCTCTTCTTGCTCTCTTAAGTTTCCGTACTTCATCGTCATCCAGTCTTCGACCAACGGCATCTTCTAACTCTTTCCTGCTTATTTTCTGAATGGCCTTTTCCTCTTTAGATGCCTTCAGTTTCGGTTTGAATCTTGCTTGCAATCTGATTCGTATGGTGGTATTGAAATTGATTGATTCAGCATCACCCCGGATCTCTGGTAAAGCATTTTCTTTTGCTGATGCAATTGGCTTCATCGTCAAAAATGTGTCTCGCAAAGTCTGTATCTGAAATGTGCCAGGAGTATCGGCAGTTGGTATGGCGAGGAACGATTCCAAGGGCGACACAGCCTCGGTATTCGCAGATAGAATTCCAAATTTGTCGCAACTCAAATACCTAAGATAGACAGACTGGTTAGCATCGCGATACCACAGCAGACGAATCAATACACTTACTTCCCGTGATGACCTTTAAAGCTATAAGTCTCTGTACCTGCTACTTTGTTGGCAACCCATACTTGTCTTACATCGTGAGGTTCTGCAGTTGTAGGATTGTTCTCAATCAAATTCTCCAGTCCACTTGCAAATACCTTTCCAATGGTATCGCAGGCTATACATGATGGTGGATCTGACGGTAGAACAAATACCACCGGCCCAACAACATCACCTGCAGTTTCTGCTGTTACCCAACTATCATCATCTGGCGCGATGTCTTCTTCCTGGGACTTTGCGATTGCTTGGGAGGTTGAGGTTGACGCTTCGGAATCTCCAAACTTCTCGGCTGTATCAACGCGCTTTCTTTTCTTCGTTTTCTTATCACCTTTGAAAGACAATGGCTTGACCATGATGATTGTAGTGGAGTTGACAATTATCTATAAACAAGTTGCTGCTTATAGTTGTAAACAAGCAGAGATGACGGAGGTTCGCGATATTCGGGCGCTGCCGAGTTCGGTTAATTATCGGCAAGATATTATTAACATGACCCGACATGATGTTGAATTATATAAACTAAAGCACACTCGCTGAAAGGATAGTGTCTTCGATTTTCTGGATACCTTCAAGTTAAATTTCTAATCCCTATACTAAATATGACACCTTCTCCAGTAACTGTGAGTCTAAAGGATTTACAGAATGGTATGTCTCAACGTTGCAATGAAGTAGACCCATCCTATAGCTGATTTGATGATTTAGGCCATGTTTCGTTCTCAACACTTGAGGAAGCCTTTGGTCCTGAGTCTTTAGGTATTATACTGGTCAAAGATATCCCTGAGCCATTCGTAGAGTTGAGGCATAGTCTACTCTCATATTCATCTTATCTCGGAAACTTGTCAGATGCCAAACTCGGTTAGTATCGTACTCTCGAAGGCAACCAATCGATATGGTCTAATATCTAGTAGAGCAACTCGAAAACGCGGCTGCAAAATATCTTACCGGTTGGTCTCGTGGCAAAGAAACTCTCAAAAACGGGCAAGTGGACACGCTCAAGGGATCATACTATGCGAATTGTGCCTTTTATGTCGACCCGTCTCTTTCGTGCGCGATACCTACCTCGGAATTTTCACCCGAAAACTTTCCCGAATACCTGAGCCCAAATCTATGGCCAACAGAAACCGTATTGCCCGGGTTCAAAAGTACCTTTGAGAGGTTGTGTCGCATTATTATTGACACCGGAGTACTTGTCGCTCGAGCTTGTGACCGATACGGGGAGAAGGAGGTTCCTGACTATAAACCTGGATACCTTGAGCATGTTGTGAAAACTTCAACCACAACTAAAGCACGATTACTACATTATTTTCCAGCAGAAGCCAAGGAATTTTCTGAAAACCTTGACGATGACTGGTGCGCAACACATGTAGACCATGGCTGTCTGACTGGCCTCACGTCGGCTATGTTCATCAACGAGACTCGTAATCCACCAGTGATTCCAGTGTCCTACTCATATCGTCCGACAACTCTCAGTCTTCTCAAGGAACTTCCTACTTCCCCAGACCCAACTGCAGGACTCTACATCAAATCTCGAAGTGGTGAAACAGTTCAGGTTAAAATTCCCAGAGATTGTATTGCCTTCCAAACCGGGGAAGCTCTCGAAAGGATCACCAAGGGAAAATTCAAGGCAGTTCCGCACTATGTGAGAGGTGTACGACCAGGAATTGCGGATGGCGATAATGAAGGAGGAAGAATTGCGAGGAATACAATCGCCGTCTTTACTCAACCTAACCTGGACGAGATTGTTGATTCGGAGATGGGCATTACTTTTGGGGAATTTGCGAGAGGGGTGGTGGAAAAGAATACTACAAAGTGAGGCTAATCTAAGAATACATACACTAAATCATACGATGTACTCATTACCATTGTTCTCTCATGTTAAAATTATTCGCAATATGCTCAAGTGTTTTAGCGAGGGGGTGTTGGGTAGATTATCAAGGGGGCGAAGCGCGTGAATTTTTGGAGACCAAAGCTTAGGATAGCCCCCTTTGTCCCCTATTTTGTTGCGTTGGATTGAATTCTTCCGTAAAAGTGAAAACAAGAATGATATTTGAGGACGGCGGTGTTGGAACCAAAAGTTTGTTATCTGCACAATCACTGCAGTATATATTCCAACAAGGCGGAAGGGAATGCTTTAAGAAGTTTGAGGTGCTGGGACCTCGCGTTCACAATTGGTGGCAATAAATCCTGAACCAATACTTATCTCTCAAGGTGAGTCCTGGAAACTAATTGACGTCTAATATGATTTTTTTTTTATCGAACAATCCAGAATCAGAGTTTCCTGATGCCTGAAGCCTGCCTCCGTTTCTGTTAAAGCTTACATGGTATTTACAGCACTGGCTTGAATCCATTTGTCGCACCATTGACAGCCCCCACCATTTCCATCATTACAAATACCTTTTCCAATTCTTAGAAGCCCAGAATTGACCCCAATTCAAGCTTTGGTAGAGCTCAAATTTGCAAAATTAGAGAATCGATAAGGAAGAGGGTGTGCAACCTGTGGAGGGGTTGCATCGGATCATGAATACCTATTTCTCGGGAAGTCCTCAGCCACTTGAAAATCTGCTTTGCATTTTGGTGACAACCACAAAACTACAAATGCAGGGTTCCCCCGCACCACCCATCAACTTCTACCCTCGGCTTCCAAAGTTCGTAGGCACTTGTTGTACATGTCATACATATACAACGGTAAATTCACCGCCGGCAATTATGTAGTTAGTGAGTTGTCATGACACGGATACTCAAGTAGTAAGAGAGATCCGTGGAATCGTGACCCCTTTCTCAGTGGCACAATCATCCTTGTAGGGTATAATCACCACTAATAACCACCCATTTACCCCTACCGGAATTGCCGATCTCCCCCCAACTCCACAACCACAGTTTTCCTTGATCGGAGAATTTTGAGTTCCTATTCACAAAGGCCTCATGCAAGATGCTGGATCTTGGCCACCACCCTTTTCGTCTGGGTAACTTATTCATCCGGCATCGTTGTTTTAAGTGGTCGAGCGACCAATATAGCAAACGGCGTATGGGGCCTATATGGATCAGCACTACCTATGACATTATGACATTATGGCATTATGGTCACGATTCTCTTATATGCATTGATCTAAGATCATTAAAGGGATGATTTTCACTTCCCTTTTCTTTTCCTGAATTACAGATCCGTCATGAGCTTCGGTATTTCTTGTGCGCTACCCCTAATTCAGTAATCAAGTGTTTATCTGCGGGGATCGTGAATAAGTTCATCTGATTCATTGCAATATCGTTTCTTTTACTATTGAAAAGTAATTTTCTGCCCTACTTATATCATCCATCGTCCTTCCTTCTCTGATCTTGGATACTCTCATTACATTCCTAGATGAACATCAAATAATTAATCTATACATAATGTTCTTTAAAAATACTGTTGCTACCCTCCTCGGGGCTACTTTAGTGGCTGCGAAACCAATGTAAGCCCTTGTACTTGAGCTTCTGCCATTCCTTACTGACATCGTCGCAGCTATCAAAGGGGAGTTGACTTTGCATACGGGTCGACACCTGTCAGGGGAGTGAGTATTGGTGGCTGGCTTGTACTTGAACCATGGATCACACGTGAGCAGCTCCTGTTAAAGTCTATGTTTTTGAATGATTTTTGACATTGTGAATAGCATCGATATTCCAATCACTTGATCAATCCCTAGGCATAGTCGATGAGTAAGCATACACTCCTCTTCTAACTGATCCGTTGATATTCAAACATCACTCGACCTTATTCAATGAGCTTGACAGAAATAATGCTAACCACATGACCCTCTAGATACACCATGACAGAGAAGCTGGGCACAGAAGCAGCTTTAGCAATTCTTCAGCCTCATGTAAGTTCTCCCCTTGTTATTCTCCTCTGGTTGTTCTGGATCACAGCTCTTACATCATGCTAGTGGGATACATGGTGCAACGCCACCGACTTTCAAAAAATTGCCGACTCTGGTTTCAACACAGTACGAATTCCCATTGGGTACTGGGCATATGCACTCTATGATAATGAACCATATACCCAAGGGCAAGCTCCATATATCGATGCTGCGATCGACTGGGCACGTGGCGCCGGTCTCAAAATTTGGATTGACCTGCACGGTGCCCCCCTATCTCAAAACGGATTCGATAATTCAGGACATAAAACTTCTTCACCAGGGTGGCAACAAGGCGACTCTGTTGCACAAACACTTTCTGTCTTGAACACCATAACGAAGAAATATGCACAGAAGAAATATCAAGATGTAGTGGTTGGTATCGAGCTACTCAATGAACCAGCGAACTGGAATTTGGATTTCGATAAATTGGAACAGTTCTATAGAGATGGATATGGACAAGTTCGTGCAGTCTCAGATAGTATTGTTGTGATTCATGATGCATTTTTGGCGCCGAGCAATTGGAATAATATTTTGGCAACAGATGACAATCATGCTTATGGAGGTTTGTCCTACTCATTCCTACTTAAAAAGCTCAAACATACTAATAGTCCCTAGTCGTCGTCGACCATCATGAATACCAATTATTTAGCGACACTCTCGTCGCCATGACAGCCGCCGAGCATGTCGAATACGTCTGCACCAACGCACACGCCTACACCGGCTCGGATAAATGGGTCGTGGTTGGCGAATTTACAGCCGCCATGACAGATTGTGCCTGGGCGCTCAACGGAATCGACGTCGGTTCCCGCTACGATGGCACGTATCCTAATTCCTCATACGTGGGTTCTTGCGATGGGAAATCGGATATCACTACTTGGAGCGATGGCTTCAAGAGCGATATGAAGAATTATCTCAGTGCTCAATTGGCAAGCTTTGAAACCAAGGCGAATGGATGGGTTTTCTGGAATTTCAAGACGGAGAGTGCGCATGAGTGGGATGCGTTAAAGTTGGTGGATTATGGGGTTTTCCCAAATTTGGCGGATGGGACCCCGAATGCTATTTGCTCGTAGTGTAGTGGTGATTTCTTGTATTTGGTTTTTTTTCTTAACATACATATACCCAGTGGCTTCACTATCTTTCAATCTATACAGTAACGCAATTAAAGAAAATAGTTTATTCACGATTATCTATCTACTACTTGGAGTACCCTAGCGGTTACACTTGATATGTAATAGTGAAAAAGTGAAGAAGAAGGAAAGAAGAAAAAAGAAAGAAGCTTCATCTCCATTTCCTTTATCATATCGAAAAAGAAGTCTTGCTCATAATGCTTCGTTTCATTCGTCATTCATTCCCATGGTATCTCTCATCTTCCGAACTCCAATTTTCAAATATTGCTTGCTCGTATCCTTCAAAAAACTCCATTCGTGTTCTCGTAAAGAGGAAAATATGCAAAGAAAGAAAGAAAAGCAAGCAAAAGAATGGGGTTGAAAAGCGTATGCTGTTGATGCGTTGGCGAAGAAAACTGCGAGAAAGCGAGATTTCAGAGAAGTAAGCAGGAGCAATCAAGTGCAAGAAGAAAAGGGTTCTCTTTGATTGAATGCCGAAGATTATATCCTGATTTTGTCGGACGTCCAAAGTGAAAGTCTTGGCGAAGTCGAAAGCGAATGCTAAGGAAGCAAGCAGTAGCCTTCAATCGCAAGAAGAAAAGAAATCCTCATTCATTGACATTGATAGATCCTATCCGAATGTATTGGCCATCCAAAGCTCCTGAAAAACTCGAAACCGTTGCGAGATTTCAACCAACCATTCTGAGCATCGGCAAAGCAAAACCGCACATCGATATTTTCTCCCTAAAGATTGACATGAGGAGGAACGGGCCAGAATTTGCCATGCTCATGATAACCGCCATTATCCGAACGAAGCAAGAACGCATCATTTCGATTATGATTAATCCCATTTGTGTAAATCAGATTATTGAACCAGCCTTTACACAGATCTCTGAGACGGTATCTGCAGCTTTCGCACAGGGTTAATGGACAGCCATCGCAGAGGAAAATGGATGGAGCGGGGCAGACCATGCAGAATTTGGAGATGGGACCGTGGGGTCTTCCGTTCATGTGGATGTGATGATTGTGAGCGTGTTGGGGATTTTGGGTGGTAGTGGGTGCTTTGCTGGGTGTGTTGGAGCCTGGTAGATCGAAATTGATATCGAAATCTAGATTCATGCCACTGGCGTCCATATTGCCAAACATAGCAAACTCCGTATCGGCGTTCATATCAGAGTTCATGCCAGAATTCATACCACCCGCGCTCATACCCGCATTTACAGCATCATTGATGTCAGCCAAAGTCATACTCCCATCATTCAAGTCCGCATTTACATCAAACTTGAAGCCAGCAGCATTCATATCAGTATTCATGTCATTAGAACCATCAACCTGACTAGGTCCCGGGAGTCCTCTACCATGACCGTACTGCCACCCATCATCACCCAATGCAATGATATGAGAAAATTCGGTATGGCATCCATGAGTGATGATCTCCAACTTTCTAGCCTTGCAACGTTCGCAGATCTTCGCTTTGGTCATGTCAATCTGTCGATGGTCGGAACCACGACACATGAGATTATGCATGAAAGGATTGATCAAGATATTGTCAATCGTCGAGAATATTTCCTGAGGGTCGCCGAATACGTTGGATTCTTCAGACATGGGTGCGTAGCGATCGTAGGGAGTTGAGGAACCGGAGGCGTTCACCGAAGAGCTGCTGGATGAAGATTGAGTGGGCTTCTTTGGCGATGGACCTGGGCCAGCTGACTCTTTGGCTACTCTCTTTGCTTTACCCTTTGCTTTCTCATCTTTCTTTGATCGCGAGGAAGCTGGGTTTATCTTCTCGGGAACAGCAACAGGTGCGACATGCTTTCCAAGTTCTTGACATTTGCTACACCAATCATGACCAGCTGGACCCCAGATCTCAACAAAACTCTGGTTATATGGGCCAATACCATATAAATTTGGCTTCTCTGGCGAACAGAAGTCGCATTCAAAGGTCTCGACAACGGTCAAAAGATTAATAGCCCATTTTTTCTTTGCTCCTTCACCATTAACCTTTAACTCGCGAGGATCCATAGCAAGGAAATCCTTAGGTGGAGAACGAGCTCTTCCATTCAGAGGCATAGGACCATTGAGATTATATCCTCGAAGCGAAGTTTGAATCCTATCAACGAGTTGGAAACGACGCAAATCTTCGACAGATTCCTGAGTAAGAGGTTGGTGATCTTCGAGTAGCTGGATGCGCTGGCGAATTATGTTGTTTGAGCGAGTACCCGAGGGTGAGCGTGGTGGCGTACGAGCGAAGCGAAGGTCTGCCATCATTGCGCGTTTAATTGCTTCGTTGTGTGCTACTCGAGCTGCTGCGTAAGCTGCCATATATTCCCGCGACAGCGGTTGCAGCGGTTGCATAGTACGAGGTGACTGGAGCGACATTTGCATGTTTTGTTGTGCTCTTACGTACGTGTTGTACTGATGTTGTTGAGTAGATTGCAAAGAACCGGGGAATTGCATATGCATATTCGTATTCATGTTGCCTTGAGGGTTGAGATTCTGACCTGGTTGAAAGTAGCCTGGAGTATTTCCGGAAAACGCAGGGTTGGGGGGAATTGGACGACGCGAAGTTGGCCATACTGCGCGAGGCGTAGGCTGATGAAAGCTTGCCGGGTGCAGAGGGTTGGGAGATACGGTTATAAGAGGAGTATCTGCACGAGGAGTATCTTGATGAAAGCTTGCAGGGTGTAAAGGGTTAGGAGATACGGCGACAAGAGAAGTATCTGGAGCACCAGGAACTGACAATGCTGATGAGGTTGATCTGGCTTGTTCAACAGTAGTATTTGTTACGACAGGCGAGGTTGATTTGGCAAGATTGATGGCTGACTGGTTAGGAGTAGCAGATCTTGTCAAGTTGATCATCGATTGAACGGGAATATTGGTCGAACTTGGTGCTTGCGAGCTCATACGTCCGAAATACGATCCCAATGAATTATTTGGAGTGTGTCCATAGACTGGAGCACCACCGTTATTATGTACATTTAATGGCGTATAAATGGTATGCGATTGTCCAGAAAGAGAAGGCGTTTGTGACGTTTGTGATGTTTGTGCATCTGGTCCAAGTACGGAAGCAAAAGCATCGGCGATCATTTGACTCTGACTCTTTGGCACAAATGACATGTTGAATCCACCAGGTGCACTAACCAGATTTCCACAAGTACCTCCCATGAATGATTGCCCAACATTTGAATAAACATCAGCGGTGGTCGAGGGTACTTGATTTGAGGATCCAACCATGTTTGCTATTGGAGCGGCTTGACTTGAGGACCTACCCATATCTGCTGCTAGGGTTGCTGGAGTTGCTTGACTTGAGGATTCAGCCATGTTTGCTGTCGGGTTTAGTTGATTGTTTACGAGAGCAGATTGCCAGGGAAGATTAGGTAAGAAGCTGAGAGCTGCCGTAGACGATGAATCGTTATTTTGAGGGCCACTGCCGTAGTTATTACCGTATCCAGCGTTGTTCACAATATTTCCTTGATCCATAGATTGAGACATAGGCGTGAAACTTGGAAAGACAGATCCGAGAGAAGCGTCAGTCATGTTGGCTTGACTTGTTGATATTGCTTCACTAGCATGATTGCCAGTATTCATAATATTTTCCTGTGCCATAATATAATCCGTAGGTGGCATCGATGTTGGAAAGCTAGAGCCCATCTGGAATTCATTACTAGCCATATCTCCGAAATCTTGTCCCATTCCTGTGCCCATCGAAGAATATTGAGCAGATGCAGATTGGTGAGTACCTGTGTTCGCCGTAGAGGTAAGATCGCCAGGTCTGGAGTTCTCCAAAGTTGACATCATCTCAGCAAAATCAACATCAAAATTTGGACCCATGTTCTCCGCCAAAGAAGGTCCAAAAACTGGGTTTTCACCAGTGTTCGTCGTAGATACCTGATTTCCTTGACTTGTACTGCGACGATGTGCTCGATCTGGCATACTTAGATTAAACGGGTTAGGGCTAAGAGCGTTGGCTCGAACAGCCGCTTTCCACTGCTCTTTATTTGCACCAGTATTTGCAGGAAATTCAGATTCGGTTGTAAGCAACGGCTCGAGCGCACGCATTGCTGGACCTTGTGCAGGTGGTATCTCCTCCTTCTCCTCGTCGCTTTCGTCGTCAGGTAAGTTGAGGAACTCGTCGAAGTTAACTTCGTTTGAGTTCGAAGTCGAGATTGGTTGTGCCGCAGTGGCCGCGGTCGGGTTTCTTGATGGTAAATTGTGAGCCTCGCTCAGCAAATTGGCTTCGAACATTCTCCAGTCGTCAGCAGGTGGATTAGCCGCCTGTGCGGCTGCTGGTACCTCACCAGCTACCATCGTTGCTGAATTTGGTAGATTGCGAGGAGGTGATTTAACAATCGCAAATGGTGGTGGTAGATTTGCAAATGGAGATAAAAGAAGTGTATCTCCAAGTGCGCGGTTTGGATGATTCACTCTTGCTCGCGGCTGTGCACGCGACGGAAGTCTAGATCGAGGAGTCGGTGAACTCGGAGATTCCCGATCTTCAATTTTTGAAGATAAATTGACTGGTGGTGTACGAACCAATTTCCCAGCCGAGTACCCAAGAACCAATTGCGAAGGAGAAGACAGCGAGGCTGCTTCAAAGCCTTGTGATGGTGAGGCTCCAATGTTGGCAGTGGAGAAGGAGAGCTTCTTTTTGTGTCTCGGACGAGGGGCGCCATTTGAAGCCATATTTTTGTGAGTTGTAAGATCGAGGACAACGAGGTTGCGACGATGAGTCGACGAGAAAGAGATATAATAATTACGCGAGTTTGAGAGAAAAAAATGTCCTGCCTAGCGTCGATTGGAACTCGGCTCGAGAGTCTAATGGAAGAGTGTCATCCCATCTTGTTTTAAGGACTGATCAAAAGCCTAAACCGAAAGAGACATATTGTGTTATCATCTAATCTCTTCCCAAAATTGTTTTTACTTCTTGTTGCTTCAGATCAGGAGCTTTTCATTCATGATCGTATATCTAACATAATACAACTTGAATTGTCCTCAAAAATCCCACACAATGAACCATATTATGCTTTGAAGTTTCTTTTGACAGCTGCTAAAGAGTTCTATTGAAGTGAACAACGTAACTGTACAACAGTCTCTCATTAGATTTGAGTTGATTTGTCGAATAGGTTCTTACACAATGAACTGTACAACAACGAACTACATATCCTAATGAGTTTCAAAATATCACCTCATTTCTACTATTAGAATACTATTAGATAAATAACCACAGACAGAAGCTATTCAATTTTCTTTTCATCATCAGATAATAAACCTGACTGCACTATTTCATCCCTTCTAACACTACTCAAAGTCTACTATCATACTATACAAGAGACTAAATTATCCTGGAAGCTCGAATCAAACAATCAACAAAGTCTAACACTACAGTGTAAAAGGAGCTATATTACATTGATCTCTCTCAATGTAAATTTTTTAGATTCTACCATTGTAGCATACAATAGGCAACTCAATCCCAGGAATCCTTGTCTAATGATCACTAAAAATTACTATCTCGCTACACAATAAACTTTATTGTTCCGAGGACTCCATCTAATGGTTACTACTAAAGCCTGCCGTGTCAACATATAATCACAGGATACTATTCCAACAGTTCATTTCCAATATCAATCAGATTCTACTGTCGGGATGTATAATATTTGATAATTAAGCTCTCGGCTATTAGCCTCCTTGAAGTCTACTCTCACAATACTGAGTACATAATAGAAGATATTCTACCAGAAACGGAACTCTCGTCTAAGAGGGGGCCTAAAGTCAACTATCGCTACATCATGAATACTACTCATCTAAAACTCCAATGTATCAGAACTTACAGAAGTATAAAGCTACTGTTGCAGAAAATAATTGACCATACTTTGCTGAAAGACTCTTATCCGACACCATAACCGCTCAAAATCCACCTCACTCGACACAGTCGACACAGTCGATACTATATCCCCAGCTGTTCTTCTCACTTTCTCCCAAATGACTTACTTTCGCACCTACCATTATATTCCTAGATAGAGAGATGGTGATAAGTATCCCGTCTTAATAATCAAGAAACTTGAACATAGCTATTTTCCATTCAACTTTAAAGAATTGTAATAGCACGATAGCATGTTCTAGCTTATGTAATTTGAAGATAAACAAGTGAATAATGATGTATAGTATCTACTAACTTGGAACTAGAGTCAATGGATCTTTTCAAATGGCTCCCCATTGTATAGTTGATCATGCCACCTTCAAGTCACACTCTCATGCACTTGGCATCTCGTCCAATAAAAACCACACCTAAGATATCCGATAGTCTTTGAGATTGAACAGATAAACTTTACGACATAACACATCTAATGATAGCAAACTTGAGAAACAGAAATTCCCAAAAACACACCAACTTTCTACTCAGCTCAAAATTCAGAGAAGTTTTCCATGATCTTAATATTTCCTCTGCTTTGACATCATCGACTAATGACTTGAGACGCGCCGAGTTGATCTTTTGAAAATACCCAGCTAATCTAATGTCCAAAAACTTTGATCAGACGGTGCATTACTTTGGCACTTTGCTACGTTCATGCGATTCAAGTTTTTGCATTTTGCATATCAAAACTAGACTTTTTCTACACCAGCATCGTCCCACTGGCACTGCATCTCTGAAAAAACCCATACCTGCACCATTTCCACCTTTAAAGGAGCATCAAAACTTCTCTCAGGCTTACGAATTTCAATAGCGAGAGAGAGAGAACTATCTCATGAATATCTCATGAATACTCGCTTAAAGATGTTTCAGTACCATATAGCCTTTAAACACCCTCACTCTCATCTACAAGTATAGATTCTCGCCCCAATCATCCCGATTCCCAACTATCCCAGCTCACCACCCATACATTTAACAAAATGAATTCCTAGCTCCTGGTTTCTTTAGTATCTTCCCTTCCTTCCTTCCCTCTACCTGTTAAAGCCCAAACTAAGCGCACTTACATAACATAAACTATTCATATTTGTTTCGATTCCTGCCGCTCCTCGCTTCGCCGTTGCGACGATGTAATTCAGCATTGCAGAAATCAACTGCTTACCCTCATACCATTCCTCCTCGTGCGTATCTCACTATATCTCTCGCCTTGCTCTTCTCATAAAATAAAAGGGTGTGAAATATAATATCTCGATGATCTGCAGAGAAGTAAAATGTACTCTCAATCTGTCACCTGTGAAAAGTAGGGGTTTATGTTATAAATGAACAATAATTAGAGGGAAAATTCTGAAACAATCAAGCAATAATATATAATAATCAGACCCCAATGATGATACACTTATATATACATCAACAGCGTACCAAAACCCCAGACAACTACTCTTGAATCCAACGACAACAACAATAACGACAAGTACACCCAAGACAGAAATGAAGGAATAAATAAGCAAACTCTCATCTCGCAAC
The DNA here is from genome assembly GCA_000503235.1 of Sclerotinia borealis F-4128. Lineage (NCBI taxonomy): Eukaryota > Fungi > Ascomycota > Leotiomycetes > Helotiales > Sclerotiniaceae > Sclerotinia > Sclerotinia borealis. The sequence continues at coordinate 155,290 of KI628545.1, forward strand.
AGAGACAACTATCACGATATTCCAGTATACCCTTCCCTAGTATATAAGCCGATCTAACAAACAACCGTCCACCCTACCCTCTTCCCCCCACACAAATCCATCCAAGCCATACAAACCATCCAACACTACCTACCTACCCACTCCCCTCCCCTCGCAAACTCACACCGAGTACACCCCACTCCGTACAAACCATCCATCCCAAACCATCGCAAGATGAAAAATGAATATATGACCCGGGTAAAGTAGAGTAGAGTAAATAATATAAAATCCACGATATCAACATTCCCAGATCAAAACCACGGATACATACATACATACATACATACAAACAAACATGCACCATAACTCTCAGACATGCTTTATCACCTACCGGTATCCCATGAAACAAAATACCCCCAAGTACCAGTACTAACAGAGTAGATCCGGATATCAAAAAAAGACGTGCCCAGTACCCAGTACCCAGTACCCAGTGCCTACTCACTGGCACACCTTTTGTAAGTAAGAAATGTACCCGTAAACCTTACATATATCCTTAAAAATACTCCGAGTAGTAAGTACAGCGAGAAACACTGCAGGAAAAACCGAAAACTCCAATATCCGCACCAGTCTCCCACCAATCTTCAGACACCAGCTATACCTATACCAGCTCGAACGACTTCGTCCTACGAGTATTATGTAACTTATGATACCATACTTATCATAATCTCTCTCTCTCTCTCTCTCTCTCTTTGATCCCTTTCTCTCATTTTCTTGATACCCCCATGCCCATTTATTCATCGATATCGATTAATACATCGATCAGTACACAGTACACGACACGAGTATCAAAATGCAAAATGCTCATTTCCCTCCAATATCATATCCAACATCATATCCAACATCATATCCAGCCGAGAAAAGAAATATAATTATAGAAAAAGGGCAACCCAGCCCAACCCAGCCCAGTCCTAAAACTAGCACACACTGCTTCCTAATCATCATCCTCTAAACCATACTTCTATACCTTACCATACTATATCCTAACCCCTCAACCTCCCCTCAACCTCCCCCCACCTTCCCCATTAAATATAAAATTTTATACTCATTTTACTTCACTTCACTTCACTTCAACCTCGCAAGACCCATCGTTCCATTCTTATAACTCTCCCTCTCATCATTCCCTCTCATAATCCCCTCCCTCTTCTCGTTCATTATCCCCTCTCATCATCCTCTCTCATCACCCCAACCTCCAAAAACCAACGACTCCAACCAAGACTTTCTATTCACATACTCTCCCCTCTCCACTCTCTCAATTCCACTTCCTCCTTTCCACTCTCCCCTCTTCCCTCTATCCTCTCCCCCCCTCTACCCCCCTTACATGATTGATACATCTTAACCCAAATCTCATTCCTTCCCATCCCATCCCACATGAACTCCTTCAACACCACAACCCACCACAGCCTAATCCAATCCAAGTCTTATGCAAGCAAGCAAGCAAGCAAGCAAACAAACAATCACTAAATTATCTATACCAAGACCAAGACCAGAACCAAGACCAGAACCAAGACCAAAGACCAAGATCATGCCACCTCACCACGTACATACTACATACATACCAATACTCCATATTAAAGTCCTTCACTCCACTCTTACCGTATACATAGTAACCAACTCCTCGACCTGTTTTTATCACTTGCATATTATTACTTCATCACAATATCATCACATCATCACATCAGCACCACCTACCATCCTCATGACATATACATACATATACACCCAATCAACAAGGAGACCAAAAAAAAAGCACATTCTGATTCATAGCTCCCCTATTCCTCACTCCTATCCCTGGGTATCGTATCGTATCGTACCGTATCTATCGCATTGGCAAATAAGATCCTAGCCAATCTCAACCTACATCTCACCATTCAGTACTCTACCCACCATCACTACCACCACCACCACAACCACCCTTCATACCCCCCCAGAACCTCCCGCCCCCCTCAAACTCTCCTGAATAGCTCTTTCTAACGCCTCATCATCCGCAGCACTACTCACCATATCCATTTTCTTCTTCTCCTCCACCTTCAACCTCTCCTGTTCCTCCACCGCCCGCTTATGTTGGTCCTCTGCCAAACTTTGTTTCTTAACATATTCCAAAACGATTTCTTCTTCTGTCATTCCTCCACTACCAGCAGCACTCTTCTCGGTTTCCTTTCCCTTTGTTTGCCTTTTTTCATGATCTTCTCTCGATTCCCTCAATGCCCTCTTGAAATCCTCGTCATTTTCACTCTCCTCATTTCGCATCTCTATGAATCCACCCTCACTATCCCCACTCCCGTCGCTACTATCACCGCCACTCCTCCTTACCCTATTGATATCAGTACCCCTTAAGCTCTCCTGAATTGCCTTCGCAAGCTGCGTCTCATGTTCTCTATCATCCTCTTCATTCCCTCCTCTCCCACCCCTTCTCTCCTGCTCCTGACTGGCCACAACACTAGCCCTAATCGCACGATCCATCACCTCACGATCACTTAATCCCGCGCTCTGACCACCTTGAAGTTCCGCCACACTCGCTCGAATAGCCCGCTCTATCATAAGATCTTCATCGAGGTTACCGCGAGAAGTAGCTGCTACTGAGGCATGGATTGCTTCTTCAAAGTCCGTCTGGTTGGACCCAGTGGGACAATTAGTAGTAGGAGGAGGATTAATATTAACAAGTGGTAAATTTTGGAGAGCGCCAGGTGAGCGATCGTGTGTTGACTGTTGATTAGAAGTACCACGTGCCCCACTGCCCTCATTATCTGCTGTTCTTCTTTCCTCACCACGCTTGGCTTTTCTATCCTCGTCGAGCTTTTTTCTTTCGTCGAAAGTGAGATGTCTGGTTTGGAAGAAGCCTCGCGGTGAGAGGTTTCCAGTACCCTGACCATCAGGACCTTCACCACCAACTTTCTGCTTAACATTTTGGTATTCCCGTTTGTGTTCATTCCAGCGCTTGATGATATCCATACGTTCTTCTCTGCTACATTTCTGGGCATCTTCAAAACCCTGGGCTGTTCTAGCTGCGATGATATAATTGAGAACGCTTGAGCCGAAAAGTTTTCTGACTTCTTTATGAATACCCATAAACGTATAACCAGGAAGTCCCCATATGGCTTAAACATATTAGCAGGCATATAAGAATTTGAAAGAATTTGACGTACCTGCTCCCGGTTTAAGGACTACTCCTGCAATACCTTTTCCTATGCCTTTTATAAGTCCGGCAGTACCTTCCTTCTCTGCACCACGTAAAGGCTGTGTAACCAGACCAGTGATGCCATCAAACATTCCATATCCAAATTCCCTTCCAGCGGCTTTTAGTCCACTCTGGAAATCTGTCACTTTTTCTTGTGGCCGAACCGTATCATCACCATACAATTTCGGAGCATTGTGAAATCCTCGTGCCAAACCCAGGGTGAAATCCATCGGCGACTTCAAGCCCGCCCCAACGATACGCGAAATACCTTTCCCTGCCCCTATAGCGTTCTCAATAGTCAACTTAGAAGGATCAAATGCCTTGGGAGTGTCGGCGCCGGAACCACTGCGACTTTGCCGGGACTCCATGTTATCCTGTAGTACTTGCCGCAACGAGTTTGTATGCGTGATACCAGGGCTCAATATGTTTGATGTGGAACTCCGGGTAGTCGTTGGCGTTAAAGGAGTAGCTATATCATCCGAGGATCGTTGAGTGCTCTCATAAGAAGTCTTCGCCGAAGATTCTGATACTTGCCGCAAGCTGGCGTCTACTGAGCTAAGCGATCTTTCATCTAAGGGCAAATGATCTCGAGATTGATTCTGCACCAAAGAATTTGGCACAGCTGAATCGGTCGAGGATTCTTTGGTGGAAGCACGGGCTTCCTTGTCCCGCTTTACCTTCCTGAAGATTTCTATAGGAAAATCTGCGACACCCATACTGAGACTCGCAATAGTTCCCAGAAGTGCAGATGCTCCTCCAGATATTGGATCCCAAGGACCATCTTCAGTCTCATATTCCCTTGAACGATTCCTAATCTAATTAGCCACTGATTCAAAGAGTAAAATGTTAGGAATAACTTACAATTTTAGATCTGCAAAACTGATGAGATTCTCACTTGCAAGGACATTTGCAGCCAAAGCACTAAGCTTGGTTTGAGTACGCTTCACCCTCCAGACTGCTACTCTATGTGGCGTCAAAGAGCATCTCATATTGTCAACATCCAAATGATCGTGAAAGCTTTTCCCACCAACTTCAGTCCCCTTCTCCTCCTTAATTTTAGCCCCTAGCTCTTGTGCCTTCGCCAAGGTTTCAGGCTTGAGAGCATCAGTGATAGCTGCAGCAAGCTTATCGGCAGTAAGTTGTTTATACGGAATTGGTGGTGGACCCGCTCCAGCTCTAGCCGTCATCGCTCCCCAGAATGGTTGATCACCGAAAAATGGCACCACAACCGTAGGCTTTCCAGTAGCGATACCGGCAGCAGTGGTTCCAGCACCTCCATGATGAACCACGCAAGATACATGCTGAAACAGCCAATCGTGAGGCACATTACCCAACATGAAAACTCCCTCGGGTACATCAAGAGCGTCACCACCGAGACCTCCCCAACCTTTAGATACTAAAGCTCGGATACCAGATTTCTTGACGGCTTCAAAAATGAGCGTAGTCATTGCATTAGGATCATCAACGACAATGGAACCAAATCCAATATAGACTGGTGGTGGACCATTAGCCAGGAAAGTCGCTAATTCCTGTTCGGGGGTATACGAAGACGCCAAAGAAAGGAAATAAAATCCAGATATTGAGATTTGCTTGCCCCAATCTTTTGGTTTTGGGATGAGTGCCGGTGACCAGCAATAGGTATATGGAACACGAAGACGGCTTAGCATTCCAGGCGCCCAAATCAAACTGATAGGATCAAGACCAAGGGCTCTTTCTCTAAAACGATTGATCACATCTCCAAGTCCTTGCCATGTCATCATTTCAACAAGAGCATAAGAGATGAAGTTGGTCATATTCACGTCCGCATTCGAGGATTGAATATTGGCCAAAGGGTGGGGGAAGGACTGTGTGGGTGACCAAGGCATTCTGTATACAAATAAGCAACCACAAACTATCAGAGTTGATCGGGAAAACATACGTGAACATCATATGTAACGGTATTCCCAATTTTTCAGCAATATGTATATGCGCAAAACTTGGAGGATTAGCAATAATTGCATCCGCAACGAACGGTTTATCCGACGGATTAGTATCCATATTAATGCCAGCTTCAAGACCCAACGATACTTGGGATTCGGATTTAACAGGAGCTGGACCTAGGCCATCTCCAGCCTCGATACACGATCTCCAACAACCCAGAACAATTTCTTCCATACCTTTCCTCCGTTTGCCGACATCGCCACTTTTTAGAGAATCGATACCGGGCATGAGACCTGGGTTCTTCACCATGAATGCCATCAACTCAGAAGGATCACCTCCAATACTGAAGAATTCCAGTCCATTTTCCTCAACAAACCCTTTGAATGTGGGATGCGTAGCTAGACGTACACGATGTCCATAGGTAGATTTTAAAATCTTACCCAGCGCAACGAACGGCTGTACGTCTCCCCGAGAACCAACGACATTTATAACGACATTGAGTTGAGGTGGAGGTGTCTGACCAGGCAATCCTCCCAGTGCAGGTGGTAAATATCCCGGAGGGAGCGGAGTAGCGTCTTCCTGTGCAACAAGAGAAAGCTGGTTTCGTAGCGCAGGAACAAGGAGATCAGACAATTTTCGAGTCTTTTGATTAATATTTATATTGATTCGACCATCATCGGAGATCTTCGCCTGGGTATCAAATCCATCTTGACTGAGCTCTAGCTCATTATGCTTGTTTCCATATGCAGGCGGAGGTTCTGCTGAATCATAATATGACTCGTTAGATGGGACAGCTAAATTCGAAGGCCGACGTGTACTAAGTGAGAGGAAGTAATTAGCATATGTCAGGTTCGAGGGAAGAGTGTACACGAACGATGATGAAGAAGGTGTATCCCCAGATGACCTCGCGGTTCCTTCATGATGCCTAGCATGTCTTCTATCGTGTGGTGAAGGTTCATCGTCCTCTAGATTGCCATAGATTGCAGCTTCAGCTTGTGCGATCAAAGCAGAAGGTACAGCTTCCTTTGTAGGTTTGTTCGACTCAGACGTCATGTTGATATGCTCCCTGCGCAGATAACAGTTGAGGTGTATGAAATGCGGGGTGAGCGTAGCGTTCCGAATTGACACCCCACAGCTTTCACCAAAGCCGAATTCGTGTGGAGGTCAGATCCTAGATAACATGTGAATAGTTCTAGAATACTTTCTTGTTGTACGTGATTCCCTGAAGTTTAGTTCTCAATGAATAATGTAGACGAAGAGACAAGGCTGCTGTAATGATACCCCGCGGAGGCTGCATGTGATAGCGATGACGATGAAGGTGGTCAGGTAAAAAAATTCCACAATTCCCCAAAATTGCTCAAAAATTCAATCAATGTGACTAAAACATATACATCACTATCTATTACTGGTATACCTCTAACTACATACTGAGTATATTTGAAATATATTCTCCAGTACGCGAGTCCAAGGGTCACCGTTAACGAATACTCCTTCCTACTCCTACTCGAGTACATATATACAAAGTGCAATATCAGCACTTCCCTATATAACAAAGAGTAGATGGATCTATCAGAGAACTTTTACTCGAGTATAAGGTGAAGCTAACCAACCTACTGTAGAGATCCAGGGGGTGTGGCATTTATGGCGGTTCCTTGAAATGTCTCGGATTTTGTAGAGCCAATTCATCGTTTACTACCAGTCTCCAGAGGTATAGAACACGATATACTTAAGTAGAACACTGCCTAGGTACATCCGGTTGAGCCCCCTCAAACCACATACCGAATCCAACTCAGATACCTATATCTGCAACAAATCTCCTTCATTACACCATAACATAACTACACCATATCCACCACTACAGTAGCAAAATCACAAACTGATCGCACGAGCCCGAAAGTAAAAAGTCCATCAATTCTTTTGATCCCCTGAAAGATTGTTTATAATACAAAGAAAGAGCACCGTAAATGCCCCCTTCCCTTCCCTTCAGCCAGCGTAAGAATTCCCAAGCACCATATATGTTGAGCCGTCCTTGCCAAGCCAAAGTCCATCAATCGCGCCCCTATATCATATCCTCTGCTCCAACGCTGTAAACCCCGAATTTAAGATGAGAATTTGCGAGTGACTTTTGCGATAACTGAAAATGACGTTAGTGAAGAGTATACATATAGGAAGATCTTGAGTATCTTACGGTGAAGTGCAACAACACTGAGGATGAAGACGAGAGAGAGAACCAAGACAACGACTGGGTCGACCTTCAATCCTGGAGATTCATCCGTGTAAAGTCCTATTTAAAATGTTAGTACGATTCCACATGCAAAATGATCGTCATCTTGAATCATCATCCCAAATCGCAGAAGCGCGATCACATTCGCGGCCATTGATTGGGATACCTTGCGCGCAAGTACTGGAACAAGTTTGAAGAGGCTTGAGACTCTTTGCGGCGCTCATCAATCCCCGGATCGAGATCGATTGGGACTGAGAAAGCAAGAAAAGCACTCGAGTAAACCTGAGTATGCGCTGTGCCTCAAGCTATCAATTATACCTCCCTCTCGAAGTATAACCACAACTCTAAGCAAAACACCTCTTCTTACCCTCCTCATCGTCCATTCCACTCCACCCGCATCCCTCCCTCCAACCCCCCTTACCCTCCTCAACACCCCATCTCTACCCCCCTGCCCCCCATCCACTCACCATCTCCCCCCAATCCCTTATCCCCCATCCCTCTCACCAAAAAAAAAAAAGAATCAACTCACTCAACATGGTACTACTACTCCCACCCGCACCCGCCGCCCTCGTACTACTCGGCCTCGCATTCGCCACCTTATCCTTCTGATCCGCCGCCGCACGTCTTCTAATCGCCGTCTTTGGGCCTCCAGGTGGTGTTGGAGAGGAAGGTCTGCCCGAAGCGACTGCTACCGGGCTGTTGACTGGGGATGCCGATCTTGGGGATGACTATTTTGTCATTATTGATTAGTATCTTTCAGTAATGAATTGGATTGGAATTGCAGTATGAGTATGTCGATTTCGATGAAATTGGGGAAAGCTATTGTGTGCTATGCTGTGCTGTGCTGGGCTGTAGTGCAGATAGAATGACGAATTACGAATGACTCCATTCGAAGTCGCAAAGAAATCAGATCAGATACGTACCATTGTGAAGGAAAAAGTATGGTAATTTAACTAAAGACGACTCAGAAAAATGTGAAGAAGGGCAAAGAGTTTTGCTTTAATCGAATTGAATTAATATTTCGAATGAGAGAATCGCAATAATGTGGTAGAGAAAGCTGGCCTTATGATGAGCTGGTCCAAATTGATTGTCAAAGGACAGATTCTAAAAGGAGCCGATCAAAATGACGCTAAAGTAAACCCAGACAAGACCAAGCTCTAGGTTCACTGATAGGACGGACAATTTAATTGTAATTTTTATAATTTTCATCTCATCTAATTCCCATCTTGTCTTCCCATTTTATTGATAGTAGTTAAGTTTCTGGTTTATTTTACCAATTTCAGTAATAATAAGCAAACCAACAAGGAAAGCCAAAAAAAATTGTGTCATTGTATTAATATTAAGTTTATTTACCCAGTAATTATTTACAAGAAAGGTGTAATTGAAGTGAGGTAATAAGTAAAAGGTCGTATGGAATCGTTTCATTTTTGGTATTTGATGAATGCTATCTCCAAAGCATTCACAAACAGTGGAATATTGAGTGTTTGATACATGAAGAGTCTGCGCCATGCGCAAAGCCCCGAGAAGTTTTTGAAAAGTAAAAAAAGTTAGACAAATGAAAATGTCGGATATGCGTCTGCCCAAAGTACCTCAGATCTTGATGGGCAGGAAAAGAATGTAACAGGCGGATCTGTTGTACGCTGTGCATCGTATGATGTTCGCTCTTCGCTGTTCCGCCGAGATAATGTGAATATACCCATATCCCAACCGCTGAGATTCTGACCCATCGTCGTAATTTGGTGATTTGGTCTCTCTCTTTCTAGCAAGTTTCCCCCATCTCTCCCACTAGCATACCTTCCTGCACCAAGGCTGAGCCAGCACGCCGGCCCATTATATAGATTAAACAGTACATTCTACAACGAAACCAAAGGTATCAACCGAACGCCTTCCGCTATGATATCAAGCGAATTGCATTTAGATTTTGCACCCTCTTAAAGTGCAACATCGAGAACCAAGCTGACATCTCGGACCTGCGAGCCGGCCAAGTCCTCTAGAACTGGAATTAGATCTAGAAGCTCATTGTCGTGAGCGTCTGAGAACCAACTGCTGATAGGAACAGCATGTTGCGGGTGGAAGATATAAGACGTTGGAGAATTGTCGATGATAATAGTTTCTCGTAAATCGCGGCCGACCTGAGAAAGATCCTTGACATAATTTCCTTGATGGTTGTAACAACTTTCACGGAACAATCTATGGTGGACAACGTGATGAATGTCTAGTTGATCCAGGAGTGGGTCGCCATACTATACTTTGTCAGTAAAGATTCGAAAAGAAACAATCATCATCAATGCATACCTTGGAAACAGAAGCAGTGAAGACAACAACCTCGTAAAGCTCTCCAACTCGTTTCATGAACTGATCAACACCGGGTCGCTTGATCACGTAGACGTTATGAAACTGCCCTTCAATTTCCACGGGGATGGTGAAATCTGCTTGATGTAAGATCTAGAAAATAGACTGGTCAGCTATTGAACACTTTTTACTACTTAAATGGTTGTGAACTCACCTTGAAACTGCTATGTACTAAAGTCTCATCAAGATCAAGAACCAGACATTTTTTCCCTACGAATCTTGGTGCAATTGGTGGTAAAAGCCATTGTTGTTTTTGCTCCATTGAATCCGAGGGAATGACCTCTTCAGATGTTGGAATCTGAGGTACGGGAGGCGGAGGTGGGAGAGTTTGCTGGCTCGTCACTGGCTCATCCTTTGGGAGCGGCAATGGTGCCTCTTCAATATCCGTAGTTCCCGGATCCAAATTTGCCATCTTCTCATCCCCTCCATCTTGTTGTCCCAGATCGGTACTGGGAGATACAACTTCCCCTGCCGTTTCAGATTGCGTTGGAGCATCAACAGATACTGTTGGCTTTGCCGTCTCAACTTGTGTGGGCTCTGCTTCTACGACTGTGGGCAAGTCCGGTAAAGGTTGATCGCGTGAGTTTCCGATTGGACGGCTCGGTTCTTCATTGGCACCTGATGAAGAAGCGGTGGTTTCCGTAATTCCTTGAGGGCTTGTCACCTCATGCGTCACATCTTCCGCGTCGACTTGAGGCTCTTGTTGTGGTTGCTGCAAAGGTTCCTTCTCGGTTTGCGGTACTGCAGGAACACTATTCTGTTGTCCCATTCTGCTAGGGTCGGGTTGTTTGGCTGTTGTAGGGCGGCTCAAACTGAATTTCGATACTTTATTGGCAGGAACAGGTGCATCCAAAGAATTAGCGTGGTCCGGAGTACCGCAGCAAAGAAGAGAAAGAAAGCTCTTCTTCTTTTTTGGTTGACGAACTGCAGGTGCGTCGGAAACTGCAGGCTGCGAAGGACCTGAAGCACCCGTAGGATGACCAGGTGATTTTATCGACATCTTGCTGCTTGTTGCACTCCCATTCCGCCTCCGCCCAAGAAAACTGCCCTTCGATTCCTTAGATCGCCCCCCTATGCTTTCTCTTCCCTCACTCGCAGTCGCTCCACTAAGACCTGTAGAAGTTGGCGAAGGGTGTATTCTATTGGAAGACGATCTTGAAGGAACTTTAAGCAAGTCTCTGTTCTTCTTGGATGATTCGGTCAATGCCTCGATGGCTTTTCCTTGATCCTTATCGACGTTTGTAGTTGAATTGAAAATGTTTTCGGAATCTTCTGTCAATGTATTTTGAGCGGTTGACTGTTGTGTAGATGAGCTGGGTGGTTGGGAAACTGCAGTGACTGTAATTAATTGTTAGCAACTTATACTGGCATTGCAGTTGTCAGCACACCTCATATGAGAACATAGAGATAAACTAAGTTTTTAGTTGAAAAGGGCATGTACGTACAGTTGGAAGTATCGAGCGCATGTGGTTTGATTCCTTTCGTGCCTTCCAACGAAGTCGAGCGGCTAGGATCTTGCTCAGTCGGCTGAGCTACCTCATTACTCATCGAGGGCAATTCGATAAATAATTAAAAAAGAACAAGATTATCGAAAGACCAAATGTTTTGCAAAGATCTATCGAATGTAAGGGACTTTTATCTTGGAACGCGTCGGATGATTTCAGTTGATGGTTCCTAATCGCTATTTAATTATTATTAGTCTCCTATCTTAGAATGAATGCCGAAATCTTTACGAGTAGATCGTTGCGCGATAAATTAATTTGGTAAGTGAGGCGAGGATTAACCGCAGTGATTTTGGGGGGAACAATTGACTTACAAAACAACAAAATGTCGTGTCGACGGCTCCTGAAGGAGAGAAATTGAAAAGAATGACTTTACTTTGGGATGAGATTGAGATTGAGATTGAGATTGGGCGAGATGAATGAATGTCGATAATAGGATGGGGGGACATTCAGAACTTAATTAGCGAGATTGGATTGCGCTAACAAGCTTCAGCAGCCAGCTACAAGATTTAAAGTACTTGTAATCACCAGCACTTGAGAAAATGTAATGAAAGTACGAGTTTGTTCCCGGGGGTCCGTTCTGGTAGAGATGAGAGATGATATGAGAGAGATAATGAGAGGTGATGAGGTAGGGGCCCCAAAAGAGTTACTTTTCCAATCAATCAAACGTTGTATCTTTTTATATGCCGGTATCTACTCGAGTAGAGGTACAATGTACTCAGTATGAGTATTTAACTCTCTTTTTCGTCTTATTATAAGATACAACTTGATCCCATTGGTAAAGATGGTGGTAACTATTTTCGTAATTGAAGGCTGTGGTATGGAACTTATGTGATGTGTGGAGTACCAATATATGTATGTAGGTAGTAGGTATGTAAGTAGGTATGTACGAGTAGTAGGTACAGTAGGTTGGTAGATGTGGAAGAAGTGATGGTGAGAGAATAGAAAGTATGACTCGAATAGGTGATATAATAACTACGATAAAAGAGACATGGCCGCGGTCGTGGCTATGATGGAAAAGTAAAGATGTATTTTTTATTCATCACTGCTGTACAAGTCAACCAAAGATGTACATACAGTACAGTACGGAAAGAGACTTACCTACCGGTACTGTACTCGAGTTATACAATGAGCCAAAAGCTGATGACTGAGTAGGGGCCGTATTGATATTATATTGATTCGATGGAACTTTAAACCCTGAAAGGTAAACGTTTCGGTGGGGGGAGGGGGGGCATTCCCTTATTCCCATTCTACATACGGCTACTAGATGTGATATAGGGCAATTTGGCTGTAGGTCAATTGATGCTATGAAAACTATTATACTTTTCCGTGAGGCTTTTCACTCTATATATATATATATATATATATATGAACTCAAGGGTAATGATGCATGCATTAAAAGAAGCAAGCATCTCAAGCCTTCACGCCTTCACGCACTTTTTACCAATGTTATTTATGTGCTTTACCGGTACATACATACTACTCAGTACAAGAGTCCCCGTACAACAATAAATAGCCATCATCTTTTCCACTTCCACCTCCACTCCCACTTTCCACTTCCCCAGTACCATACTCTTCAGTACTAGTAGTAGATAGGTCATAACTCAGCGGGACATGGACTTGGACTTTCCTGAATCACTTCTTGTTCTGGACCCCTCCCCTCCAATTTAGATGTGGGACTTGGCCCAACTCCATCTCATGGATTGGATCTATCAAGGGGTAAAATGAAATTAGGCGCCCAATTTACCGCCCCGTAGTCTAGCCTATCAAATGCGGGAACTCCCTTTTGGATGATTTAGTAAATTCATAAAACTCTATTCTTTTAATTGGTTGGATGGTTTTAATTGTATTTATTGACTAGGTATTCTTTTGGGCAGCTTTTGATCATTGTCATAACTTTTGATCATCCTCATGAATAGATCAACAGACAGGATCCCAAGATCCCTCAATCTTCCTTTGAAGGAAGTAGAGAGGTATTGTCGTCTAGTCGAGGATTCCTTGAATTCATGATCAGAACAAGTACCGGTATCATATCACTCCTTCACTTCAATCACTTCCGATATGGTTACTTGACACGATGTCTTAAATGTACAATCAAGTCATGTTATCGATACTGTACAAGTACTTACAGATGTTGTACCTCAATCATACCGGTAGGTACTTATTGTAGCTCTCTTTGTATGATCATACTATGATGCTAATGCAGATATCTCGTATTATACAAAATAAATCCACAAATACTTATCCTCAAATTGTAGTAGGCTCGGATATACATCCTAAAGATATCCGGATTAATGGCTTTTTATATTGCAATCTCGAGCTTGGCTCTGCTCTGAACATGCCGGAAAAAGATTCGTTACTCTGATCTGAGTCTCTAACCTCTAACTTGATCTTATTGAAAATGATCCCCAAACTATGAGTTACTATACTCTTCTTCTCCACTTCAGCGGTTATGCTTTGACCTATCAATGAGGGTCTAGCATTTATAAAGCTATCAACAAACCAGGATTAAGCTTTATGCACAGGTGGATGGATGTCCAATTAACTATCATCTTTTGGATTTTGGATTTTGGATTTTCAACTCAACTTCCCGCGTCCCATGCTCCTCTTGTCTATCATCACAGAATAGAATCACAGCATTTAAAGTAGAATAGGATACCTAGGTAGGTAATGGTTGTCTCCGGTACTTGAAGAATACATCACCAGATTTGGATATCCGATGAAAGCCCGTATAAAAAACGGTTCCTCATTTTAGTTTTAGGTTTAGGTTCTTCCCGTTTAATAAATTGAAGAATGAGCCCGAGTACGAGCGAGTAGACATTTTATATATGTACCTAGCTAGGATTGACGATACAGTACATAGCAATGAATAAGTTTGCCAGATTACTATGAAGCTTATGAATATCAAGTGTTTATTAGTACTGTATGGTTATGTTAAGTTTTCATTTTCCTTTCAAAAAATATTGCGGGGAAGCGAGCTTGGACTTGCGGGTTTGTCCATGCAGGTTCCAGCAGCCAGCCTCGGTTTACTTTCCCCTTCATTTCACATGTCATCAACAATCATCATGGTCAATGGTTCAACATTCAAGTCATCATCACCAAATCTCTGAGTATCGGTATCGGTATCAATCATATGGAGTACAATAACATCAAAATACACTGTATATCAGCTCACCATCATATTTGATTTGATGTATGTGAGATAATAGTAGGTTCGCTGAATGACCAGCAACTTATTTTGCTATCGAAGTTTTTTGGGAATGCAACGCCTTCAACATACCTTCCTTACTCTAGAACGAGGAAATGAAGAACAAGTAGCGCGCATTTGAATATCGCAGAGCCCCAATATCTCTCAAAGATACTGAAGTATGGCTTCACAGTCAACATTACGTTATTCCGATCCTATCGGCGTGCTTTATCAGAAATATGCGAATCTCATTCGTAGTCGAATTCAGGGAGCCTCGAAAACAACAAAACTTCTAGGAACATTGTTCCTTACCCTTTCTATAATATGCGGAGGTACTTTGGGTCATCGATGGTGGCATAAACGAGCAGCAGAAAAGGAGCAAGGGAAGAGATTACACCGGCGGAATTCTGGACTCAAGAATAAAGATGGTTCAAGGGTGGTGTTTGTACCATATAAAGACACAACCTCGAAAGTCACCATATATCCTACAAAGCCGATGACTTTCGATGCTCATAGAAGACTTTTCCTAAACCCACCCCGAGCTGCTGGGCTTACGGATGGTCAACAAACTCCGCAGATTCCACCTCCGCAAACGAAGCCAGGATTGAATTTGGCTTTCTTGCATCAATTCCTTAGCCTTTTGAGTATAATGATACCAAGATGGTCTAGTAAGGAAACTGGTTTACTTCTTAGCCATGGCATCTTCTTGATGCTTCGAACCTATTTGTCTTTAGTTGTGGCACGATTGGATGGCGAGATTGTTCGAGATTTGGTTGCAGGTAATGGAAAAGCGTTCAGTTGGGGTATCATAAAGGTAAGACCTTCAGGCTTTGATATCTACATTTATCACGAACGTTTGCCCTGTTTTCTTCTCAGTTGATACATCCATCAACCTGTTTTTACCTTAGTGCTCTTCGACCAACATTACCCTTCAAAATTCAAATGGCTGACTGTATGAAAGTGGTGTGGCATTGGAGGCTTCGCTTCTTACACGAATGCTATGATCAAGTTCCTCCAATCCAAAGTTTCAATCGCTTTTCGCACTCGATTAACTAGATACATTCACGATCTGTACCTTAACGATAATCTCAACTACTACAAATTATCAAATCTTGATGGTGGAGTTGGGCAAGGTGCGGATCAATTTATTACACAAGACCTGACTCTCTTCTGTGCATCAGCAGCAAGTCTATATTCCTCATTAGGCAAACCTTTCGTTGATCTGTGTGTTTTTAACTATCAACTCTACCTATCTCTTGGACCTTTGGCTTTGACTGGCCTAATGGCAAACTACTTTTTGACTGCTTCAATCCTTCGAAGACTTTCACCACCGTTTGGAAAGTTAAAGGCTGTCGAAGGACGTAAAGAAGGGGATTTTCGAGGACTCCATGCTCGCCTCATCGCAAATGCGGAAGAGGTGGCATTCTATGGAGGCGCTAATATGGAGAAGAACTTCTTAGACAAAGAGTTCAGAAGTCTCAAAATATGGATGGAAGGAATATATACCCTTAAGATCCGCTACAACATACTGGAAGATTTCGTTCTCAAGTACAGTTGGAGCGCATATGGCTACTTGTTAAGTTCATTGCCAATATTCCTTCCCGCATGGGGTGGCCTTGGTGGAGTTCAAGAATTGGCGGACATTTCCGTGGTTGGTGGTAGAGAAAGAGGTCGGATGAAGGATTTCATCACCAACAAAAGGCTCATGTTGTCATTAGCCGATGCTGGTGGTCGCATGATGTATTCGATTAAGGATCTCTCGGAATTGGCTGGATATACCAGTCGAGTCTATACACTCATATCAACTCTTCATCGGGTTCATGCAAACGCATACTTTCCTCCACGAACTTCTCAAAATGAGCTTTTCTCTCTCTCGGACGTACAGGGAACAACACAGAAAGGATTTGATGGCGTGCGTCTAGAAAACGTACCTGTGGTCGCTCCATCCATATACCCTCATGGTGGAGAAGAACTTATAGAATCTCTCTCCATGGTCGTTCACTCTGGAGAACATCTACTTGTATGAACTTCTATCTCCTTCCACTATTCCACTATTCTCTCCTTAGTACCTACAAGACTAACAATCCAGATCTCCGGCTCGAACGGCGTAGGGAAAAGCGCCATATCCCGCATTGTCGCCGGTCTCTGGCCTGTCTACAGGGGCCTCGTAAGCCGCTCCCGGACAACCGGTACCGATGGAATAATGTTTCTCCCTCAACGTCCCTACCTTAGCATAGGCACTCTTCGCGATCAAGTCATCTACCCCGATGGTGAATTCGAAATGCGCTCCAAAGGCCGTCGCGATATCGAATTGAAACATGTTCTCGATGAAGCACGTCTGGGCTATCTCCCCGATCGCGAAGGCGGTTGGGATACGAGGAAAGAATGGAAGGATGTGTTGAGTGGAGGTGAAAAACAAAGGATGGCGATTGCGAGGCTGCTGTATCATGAACCTAGATATGCATTTATTGACGAGGGCACAAGTGCCGTCTCCAGCGACGTCGAAGGATTATTATATGAAACTTGCAAGGAGAAAGGAATCACGCTTATCACGATCAGTACAAGAGCAAGCTTAAAGAGATACCATACATTTAATTTGAAATTGGGTCTAGGGGATGAAGGATCAGAGTGGGAATATGAGAGGATCGGGACGGAGAGAGAAAAAATGGGGGTAGAGAAAGAATTGCAGGAATTGAGAGAGAGGATGGAGATGGAAAGTCAATGGGAAGAGAGGATGAAGAGGATTGAGGGGGAATTGGAAGAGGTTTGGGTGGAGGGTGGTGAGGTTTTGGAGAAACCGGAGTTTACTGATATTGAGGAGAAGGATGGGGTAAGGGATGGAGATGTAGACGGAGATGGAGACGGGGATTTTGAGGTGGAAGTTAAGGATGGAGGGGCGGTGATATAAGTAAATGTGGTTTTAATAGTTTGGATATAGATGAATAAAAGTAATTTTCTATTCAAATCTTGTTTGTATTCTACTCGAGTAGGAATGACTATATCATATACGAGTAAGCAATATAAGTAAAGAAACGGGCATCCACTAATCTAATCTACAATATTAATCCCCCTCTAGGCTCTACAAGTAGTCTGGGTACCTACCTACCTACCTACCTACTTATTCACCAAGATAACTATATATATATCATATGTATCGGTACTACTCGAGTAGGTATAGATAGGTATATGTGTAATATTGACTGACGGGTGAAAATAATCATTCGCGATATTCGATCTTCGATCTTCGATTTTAACATCTATCTCGACAAAGCACTAGAGCACTAGAGCACTGGAGCACTGTAGCACTGTCTCGACTCTCTACAATCCCATCACACCCCAACTCATGCCATCCCATACTGCTACCCACCCCATAGTACCAAGAAATATCTCTCTAATTTTCCTACATACCCCCCATCTCTCCATCTGTATCTTCATCTTCATCCCCTATCTCTCCATCCCATCTCTCTATCCCCCATCTCCCTATCCCCCATCATATCCCTCCAATCCCCCCCCATCTCTCCCTCTCCCTCCCTCCACCTCTCCACCAAAAGCCAAAACACATAAAAGAAGCCAACAAATAAAACCCATTCACATCAAAATCCCAAACATAAAACTACCAAAAGTGTTGCCATGTCCAAGCTTGGCAGCCTAGCCTAGCCTAGTCTAAGTCCAGTTCACACTGACTTCCATAAGACTGGTATCCATCCCGTTTTGAATTTCGAGCAAACAAACAAGCATTGAACAGAGTCAAATGGGGTGGAAATTAAAGATCAGAGCTGTTGTGTTGTGCTGAAAGTGGAACAAAGTCATGAAGCCTAGGTATGATGCTTGATGTTATATTGGGATGATTTAAAGCAGAGGCGAATTCTCGACACTAGTGATATTGTTTGGATTTAGGATACAACATTGGGACAAATTTCACTTGTTACTGCAATAATGATAATTCAATTCTGATGCCTGAAGGAACTCAAATAGTAACTATGCATAAACCTGATAGCACATTTCAAAATACGACAACCATTAATCGAAGATGCACAAAAAAAACGGTGTCATGTCAATATTGTTGTTTGCTAGTCGTGATCCCATTCATTGAGCTAAGCTAGAACACCTCTCCGAGATGCATGAAAAACACCAATATTTGAACCCCGAACCCAGACTTCTGCCACGAAACACTTAATAGAAAGTTGATGGTCTCTTTGAGGCGAACAGGTTGGCGGTCATAGACTTGGCAATGCGATGAGGAAGGGGGAATTTGAGGTTCTTCTCGAGGAGTTGCTTGATGTATGGGCGCTTGACGTCTTCGATCTTCTCGATCTCAACAACCTTCAGGATCTATTGGCAAAATTTGTAAGTAATAATTCATGTTGGCGAAATTGATCTTAACTTACGTGGATCGACCTGAAACGGGAACGATGTCTGGCGGCCATGTCTTGGTACAAAGCCTCAACAGCATCGGTTCTTGACATCTCACGGTACTCCTTGTACATGTTGTGAGTTCCGGAGCGAGAATCATATCTGATCCAGATACCGAAGTTCTTAACCTTCATTGGGCGCTTCTCGGTGATCTGCAGAAGTATAAATTAGAATTTTGAAGCATTCGAATTTTGATGACCTGGCAATCGCATACCTCGTTCAAGCTGACGATCTCTCCGTTTGCCTTCTTGACCTTTCTCAACTTCATCAAGAAGTACCAGAAACGAGACTTTGCAACCACGGTGTTTGGTGCAAATATTCTCATGCGGTACAACTTTGGGGCTGGGTTTGCCTCGGATGGCAAGTGGCGGCCAATGACCTGGTATTCTCTAAGGCGACCTAAGGAAAGCGAGTTAGCTTTCAGGACTACCAACTCTCAATCTCATATCCATCCGGTATCGAAGGCAAGTCCAAGTCACAACTGATATCATCAAGCGGGAGTCGGTCATTGTTGATTTGGTCGTATGTCGGGGTCGATTGAACCAGTCTGGAAACAGGAGTTTCGTACTTCGTGAAAAGAAAAATCTGCATATGATCATTCGAAAAGGTGGATAGCGGTGCCTCATTTTGATATTTTCATGGTGCCATTCGTAAATATTCCTAACTCCCACATGCAACTAACAACCCATTCGACTCGATTCTCACACCCCCCCCCCAAACGTTGGATTCGAAAGCAGCTTTTCGAATTGTGCCAATCATTGCATTGTCAGGAATTGCGCAGAAGATGAGGGTTGAGTGGTGTGTAATTATCTTGTCGATTGTTTTCGAGAGTCCAGTCCACCGGATTGATCGGATTGAAGGGAAAAAAACTATATCTTACCCATCTGGTGGGAATTAGCTGAGTTCGTTGATTTTTTGCGATATGGTATAACGTACTGTGAAATTATGTGGCCGTGGTGGTTGTCGTGATTGTCGCTGCAAAATATGAGATTCGATGGCTTCGCTCCTCCCAAATTGAATTTCTCGGTTGAAAATTGAAGCTAAGGGTTTTGATTTCTTACAGCCCTAGAGATCAGGACCTTACCATATTCGGCTTGAAGCTTGTGTCGACCACGGGAAATATGGGGTAGTGGTGTGTCAGCATCACGTTTTGAGTGGAGATTATCAAATATATGAGTATCGATCCGTATCAACTCAAGAAAGACGTGAATGGATGGATTATTTAGATTCATTGAAAGGTATCTTCCATAAAAATACCTACTGCAGCGTCTCATTGATACAGTAATTGTGATAATTTAACGAATTATTTGTTGTTCTACGTTTTCTTTCATTTAGATTTATGATACCCCTCACCCCAGTCAATGTTTGAAGGTTTCGATTTTCCCCCTCTATCCAACCGTCAAATCGTGAAGCATCAAATCGACTTATTGTTTGCTTCCGAAAGATAGCAAAGGTTTCGCGTAGTCATCTCACAAGAAGCGCGAAATCTCTTACATATTAAAGATGGATGCATTTCTGCATGATTTCAAGGCCGCATACAACGAAGGAAATGGCTACAATCTATCCATGACCCTCTACCCTATCGCCCCTACTTCAAATCCCAACAAACTTCGAGAATTCTGGAGGAGTACAAATTACGAACATGTTAAGAAGGATGTTGAATATCGCCTCCTCTATGATGATCGATCCCCGTTGAACTGCCCAGTGGAAGAGGCCAGGGCATGGGTGGACGTTTATTGCGCCTTTTGGAGATTTGTTGGTCTGATGTTCAATGCAGAGACTGCTCCCGAAGACAATTCAAAGGTATGACATCTGATATGTTCAATGGAGCAGAGCACAATGTGTATCAGCGATTCTCGACCAAGAGCGTTGGTTATAACACGTGACGGTCTTGCTTGAGACACTCTTCCACCGGCTCTTTCCTGTCTTATCATTCCCAGGGCAAAAGAGAATCGCTAACAAAAGTTCAGGATGCGTGGACGAAGGTATATGAATCATGGAAAGAAGTAACAAATGCTCTTCATCGTGGTTACAGTACCTGCGGATTCGAAGCTTGGACAGTACCTTGCTTATACGTAGCTGGCAAGTACCTGAGAATCTTTGCTATCAAGGCCGATGAGGCAACTGGTACCGTAATGAATGCTGCTATGTATTACCAGGATGACTTGAATCCGGAGTCTGAGAAAAACGAGAAACTCGAAGATGCTGCTCGTCAGCTCAACCGCATATTCACCTTATGCCTCAGCGACCGAGCATCCCTTGAAGAGTCTAGAAAATGGGCTACTTACAATATTATCAATTTATTGTTCAAGACCTACTTCAAACTAAACTCGATCGGATTGTCGAGAAACATTCTCAACGCTATTCAGGCATACAGAGGTGATATGCCCAGTCTTGAATCTTTCCCAATGTCTCATCAAGTGACGTTCAAATATTATTGTGGGGTCATATACTTTCTTGAAGAACATTACGAAGAAGTAAGTTCATCCAAACGTAGCATTCTCGGTGTGCAGCTCTGAATGATTTTGTTATAGGCAGAAAAATATCTCACCGAGGCATGGAAACTATGTCACCGGAGTGCCATCAAAAACAAAGAGTACGTCCAATCTCCCATAACCTAACACCAAATGGCCACTGACCACAGAAACCAGACTCATCCTCACCTATCTAATTCCTTGCCATCTCCTAACAACTCACACCCTTCCAACTCCAGCTCTCCTCCAACCCTACCCCAAACTCCAAAAACTCTTCGGTCCCCTCTCTCGCTGCATCAAAAAAGGTGACCTCGCTGGTTTCGACGCCGCCCTCCTAGCCGGCGAAAACGAATTCGTCAAACGTCGCATCTACCTCACCCTAGAACGTGGCCGCGACATCGCTCTACGCAATCTCCTACGCAAAGTATTCATCGTTGGCGGCTACGAAGAAGCCAAGGAACCTGCTGCGGCACCAGTCAGAAGGACGAGAATTCCAGTCGTGGAATTCGCGGCTGCGATTAGTATTGGGAGTAAAGAGACGATGGAAAATGATGAAGTGGAATGTTTACTGGCGAATATGATTTATAAGGTATGTTCAGTTCGATATCTCGTTTTGTCTTTGAATGATTCAAATTGGCTAACAATCACCCTCAGAGTTTGATGAAAGGTTACATAGCACGAGAACGAGGTATCGTGGTATTGAGCAAGGGTGGTGCATTTCCTGGAACAGGCGTATAATGTTATTATTAAATCTTAAAAGCAGAAATAGACACTAGTACAATGATATCTTTATTCGTGGGTGTACAGTATTACAATTTCAGTCATGAAATATATCACTTAGTCCAGTGATATTCCAAATTGGTCCCGAGGTCATCTGCCTCCTAGGCATCATTCGCCTCATGTTATAAGCCCAGGCCGCGGCTTTATATATCTACTTACTCGAGTAATATTGGCTCAATATGTATTGTTTGTACTCGAGTATGAATGTAGATACTCGAGTACGAGTACTCTATATTGAATCGGTATTTAATTTGTGCATCTAGTTCTAAAGAGGTTGCATTTTTCTTTCTTTTAGATAGATACTGGCTGTGCTACTTATAAGTTATTATATACTCGGGTATTGAGTCATTGAATATTGGATTTTAGTTATAGATTGTAAATGCTAGGGTGATAGAGTTTAGAGTACCAGCCGGTAGTATTTTCATTAGTGTTTATATACTAGTAATAGCAATCCTATAGTGTTATTATTAGTCGAGTGAATATATATATATCTATATCTATCTCTTATTTTTTGGGGTTTCTTTGATTAGATTTCTTCTTTGAATTTTTTTAGTACTCGAGTATACGAGTACTTAAAACCGTTGTTTGCATTTATGTTTATATTTGTATTTTTGTATATTTACAATTTTCGAGGTGTTTATAGATACTATTATATATAGAAGTTAATGATATAGATGAATATTATTAGGTAATGATGATATTGATATTGATATTGATATTCCTCTTCCCACGCTCATTCTCGTGCTCATTCCTCAAATATCATTCATTATAGCAAGCAATTCGATCATCATTAAGATTTATACTCTTATTCCCATCCCCATACTCATCCCCATCCCCAAACCCATTTCCCAACCCAAAATCACAAAATCACAAAATCCATACATTTATATTCCTCTCACCCTCTCAACTCTCTAACCCCTTTCACCCCCTCCCC
>KI628545.1:178578-425064 GCA_000503235.1 Sclerotinia borealis F-4128
ACTGTATTTCTCTACAACCACAAACTCTCCTACCATTTTTGCTTTGCTTTTTATTTCATAATGATTCAAAGATTTAAAGATTCAAAGCCAAAAGGAAGAGAAAACCATAGTGTTTTCTTTTTTCTCGGGTTTTTTTGGAATGTGTGTAATATAAGATGTGTAATATGTAATATGTAATGTGTAATGTGATGTGATGTGATGTGATGTGATGTGATGTGATGTGATGTGGTGAAGTAGGAAGACTAACGAGAATGAGAGAGAAGGAATAGATAGATAAATAATATGATACTTCTGTTTATTCAATATTGTACCATCCCATACCCATTCATACCACTAAATTGTCCAATTTGATATTTCTCCATTCCATCCCATATCCATCTATACAATCTGATATCCACTCTCTTTCTCTCTCTCCTTTCTCTCCCATTCCTCCCAAACCAATAAATAACACAAAACCCAACCTCCGTACCTCCCTATGTATCTCAACCAGAAGTACCAGAAGAAACAATAACAAATAAACATAAAACATAAAAAGTCATCATGAAAGATAATCATACACATAACATAACATAACATAAAATTGCTTTCGTTTCATATCCATCCATTCCTATTGATCGACAGTCCCTAATGAAAAAAATGAAGTGAATAATCAAAGGAGAAAGAATTAGATGTATTTTCGTGAGTGTTTCCAATGTTGAGGGGTATGTGTGGTGTGTGTTCATATGCTTGAGTTTGAGTTCAGATTTGAGTTCGGTGTTGAGTTAAAGTAAGGTGTGTGAAGGCTAAAATGGAAAGTAGAAAGATGAAAAGGGGCAAAGTAGTTGAGGGAATGTTGAGAGTTGAAGTGAAGTTGATGAGAAGATGTGGTGAAAGAAACAGTCGTGAAAGAAGATGAAGTATCATGTCGTCAAGTGAAATTCGTAAGGAAAGGAACTCATGAGGTGTTGAGTTGAGTTGAGTTCAGTTGAGATGAGAGTAGGGTCATCCATCCACCCATTCAATCAATGTGTTCTGACATTCCTTGGAGAAGCCCTATCCTCACCATTAGTACAACCCCTCAACATACAACACAGCACAGTACAACACAGTAGAATACAAAACAAAAAGGAAAATATACTCACGCAACAACATCATCAATATGATTAGCCAACGCCACAAACAAATCAAAAAACAACGGTGATCCCCCCTGCATCATCTCCAACTGCATTGTCCCACTTCGTTTAAACGTGTCTCGACTTCTAATAATGAGCGCCAGATAATGAGCTCTCAATTTTGAATCTGTATCGGGTGTATTGGCATAAGCGTAGCGTGCTGATGAGAGAATAGTGTTGCATTGAATACCGGATTCTTTGAATCCTGTTAGTGATGGTAGGAGGAGAATCAAGGGGACGGAACACGTACGAAGACCCTGTTTCCTCAATGCCACACGTTTGAGTTCCTCTAGCCCGTATTTCTCCGCTGTGCAATAAATCACCGTGTCTTTCAATAACTCACCATCTGCAGAATGTTGATGGATGGTTGATCCCTTTCCATCTCCTTCACCGCTATTTTCTAACTCCCAGGTGTTTTTTCGCTTGTTGTGCAGGAGTCGAGGGTAATAATCTCCCTTGTATAAATATTCGAGAACGGATGAGAAGATCTCGGGTTCTTCGTCTGGGAGAGAGATGCGTTTATTGGTTGTCTCCATGTATTGATTTCGACAAGCCGATTGAAAGAATGGAGATAGGCAGAGTACATCTTCGTGTGCGGCAAATAATCGTCGTTCACGACCGACGACGATTGTGATGATGGAGGATGTTAATGTGCTGAGGACAAGAGTTAGTCATCGTGATATGTGGAGGTAAAGTGTTCGATAAACATACTTTGGGGAAGAAATTTCTTCGGTCGGAGGTTTACGAGCAGTTCGCTCATGGCGATGCTTGGACACGGCATGATCTCTGAATGAAGACTTTCCTTTATGACGACGACTTCTCGATACACTCTCTGTTTGTGATTTATTCAAGCTTCTCGTAAACATCTTCAATCAGCCGCTGTAGAAAATTTCGAACAAAAATAACAACACTTTTCTTTCACCACGCAATCACGAAATGAATGTTGGAGATATCGACGAAAGTTTCGACTTCGAAGAATCAATTGAGCCTCATTAAATGAAAGAAGAATGGTATTCGAGAGAAGTGGGTGGTCATTATATATATATATGTATTCAGCAGGCAAGAAGTGGGCTGACGCGCCCTAAAGCTGGGAGACGCGATTAGCAAGGATCAATGTGCTTGCATAGAGTACGAATTTAACACCAAACCAGGTGACTATCAACCCAATGGCCTTAATTATTGCCTCGTTTCTTTTGGCACACCCAGCATGTATGTGGTCAGGGAAGCTGCATGAGAAGCCCAAGCAAATTTTCGGTGTGGTAGCAAATATGTGAGACAAGGTTTGGGAAGGGGAAGCAAGGATAACAGACCTCCCATTAGGTATCCAATAAAACGCCATCTCACCATCTCGCCATCTAATGACTCCCATCGATGCAAACAAAGTCATCCAGGCAACAATTTGGGCTTCAATCACTAAATATGAGCCCTAAAACAGAATATCTACTCAATGTAATACTGAAGCTTAAATAAAGCAGCATTCTACCTAATCCAAATGCACGAGATATCGATTCTATCCTTGTTTCCCCGGACCACTCATTGCAAACACGACAAGGTATAAGATACCACCCTGAAAAGTTGGCTGTAAAAAGAAAAAGAAAAACAGGGCTGCTTTGAAATGTTGATGTATTGTGTTGTGAGAGATGGGTGTTAATATACCGCTATATATAATACCAATTGATCTGTATGCATTCTCACACTTTGTCGAAGTCGAAGTGGAGAATTATTACTTGTACTGAGTAGTGGGAAATGTGTATAATGAATGAATTGATAAACGAAGAAAATGTTGAAAGCCTAGGAAAAATTAATGCAAGGAACAGCAGTAAAGTATTAGCGTTGCATAGAGTTGGCTTGGTACACAGTAATTGGTGTGGTCCGATTGTTCGGAATTGATTGCCTGTATAAAAATATATGAAAACTTGTGAAAATAAAATATAGGGGAATAAGAAATAGAAGGATAGAAGGATGAGAGATAGGGGAATGAACTGAACAGGAATACATACTACTAGTATATATAATGCAAGTTATTCAAAGGACTGCCTATTTTAAAGTCGAGATGAATTACTTGAGTACAGTATATGTATGTTGTGATATGTATATTGCGATATATTAGATTGGCAATCATGCTGTGCTATACTGTTACCTCCCGGTTCTCGGTTAGTTCCACTACATTAGTTTTATCAATGTACTAATGTAGGTATACCAAACTACTCCTTTCTACTTGATATTGATCTAAACCAACATCCCGTACCGCCTCCGCAATAATTGTACTTCCACCCCCACGAACCAGAACCTCATTATGCAACGCGCTCTGAATAACTTCTCTCCTCACCCCCAACCCAAGATCCAAACATCTCTTCTCTAGCATTCGCCCTTGAGTTTCTGGCACCAATTCGTCTTTGCCAGCCTGCAGAATATGAATATACGGTGCTTTCAATCCGGTTCTCTCAGTGCGTTCATGTAAATCGCCTAGAGCTTTCCAGCTATCAAGGTGGTTTCTGAGGAATGGATGAAGGTATCGATATGGAAGCCATTTTTGCGGATAGAGTGTCTCCAGCATCGCTTTACTGTATTGCCCGATCAACATCAAGTAAATCAAAGAATAGGAATATTATTAATACACTTACATGCCCAGAAACGGTGTCTCCAAAATCAATTTCCGCAAACGCAGCTCATTCGAGAATATTCCATCTTTCGCTGCCAAACCCGCGGCAACCCCCGCCCCAAGACTTTGACCCCAAAGAATAATTTCGCATCCATCTGAGTCTGATCGTGACTCAACATCTTTCTTAACCCATCGCATTGTAGCCTCTGCATCTCGCATGATTCCTTTTTCGGATGGTCTTCCTCGAGATGTCCAATATCCTCTGTAGCTGCAGCACACAAATACATATTGCACAGGTCCATGAGGAATAGATGGTAGCTTTTCCAATTTCCATGGGACAAAGGATATAAATGGAAGTCTTGGTGGTAAAGATGATGCATTTCCTGCACTTGTGTGAATACTCATGATTGTATGTAAGAAGAAGAAGATAATAACCTTGGAAATATAACACATAAACTATTCTTCGTCTTTCTTCAATCTTTGCAGCACTAGATACTTCTGCAACACATAGACTGATAGCAGTGCCATCTGTAGACTTTGTCCTCTCTTCTCTCCATTTTATACACAGGCATTCCTTTTGATAATTGGCGATAGTTTCTTGATGAGAATTTGGGGGAAGTCCAGGCTATTTCTATAGTATGAGATATGTATGAAATAATGCAAGAGTACTTACCATATAAATGATTTTATTTTGAAATGTAACCATCATAAAGCATTTCCCTACCTCGACTCAGCATAAGAATCACTTTGGTACAACGGCATTATAAAGGCCATAACACAACACTCATTGCAAGGCTCCTTGTAATCAGCCCAAGAAAGTATAAAACTCCCCAGCCGAATAACAATTTTGTCTTCTGAAGAGAGCCAACAATCTGGATAGGGAGTACCGAACTTTCAGTGCTCCTCTCAAATGACCCAGAATCATTGATCGAACTTTTAAAAGAAACAGAAAAGAACACAAAAACCCTATACTCACAAGTCCACATCCCAACCCCCAATCCCAAAAAATACAAAGGTGGAACCAGGAACATGGGCAGTTCAAAAAACGAGCGGCGTTGATATTGTCCATATCCATATTGAGGTCTTCGCAACAAAATGCATTGTGCCTGTTGAACAGAGAATCGAGCTGTTCGAAACATGCTGATTCGATGTTTCATTCAGTGTTTTCCTTTGAGCTACCAAGCCTCTTGTGAACTAATAAAGTCCTTCATTTGCATTATCGCTGTTGTTGCTCTTTTTCTTGCAATATAATATATAATGAATTTCCAACTTGACTTATTTATCAGCCACACATCACCATTAACCACACGCCACAAGCCACGAGCCACACTTTCAAAACCCCTCGCATTTGCCCCACCATTATCATTATGCGACTGCCAAAACAAAGGGAAAAAAGTGAATGAACTCGGAATGTGAATTGGATTAAATATATCTTTGAAATTAGATACAAAATTAAATATTAAAGACTTTTGTTTTTTTAATCTTAAAAGTTTGAAATTCAGCTTCTTCTTCTTATTGAAATATAAACATGTACAATATAACGAATCCTTATAAATAATAGCTATATAATAAAGTTGTAGTTCCCAAAGCCAATTCCCATCACCTAGATCAAATTTCCAGTGTCAGTCCACTCGCGGTCAACAACGTCAACAAACAAACACCCCTCTATCGAAACACCACTCAACCCTATTTAAGCAGACCACATCACATATTAACATCGCGTCAACATCCAAAGCATCGCAATGTCTGCCGAAGAAGAAGATAAAGCTCTGGCCAGTTTCTCACATATCTCCATCAATCGAGACGACGCCGAAGGACATGATGCGCAAGAATCCACTACACCCCTTAGCAGCAGTGGATGGGATGGAAAATTACGTGTAGAGAAGGAGAAGGGCAAGAAGTTAGAACTTGCCAATCCGGAGGCAATTTCTGATCCCGAGTATTCGGATGAGGAGAATGTTCATCCGGGGGAGGTAATAGATGCCGATGAAGGTACATTGCCCATGTTCTATTCCAGATGACAGGCACCTGTCTATATCTATATCTACATACTAACGCCTGCTCCGTACCCCAGATCTCCTCGACGACTACCCCCTCGACACGGAAGAAATAGACCTAGTTCACGCACGTATTTCATCCATCCCCTCTCTGCGCCTCTCCCGCTTCCCCCAAATCCAACGACTCTGTCTCCGACAAAACACCATCACCACCATCGAAGACCTCTCTCGCCTCTCCCTTACCCTCACCGACCTCGATCTATACGACAACCTAATCGCGCACATCCGCGGCCTCGAAGAGCTCACGCACCTCACCTCCCTCGACCTCTCCTTCAACAAACTAAAACACATCAAGAAAATCTCGCACCTCATTTCCCTCACCGACCTCTACTTCGTACAGAACAAACTAACCCTCATTGAGAACCTCGACGGACTCTCCAAACTCCGCAACCTAGAACTGGCCGCGAATCGAATCCGCGAGATCCAGGGTCTGCACACCTTAGTATCCCTCGAAGAACTCTGGCTCGGCAAGAACAAAATCGTCGAGATTAAAAACTTAGACGCGCTGCAGAATCTCAAGATCCTGAGTATACAAAGCAATCGGATTCGCGAGATCACCGGGCTCGACAAACTTGCTTCCCTAGAAGAACTATACATTTCACACAATGCGCTGACCACGCTTTCTGGCCTGGAATCCTGTTCTCAACTGCGCGTTCTGGATATTTCGAATAATCAAGTATCGTCTCTGGCCGGAATCAAGGGATTAAAGGAGCTGGAAGAAGTCTGGGCTAGTTATAATCAGATTGGGGATTTTAATGATGTAGAGGAATATCTGAGAGATAAGGAGAAGCTGAATACCGTTTATTTTGAGGGGAATCCATTGCAGTTGAGGGGGCCAGCGTTGTATAGGAATAAGGTGCGCTTGACGCTGCCACAGGTTATGCAGATCGATGCTAGTGAGTTTTTTCTTCTTTCGTGCCATGACTATGGTGTAGGTACTAACAAGACGACAGCTTTTGTTAGGGTTTCATAGAATACGTTTTATTACAGCGAGGGGGGTTGGGCGTGTGTAAATGGAAAGTGGTCAGAAGGATAAACATGCACACACAAGCATGAAGATATCATAGCATGGCGATGGAGTTCTTAGGTGGGAATTGATGGGGTTTCATTGATATCACAGACAGCATTTACATGGGCAATTATCATTGTTGCATTGCAAAGTGGATGTTAGAAGTGTACGGATAGTATGATTTCTTGTCTACGTTGTATATCTCTACATAGTTGCAGACAATGAATTGAATTGAAAACGCAGCAAAACTTCTCATGAATCTTAATCATTCTTATGCGAAAATGTGTAATGTTCCGAGATACTGAAGGGTGAATGTTAGTAAAAGGGGTATTCGCCAAAATGCTTCCACCCAAATTTCGAGGAGGAAGCTAAATACAGGTGAAACTCACATCAGTAGGATTGTTAAACCTCAGATTTCGGTCCAATTTGGAAATGGAATCTAGATCTTCCTTCTCCAAATCGAAATCGGTGACGTGTAGATTTTGTTCCAGACGGGATTGGTTGTTGGATTTGGGGATAACGGCGAGGCCACGTTGAGTTGCCCATCTGGTGAGGAGTTAGTATTGCGGTACGAGCAATGGGAAAGAGAGTACAGGGGAAAGAGGAGAAAATGTACCGTAACAAAACTTGAGCGGGTGTCTTCTTGGTCTTCTCGGCAATCTTCACGACATCAGGGTGCTCGAAGAGAGGAGGGGTCTTTTGAGCGTGGTCCCATCCCAGCTCGATGAATGATTGAGGTCCGAATGATGAACTAGATGTTTAAATTAGTATACTGTATATAGCATGCAGAAGAATTTTCAATGCATCTGCATCAGCACTCCAAGAATTGGAAAACTCACTAGGCAGTAACCTTAACCCCCTCACTCTCCGCCAACTTCAACAAAGTGCTCTGCACCAAATACGGATGATGTTCAATTTGCAACGTCGCCGGTCTAACCCTTGCGTAGCGCAATAAATCCATCAACAACGCGCCCTGAAAATTGCTGACTCCAATACTCCTAGCCAACCCCTCATCAACCAGCTTCTCCATCGCCTGCCACGTCTCTTGAATACTAGCTGTGCTCTGCTGCACATCGCCTTCTTTACCACTGTATTCCCATCCGGGCGGATACCGAACGGATGGATCCACATAGCGTAATGCAACGGGGAAATGCACAATGTAGAGGTCGAAATAATCAATGCCCCAATCGGCAAGCTGTTTGCGGGCGATGGGCCCGACGCGGTCGGCGTCGTGGAAGGAATTCCAGAGCTTGGAGACGAGGAATAGGTCGCTGCGTTTTACGAGGCCTTCTTTGATGGCTCGGGCGACTCCTTGGCCGGCTTCGACTTCGTTGCCGTAGTCTGGAGGGGGATGGAAAGGTTAGTGGTTTGGTTTGGTTTAGTTTGATTTGATTTGATGGGTTTGGGGAGAGAAATGAGCAGTTTAAATACCGCATGCCCCGTCAAATAGTCGATATCCGGTTTTGATGGCATTGTAAACTGTATCGGCGCAAGTGGCATTGTCGACTTTCCATAAGCCGAAACCAACTTGTGGCATTTCATAACCGGAGTTGAGTTTGAGGGTTGGGGAGGCCATGATGAATACCGGTATGTTTTGTGTATTTCAGAGTTTTGAGATATCAATCTTTGGAGAAGTTCAGATTGAAAAGATCAGAGAATTCTTGAAGAGAAAGGGGTTGTTTTGTGAAGAAGTGTGCCTTCCTTTTGGGGAGCGGGATTCACTGAATGGTGGGATGGTGGGGGTGGGTCTGGTGGTGGGGTAAATCCTAGGTACTCAAATATTAAAATGAGAAGAACCCGTGGAAAAGCTTGGATGGATCCAGAGTACTGGTAGAGAAGATTGAATGATTATTGATCCAAGAACAAGAACTTCTGTTTTGGGTTCCATTTGTCACTTCATTGATTGTATGTGCAACGATGCATCTTCATCTTGAGGGTTATCTTCTACGAAAATGTAACCCCACCAATACCCATCACATACCATTTCGAATTTTAATCTTAAGAAACCATCCCATTTACCTTCCACATCAACGTTTCGTATACCTTACACTTGCTTACACTTGTGCTTGCAGTAAAAATGCCAATGGCACCAGAACTCCTTTCGGAGACGAGTGTCCGCTCTGAGGCTGAATCCAAATCCCAACATTAGCATTTAGCCTAAAGGCAAATTTCGGAAACGTTTCTATCTTTCCGGTGTAATATTCGAGATGAATTGATCCGTTCGGTTTTGAGAAAGCTGATTAGGATAGAATGGAGTTAGTTAAGTCGAGAGGATGCTTTGACCCGAGCCTGAATGATGCAAGTCTGTGGATAAGTGAGTAAAAAAGGAAAAAAAAAAGGAAAAAAAGGAGGGAGTTGGTGTTCACAATTAGCGAGAGGGATCAGGGGATACATTTGAAATGGCTAATTTGAGTGGCGTTAGATCTTGAGGTGGTTGCAATATGTAATATATCTAATTATTTTCGAGCCTGCTTTTCTTTTGATTTTCTACCCATGAATTTAATATTCAACAGATCAGTAATAAGGTCAGTATCGCATATCTTTTAATTGTTTCTACTCTTTGGTAGTAAATCTGGGTAAAAGACTCGCTATTGTTTTGAGGACAAGGGACTGAAATTGAAAATATATAACGTGGTTTATCAGTACGTGGATCACTTTTACCTCAATTTACAACTTCAAAACCATATTATTCAACAACAATTGAATCAATTGATTGAAACTATTAGAAATCTAATAATCTAGGATCTATTACATTACTAGAACAAGTTCTTGAATTATGACCTGGTTTTCCACATTTACTACAGCATCTACTAGAAGATGCTTCCTTATTAGAATTCGTTCCATTTTGATGCTCATCACATAGAATCTGAATATCAATCTTTTGCTGAGATAATATATCTATAGCCTCTTATCCAGTAAGTACTCCTCCTTGACGTAATTGAGTCTTTTTTGCATGTCAATGTTTGTTTAATGCCTCATTTGCCTTTCGAAGTGTACAGATTTCTGCATTTAAAAGTGTATTCTTATGTGCTAATCTCTCTGTGCCTTTAGCTAAAACTAGTACAGTTTCGAATATAGATGTAGAAGAGCTTGATTGATAACGATATATTCGAGATTTGACTAAAGTCGATTGTGAAAAAGCTTCAGTTGGATTGTGAGGTGTTTGAGAGACCCAAGAATCGACAGGTTCCGAGGGAATGGATAAAGGGCTAGGCGTATGAATTCGAATATCTAATTTCGAGAGCACGGCTTGAGGGTCAAATGGT
This sequence comes from Sclerotinia borealis F-4128, assembly GCA_000503235.1. Classification (NCBI taxonomy): domain Eukaryota; kingdom Fungi; phylum Ascomycota; class Leotiomycetes; order Helotiales; family Sclerotiniaceae; genus Sclerotinia; species Sclerotinia borealis. The sequence goes on from KI628545.1 coordinate 188,664, forward strand.
ATTAGTCCTGCTCCTTGAAAGCCAGCTTTCATATTCTGAATTGTAATCGATTGTTGATATGCAGCTTTGAAAGCTATAAAGAATTCAACCTTTGAGATATGATTGATATGAGCTTTAATAAATCCTTCAATCTGAGAACCATATGATTGTTTCAATACACTAAAGCATCCAATATCCAATGGCTGAATTAAATGATTTGAATGCGGTGGTAATTTGAGGTATATAATATCATTTTCCGTACAGTATGATTGAAAAGATATCGATTCGTGGCTTTCATGCCCATCCAATACTAGCATTCGATATTTGCCCGTTCTTCGATAGATTGTATGTTTATCGAAATGCTTTATCCATTCTAAACCTATCTCATTATTCGTCCATCCATTGCTAGTAGGTTTAATAACCCAATTTGCTGGCAGATCGGTTTCAGTATACCAATTAGAAAGGTGATATTGTCCTTGCACTACTAAAAATGGAGGTATAGTTTCACCTTCTCCATTACCACATATAATCGCTGTAACCCATTCTCGATTACCTAGCTGTATTGCTTTGCTTCTGCCACACCATTCAGCATCAGTTACAACCATTCCAGAGCATATTACACCCATCATAAAACTGGTTTCGTTGAAATTGTAAAAATCGCAATCCTGAATACCATATTTGGCCCACATATTCGATACTAATCGAAACCACTCTTCAATAAGCTTGGGATCTTCGCAAAGAGCTCTTTGAAAATCATAAACACGATTGAAACGCATCTTTAATTCCATATAACGCTTTACGAATCAATAAGCCCAGAGTTTTCCAACCTTTTTCGCACCTCTTGATTCAAGAATATAATTCGCCATATCTTCCATACCACTTAATTTAGGTGCAAACCCTCGATTATCCATATCAATAATATATTGAATAAGCACTTCCTCTTCCATTTTTGTAATATTATGATTTTTTGATCGATATTCTGTACAAGAGATAGAACCGTTCATTCTGTGGATAAGCGTTGTATATGGTATATTGTATAGCTTAGAAGCTTTTCGATAGCTTAATTTTTTGTCTTTTTGAATAGCTTCAATAGCTAAAAGTATTCGACCTTCTTTATTGTTCGATTGCATCGTAGATTGTTGATAAATCGCGTGTTGAAGTTGAAAGTTATAAATTGAGGTAAAAGTGATCCACGTACTGATATGATCCACGTACTGATAAACCACGTTAGAAGAACACGAACAGTCTTAATTGTATCAAACCTACTATATGTCATAGTCAGACAATATAGATCACAATATATTAGATAGAATGGTAGTATATTGAAAGTTGTTATTTTGACAGATCCGACGAAAGACAGATGAATATTCGAAAAACTTCATCATATTAGTGATATTTCTCAAAATAAATTCCGACAACATACTTCAAAGAGACAAACTGTCTTGATGACGCCAAATGTGGTGAATAGCAAATATCAGATATCATATCAATGTAGATTTAAATAGTGTGATGATATCAGGAGTAGTTCCGAGGCCGAATGCGATGATATCTTGTAGAGCAATTAAACATTTTGATAAAATTCACATACAGCAAAGAATCTGTATCCGATGATATATGAAAGAAGACTCTGGCATCGTGATGACACTCAGAATACTGCAAACACCGAATACGATAATAGATTTTGGTGTTTCAATGTTAGACAAGCAGTACAACAACTAATGACTAATAGAATCCGACAAGACAACAGGAAATATTCAAACAGTATATTAATAGTAAAAGTACTTCACAAACATATGCTGGACAACAACTCATCCCTATCTAGTCATGATTATCTCGTTTACCGGGGAATCCTCGGCCCTACAAGACTGATGAATGAAGGAGAACAGCAAGTTAGGAGAGCAAACCTCATGAAATCTTGATAATCCTCTACAATGATCTATGTACAAACACCCGAAATTACTTTTTAGAAGCACCACCAAGCCAAGCTCTCTTTGCCTCAAATTCATCTGTCTCCTCAATAGTTGGGCGGGCGTGCGCTCGGAGAGGCTTCTGATTCTTATCCCGTACCATTTTATACCGATAGAGCTCCTTATCCTTCTCTGGCACTTGAATGAGTTCCTTACTGACGATCTTATAGAGACCATCATATCTGTAACCAATAGATGGTGCCCAATCCGACTTGTCGTTGGCTGCACGCAGAACCCTAATCAACGTGCCTTTCTCAAAGCTCAAATCCATCAATGGTGTACCCGCTTCAGAGCCACAATACTCAATTGTCTATATATAGTTCCATTAGTGACTTGTTTATATGTAGTATCATGGGGATCTAGATGACTTACATTACCATTATCGATATTGTCATATATATAGCCCTTCTTCGAAGCACTACCCATATAGATAGAGACAGCGCCGACACCCTTCTTACCACAGATCCCAGCATTGATGGATCCGTGTGCCCGGTCTCGCAAAGCGCAGATGAGCCATGGCCACCAGTCCCCAATCATTTGTCCATTGTGTCCCTCGTCGTATACGCTTCTCTCGTCATCCTTCCAGGATGTCCGCATGGCTACGGTGTGTCCCTTCACAAGCTTGAGTCCTCGAAACATGTGGTCTTTCTGGTACTCAAACTTTATGGTGGGGGGTTCGGGGAGATTGAGTTGGTTGACACTTTCAATGTCGATGGGTGGGTTCTGATTGCTCATGTTGGAGGTTTTTGATTCGAGAAAGGGGACGGAATTGTGTGTGGTGTGAGGTATTGGTTGATTCCACGGTATTCCTGAAATGGTGGCTACAGAAGTGAAGTGGTCTTGTTAAATCTCAAGATGGGCTTAAAAGGGCAAATGCTTGGCCAGTACTCGAGTAGAAGTCACTACAAAGGGTCCTGGAGCTTTTGCAGGATAGTTAGCAGTTGCACAAATCTGTAAGAAAGGAACAACTAAGCTTACAACAGCTAGTTAAAGGAGAAAGTTTCAAATGCTAAGCCTTGGATTGAATTTGGTGTACAAGCAGATAGTGGTTTACGAGCTCTGTCAGTTACTTGAAATTAACAATCCACAAAGAAGATAGCTAGGAATCTACATAGAAATTTGGCAGACTAGTTCAAAATATATAGTACGTTTTTATTTTCGTCTATATACAAGTGTTTCATATATTTATATATATATTCAATATCATTAGAATACCTCTAAGGATATACATATACAATATTACTACTGTTATACCTATTATGATCTTAGTGATATTCTAACAACTATAATGAAATTATTCACTATCTGTTTCTCCTCGTTTGTGTCCTGACAATTGTGAACTCAAACCTCCAGTATTGAGTCATTAACAGCATTGACAGAGGGTATATGAGTCTTCAAGGCTTACAGATATTATTTCTGTCTAATAACTCATACTTTGTTTCTTATATCAGGGAATTAGCCAAATGAGTCTGAAGAATGAAAGTCCTAAACAAACCTCCACTTTCAGGTCATAGACAGAGTTCTTTGAGTCAATATCTCGGATAAACATCTACATTGGGATCGTTGTGGAATCCGATTGGTTCATTTTCCGTGATCTTGGGCTTCCCCTGTTTTTTCTACTCATAAACTTCGAAAACAATCAAGATACTAAACAGGTTTCCATATAAAGATTTCCCAAATTGTGTTCACAAGTCTAGTAAGTTTTTATCTCTATCATCATTAAAAAGGACTTCTCCTGTTCTCATTCTGACAATGATGATTTCACACCTCCAGCATTGACAGACACAAACTGAGCTTTGGAAAACATAATCTTGATTATTCTCAGACTATTCTAACTATCATACTCTCCTTCAGAAATTATAATTATCAACATACCTCTACCCTCAATCTTTGAATCACCAAGTCCGATTGCCAATTACCACAGCCAAAAAAATGCCAGAGCTTTTATCATAATGGACACTACAAAGACTCAGCAGAAAAATTAACTATAAGCGCAAGAAAATACCGCCACTTTTCTACCATCTACCATGATCTGACGATCAACATCTCTTAAAGTTCGAATCCTATTCACGCGTCGATGATAAGGCTGTGGAGTGCAAAAGGCTCTGGATGCAGTGCGAAAAAGCTATAGAAAGGTTTGGAATCCGGAGTGCGAAAGGAACATGTTAATATCGAATGTCCAAGTCGTAGATGACCTCGCTACCGGTAACATACATCGCACATGCAGTATAAAACGGCATCTTAACTAGTCTCCCGAAAGTATAGCAGGGGAAGATCTGCGATGACATGACTGTAAAAATTTCGGTGTGTATTCTAAGAAAATAGATAATTGTGGCCCATAGGCGTAACTAGTAGGATGCGGATTGTGTGGAAGATATGCTAGGATATATCTTGTCTACATAAGATACAAATCTTAAGAGGGGTATAAACTTGTGATTGAAGTCCAGATGGTATCGTATCATCGATGCATTATTTCGACCCTCTTTATAAACAGGAAAGAGCTTCTCAATCCCGCTCCTAGTAGTAGTAGGTCCATCAATACCCAAATCTTTAAAGTGGCAAAGCCTACCACCGATGCTAAATCACACACCTCAAGAATATGAAAATAGATAACTCGGTTCTAATGGTGGAGTAGTAGCATGAAGATGGTATGAAGCCTTTTTTCTCTTGAAATATCGAAGAGATAATTCCGCCAAAAAACAGCAAAGGCTCCCCACGGTTTTTTTTATCTGACCTTTCTACGGAAGTCGGGATGTGCTCGCTAGCCTCAGAGAATTTGTTCGCCAAGAGATAGCAATGGCACTTCGTTGCACTTTCGTTCGATGACTTTGAAGCTACGAAGATTAGTATTCGTGCCAAGTACATGTTTGGATTCGAGTGCTGGGTAGGAAATAAATATGGTAAGGTAATTGGTGTGCAATTACTGTAATTTGAGCAGTATTTAGACTGAGCTGTCTACATTTAGTAGATCACCTACATAAATCATATATTTTCGAGGGAGATTCCACATCGAGAAGCACATCATGACGGTTATTCTACAGTGACATGAATTCGGGAACTCACGGAGAACATCTCAAGTACGAACGACTGGTCTGATACCAATATAACAAATGCCCACCTTGATCAACAATCTTTCGTCATGAAGCTATACACAACAAGGTACAAAAGAAGTTACCCAGAACGAAGAACTAGATACTCGTAGGCGCCAACCGGTGATACATATCCTTCAGACTTCGAAAGGTCTCTGATGTCCGTAGATTTTTAATTGGGCTATCAGAGAAAAGCACGACCGAGAAAGAGCTCAGAGGCGAGGCGAGGTTCCTGTGGCTTTAAAACCCCTCGAGGAATTGCTGGACAGGGAATCAAGCCATCAAGAATAAGTCGGATATCGTCGCGGCCGAGAGCATCTTCGAGGTTTCACAACGGTTATTTGATCAAGTGACGACTACCCAAATAGCTTTAGACAATTAGCATCCATCCTGTGATCAGGATTAGCAAGTGGAGTAGTAGTGATCGTGAGGTACTGTGATTTCTTATGGGGAAATAAATCTTGAAGGGAGAGATATCTTGAGGGGTTTGTTGCACGCAAGTCGCGTTCTAAAAACGACTTTTGATAGTCGTTGGATATTTGAGGATTGATCTTGATGAGACTGAAGTAGTCGTCTCACATTTATCAAACTGGCATGCAAGGTCGAATGTTTCTTTCAATCTTCTTGATTTGGCTCTACTACCTGGCCAATAAGATCTCTGTCGGAGGAAGTACGGTGCTCTCTCATCTTCCTCATGTATTTATGTAGCCGAGATGGACCCCTTTTCACGCTTCACATAGAATACACACTGCTAGTTTCTATCCACACATGCAGTAGTTTGGAAATTAGAAGGAATTTAGACTGCATAAACGTTAGAAGATAAAAGTCAACTTCTTCCTCTATGGCAGACCATGACCATGAAAAAAATGTGATAAATAGATAGATGATGACTTGCGAACCCTCGACTGGAATTTTCATACCTGTACCAGCAAATCTGGGATAGTGCCATTTTCCGCCAGAACCCAGCAACTTATCATTCCTAGTCGATCAATAAATTTGTGCAACCCATAACATCCTAGTAGTTTGTTTTCGAGGTTAGTCAAATTCCACCCGGAGTAATCTTTTGATTCTACGCTCCCAACGGTTTGCATAAAAACCTGCTTTAATTTTAGGAGAGATCTTATTCTTGCTAACTTCGTTGGAACCCCCAAGATCTGATACCATGTAGCTGTCATAATGGTAAAAGAACGGGTTCCTATAGTAAATGTGATGGAGCGAGGTGATAGCATATCTTTTCAAGATTTCCATCCTCTGGATTGCAATATTGATACATATCCGTCTTCCTGGATCGAGTCCCTTTCGTATTCAAGTAAACACAGGACGGGGAAATTGGTGCTATTGCCAACTTTGATCAAGTAGGATCCGCTTATACGAATATATTTAAAAGCTTTATTCCGGCGACAGAGAGGAAGAACGGAAGTATGGAAGAACCATGCAATCTCATTATATTAAGGAGGAATTCAATATCCCACACCCATTTGGAGACTAAATTCGATGTGACGAGATACCCGTCGGCGGAGTAATACATCAATATCGATACTTCGAAAGCGTGTACACGGATTACCATCCACACACGGGTATCTATTATCGTCTGTGAGACATTCTACTCTGAAAAAATAGTTAGGAAGCAGTTCAAAAGTATCGAAACTCCCAGGGGTAACCACATTTATCAGAATGTTTGCCACCGGCGTAATAAACCTCAGCCTTCTACGAACCCGAAGTTCTTCTCGTTCGTTGTACACCCGTAGCTGTGACCAAATCCCCTACCTCAAGATCCCGAAATATCTTATCCTTATTAGTAACGTAACTACACGAAACATACTGCAGCTCCCGAAAAATCTACAGCACAAAGAACAGCCTCGTATATGTATCTCGTCAGGAAACAATTTTAAAGAGATATTTAAATGTAGCGGGTAAATTCACCGCTACGATACATATAACTGCACCCATTGATCCCATGCCGTTACCGGCTCGTATTGATACTCGCGAATGATTTTCAGCCAGGCAAGCATCACTATCATCACACAAGTACACAAGTGAGTGTGTGGTCATATCTTTATCAAAGCCTCACTTGAGAGCTAGAGAAGAAAGAAATGGGATTTCCTTTTCGCGCACGATGGGATCAAGTATTACAAGTAAGTAGACTTCGGAATGATCATGTAAGAGGATTATTGATGGGAAAGCGAGAAAATACAGGATGAGGAAACTCGGGGGTGGCTCTTACGGCCGGGACATCAACTCTCGTGCCTCCCCGATTTCCACGTAAAAGCACGTGGAATACATGTGGAACCCCAGTTTGATGACAAAGAATTATGGCAAACAACACTCAAATCAACAATATTCGAGAAGAATCGTCTATTCATAGGTTATTCATATTGGTATCTTAAGTACCAGACTTATGTACTGTAATTCCACCCAGTCTATACCATTAAAGTGTACTTCGGTTCCTCCCACCATGAGCATCATACTGATTACCATATACTCCGACGAAAACCATTAAAGAGTGTCATGTTTCCAATATACGTGCCATTTTCCATCCTATCATTAGCCCATAACACATTCACAGCTATTTCCTCCTTTACCAACTGAACGTCATCATCTCCGGGTTCAAAGCTACCGGTAACAGTAAATGACTAGCGCACATAACCCCTAATGGAAAAATTGCAATGAACTCGGTGATGTTGTAACTCCACGGTAGGAACGGCGCTTCTGCCATGATGATCATTACGACGATGCCGAAGAGACACATCATGTATGTATATTTGAAGGTCTTCAGAATCTTAGGCACTTCCAAGAAGAAATTGGAGAATTCAACTTCCTTTGATGTAGCGCCCCAGGACATATTAATCTCGAACATGTGGCAGAGAAGTGCTTGGGACATGTGGACGGAGACACCACCGAAGAATATCATGAACATGAAGCACCATTTCATATTTTCGAGGACTGGGGAAAGAGCATGTTAGTTTGAATGCAGTAGAAAACTGTATGTAAGATAGACGGAGAAACGGTTGGAGAAGATGAGAATGGAAATACTTACTAGCAGGAAGGAAAGACTTTTCACCAGAACGATGACGTTGTACTGCAAGACCGATATTACCTGCTCCAGTAAACACCACCGTAATAGCGAGCCAATTTTGCCATGAACCGACATATGCTCGATCGAGGTATCCGTTCCAGAGACCAACGAATACATAGTTCGCAACACAGATAATCCAAGCACTACCCAATGCATAGTACGTGCCGATATAAGCGACAATCTGAACTTTCGAACCAATATCGATACCGGAGCGGAGAAATTTGCGGAAGAGAGGTGTAAATGGAGACTTCCACAGCCAAGTTCTGATGGGGTTAAACATAAGTTCGTTACAGCCGTAAGCTATTTGATGTTTAGCAGGAGCCATAATCGTAAAGGATGATTCAACTTACCATATTTTTGCCAGCGAGTCAATTCATCATAGACGGTAAGAGATACACCTTCCTTGAATCCTTCTCCAGCCCAAGCAGCCATGCGTATTGTATAGCTCTTAAGTTGTAATCGTAGAGCCATGTCAAAGTCTTCCGAGACACAAGACTCGGACCAGAATCGTTCATCTCCTTCTTCATCCTCGAAAGCGATCTCCTGGATAGCAGACCATCGGAGAATAGCATTGTGTCCCACGAATGCAGCTACACCACCATTCGCAACACCATAACGAATGGCGGAGTAGATGAGATTCGTGAAGAAGGTAATACCGTTCTCGAAAAAGTTGTGCGATACTTGCATGACGGCAGAAGAGAATTGAATGATACCTACGTCTGGAGATTGTTCCATTTCGCTAGCAGCATCAAGCAAGCAGTCTTCGGGAACCTGAGTATCGGAATCGATAAGAAGAATGTAATCACCAACTCTGATGTTCCCTTCCGCCCATGCTTCAGGGTTCTCATCGAGAACATCCGATAGACAAGTTTCAAAGGCAGAAACTTCATCAACTTGAGTCCAAGTAATCGGTCTCTCAATATCGTGAAGTTTCTCTTCGATAGCATTGGACAAAGCGAGTCCGTAGTTCATGTTTGAAGCTTTCTTGAACTTTCCTTTACGCATATAACCATTTTGACCGTGAGGAGGACGGGCGGTCCAACCGATGCCATGATCAGCGTAGAAGTCAATTCTTTGTTGTCGAGAGGATTCATCAAGAAGTTGGAGACCGTCGTCATTAATGAAGATATTTGCGGATCCTCCTTGTAATTCGTAGGTAGAAATTGCTTTCTTAATCGAGGAGATTGTTGGAGCAATGACGGCAGATAGTCCTTCTTTATATACAGGACACTGAATAGTGACATGTGGTAAGGTGGAGGTCAGAAGACGAGGTGGTGCTGTCGCAGAGAAGAACTTGGTGTTCCTGTTGAGTTGCTGGACTGGACCAAAACATTGCATGAGGACACCAATCACGACGTTTGTGAAGAACTGTGTAGTGTTAGTGGAGCTAGAGAGAGTCTATAATATTGCGTTTAACATACCAATGTGAAGAAGCAGTATATCGGAGTCATAATCAGGTAGCAAAGAGATATCCAATGCTTCAAGACAACGACCTCTAAAGCAAGTTCGGCGTATCCCAAGCCCATAATGCAAATCAAAAGACAAATTGAGCACGAGACCATGAAAGAGTTGAGGTACATGATCGGCCTTTCTTCAAAAACACGCTGCCCTGTCTCTTCATCAACCTCGCTGATCTGAACTCGAGGTACGGATTCACTCTTTTCATGATCAGTCGCACTCCAAATAGTTTGGAGTAGACCGTCCTCGATTGCTTTCGCTCTGTCGAAAAGGAGTGTTGGATCATCTTCCCAGACGACGAGGAGGGCTTCTCTAGCAATGAAGGCAGCATACTGAGCTCTGCGAGCACGAGGAAGATCGTCAAGAGTTGGTAAAATTTGAATTCGAAGGCCGTTTGTAAGAGGAACATCAAGAGCGTCAGGCGATCTGGTGAGAAATGGTTCAACGACGGGGGAGTTGATGGTCATAGCAGCCTATACCCCACATTAGCGTTATTTGTTCGTTCTAAGGTTAAAATTAAGGTTAAATAGTAGCACTGACCGAAACGTTCATGATCTTCATCGCTCTGCCAAAGGTGGAGCTGGATAGGGATGGAGGACGACAGAGATATTCTGTTCTATCTTTGCGCACCATAACACCCTCGTGTTGTCCTGAATTATCCATAATCCACATCAGACCTCTTTGCTTCTGCCAAAGATAGTTGAGAATAACTTGATGTCTGATATCATCTAAACGATTGTTGCTGATCACACTTTGCCTACTCGAGCCCGTAGGTGAGGGTTCCGAGCCATGTTGAGGGGAATCATTGCCAACGACAGAAGTTTGCGCAGCTGGAGCTTTCTCTTTGCTTGATTCAGACTTCTTTTCAGACTTTGAAATCTTGAAATAGCTAAGAACACCCATAATGAAGAGAGCGTGAAGTAAGATGGCTCAAGTAACGAAAGTGGTTTGCACGACAATGAAAGCAGAGGGAACGGGTAGACACATGAACGAAGACAAACACATAATATAGATATCACAAGAAGGCGACACCGACAGCCTACCATTTTCGTATGCCAGCTCAGAATAGACACAGAGCTACCCTCCAGGCGTAACGGGAAGGTCCCATGGCGTTGATCGATGCACCACTTACAGAAGAGCGTCTAGGATCGAGCGCAAAGATGGTGAAAAGCACGAACGTGGGTTTTGACCCTAGTCCAATCAATAACCTCAAAAGTATACTTGGATACTCTTGAATACCGTCCACCGAAAACGTATTATCCTTGAACATTTCTCTCAAAATTTCCACTTTTTTTCGCAGACCACACCCAGACCCCCAAAGAGATGCATACAATATCGGGCCGGCCAATCTTCGAAAGCGTGTCAAAGTTTTGAGTTGAGGTTCGTCAACTTCTTGAAATTATCCATGAGAAGATCTATCGCTTGATGATGATCTAGTTCGGATCAGACAGGGGGATATGCAACTCTAAATGCCGATAAGAAGAAATAAACTCATGCTTTTTGTCCCTGGACGTCGCTTCTGTTGGGACTCGAGAAAGAGGTAAGCCAATGCGCTGTTGGCATATAGAGTTGTCGTACATGAACGAGGAGAATTTGGGCTGCACGAAGATATTGAAGTTGCACCTTCACAACAAGGGTAGACATGATCAATCAGGGTTGCTTATCAGGATAACACTGATGTAGTCGCATCCATCACGGACTCCCAATTTCTGGAAATGCATATTGCAACAAATAAGGGTATTCTGACAGGCCGACGGCATTTGGATGGTAGTAGACGGTGCTAATTGTCGTTTAGCTTGGGGGTTGCTTTCCAAAATTAGGGTTACATCCGTCGGAAGGTTTCCCAAGTTAGGAAATGATACGCTCAAAATGGACCCAGCAGATGCTTGATCTGGAAGCTTATCGCCATTAACCTTAAAAGAGGAATCCAGAATGAAAAACAAAAAATGGTAAAATCCAACGTGGCAGCCATATCTTGCCCTGTCATATTCGGTTCTATCCGTTTAGATAAATGGATAACAGTACTGTAGTCCTACTAAATCCACCTAGAAGGCTGAATCTGGACACAACACCGTTTCGAAGTACAGCTGAACATGAAATCGATTCTTCTATGTGGTACCTAGGTAACAAGGTTGAGCGACATTTTGCGAAAGTTGGTTGTGCGATGCGCGATCTCGGATGCCAGCGACATAGAGGGGAATACGATTATCTATCCAGCCACTCGTACTATCAGCTTGCTTGTAGTGATCCACACATTTATGGCCCACATAAAGCGGGATGTGTGATGATGTTCTACAAGGGCTTTAAAAACAATCCATACAAAACCCCTGTTGAGTCTATTTTGCTCTGACATGCAGAAAATAACATTTCGATACCTTTGCCCTTGTAAAGAATCGAAGTGGAGGAATTTGGGATGATTAATATTCGAGGTGTACAATACAATATTATACAGACGTGGTACATATAGTACAATATGCGTTGATGATAAGAAAGGGATGTCGTCTATCTAGGGTATTTATTGCCTTGAAGATAAACCTGCCTGAACGAGGTCTCAACAAATCTTAAACGAAGCAAGTGCATAAATTGACATGTGATCATGATATTGAGGTTGTCTAATTTACGACGATTAATCTATGATGACAAGATAAGAACATACGACGTATACCCTTGGTCATATGAAGTCGTGGTCCCTGAGTGATGCAAATTAGATGCAAGCTTTCGAAAGCGGAATATTGTTGTATGTAGATGGGGTAGTAGGTTGGAAATAATTCAGACGGGGGAGTGTTCCGGAAGTTAGTCTGCAGTGTTCCTGTGGCTTTCTGTAATATAACACACTACTCTAACGGTTGGAAAAGCAAGTGCTGTGATTTTTCAAAGCAATGTCGTCTTTCTAAACGAGTTGATGTGGACGCTTTCTGGTGGGATTTCATGAATGCAATATTTCAATGTGCATTTCAATCTCGCGTAAGTGTACACGGGAGGGACTTTCCTTGCCAAGGATGACTGATTGTTGGTTGGAGCTGCATTCAATATTTAAGCTACGTTTTAGCTCCGATGCAGGCTGACAGCATGGTGGAGCTTGTTTACTTAGCACTCTATTAGCCTATTAGGTGAGTGCGCATGGTGAATCAAAATCTCATACTCTATATATTGAAATAAACGGTGTTGCTATGTTGATCCGATCTAATAATATGTACCATACTCTCATTAAGCTCCTAAAGTCCAAGGAAATCCGCCAGGGTACATTTCCTATCCCGAATTACTCCGATTGTTACTTATTTCTGCCATGTCTCTGTCAAGCTAAGTTCAATCGCACTGTTGCCACATCTGCACTGAGTCGACAATCATTTGTCCACTCTTCTCCCACGTAGGAAGCCATTGGTTCTGAGCTTTCCAGAAATCAAGCTTTGCAGATGCACTTCCATCAACCCATGGCTTTCCATCTGCCCCATCCAGGAACCAACCATTCTGTCCCCCAACACCTACGTTCATGATAAGATAAAATTCTTGATCGAATGGGGTATTATCTCGGCCCGTTTGTGACCATGGATCCACAATCGCTGTTCCGTTGGAGTCACTCAAGGGAAAATTACCTTGTTGCCATAATGGCTTATTGAACGGCCAATACATGACTTGGCGCAGCGTATTATCAACATATGCAAAGACATACTTCTCGGTCCACTCCAAGCCGTAAAGATGGAATTCATCACCAAACTCGGAATGTAAGGCAGCTCTCACGTTGGTAGTTGTTTTGTATGCATCGCTCGCTTCATCCGGGCCCCAGTGCAGAGAGCTGGATACAAAATTGTTGCCGCCAAGACTGTAGGTATAGTTGTTGCCGCGAGATTCGATAATATCAATTTCACCGCTCTCTGGCCATTCTCCATAGGTATCCTCGACCGGGAGCATCCAAATAGCGGGCCAGAGCCAATCTCCTTTTGGGAGCTTGGCTACAACCTCTACTTTCCCGTACTTGATGGTAGCACCAAGTTTCGTATTGATGCGAGCAGACTTGACTGGTTGCACGATAGTCCCATTAGTCGTGTTTGTAGAAGTGACACAATTGAGAAGGATATTGGAAGTGGTTGTGCAAGTCCCATCGGCCGTAAGATTGATGATAGTGTTGGTGGTGACCAGCGATGCGTCTTGCATTGTAGGCTTGATATACAGCTGCCCATCTTGAATGAACAAGTTCTCGGCATCTGTTGTGGTCTGCTCGAATTGACCATTTCTGTATTGATCATTAGAATCTGAAAGCATGTACTCAAGGGATGAAACTAACCCATAACCTCCCACTTGAACTTCTTTTGTCCAAACGTTTGGATCCAAAATACCAGAGGAAAAATCTTCTAACAGAACTGGGCAGTACTTGTGGTGTGTAATACTAGCTATCTTCAAGTAGATGATCATACCCGTGAGACCTAGTCCGAGGATTGTACCGCAAAGAGGGAAAATCCATAGAAGAGCCTCCTTCTTTGCTTTCTTGGTGACAGCAAGACTTACAGCCTCTCCTTTGCGAACGCGACGAGATCGAAAGTATCCTGTTCCAGGAACTTCAGCATACTGAAATCCAGATCGAGCCCCAATGGTCGAGGCAGGTCTTGAGTATGGAGGGGTTGCGAATGGGTTGGAAGTGCTGACAGGAGTTTGTGCACGGCTGTTCTCCTCCGAGTGAGAGGTACTCTTCGAAGGATTCACGTAAGAAATAGCTTTCTGCATTTTCGCCGTGGTAGAGAGAAAAGGATCGATGCTAAAGTGAAGACTTGCACTATCAAGACTTGGAAAAAACTCGAGGAAATTTCACATTATAGCACAATACTTCAAGCGATCACCACAACCTGTTTCCCTGTTTCCCGATAAGATAGAGACATCCTGCAAGCTTTCAAAGTCTCCGTATCCGATGTGTAATGGTAGCGAAGCTATGTTGAGGACCCACAATATACATGGGGCCCCTGATAACGCTAAGATGTTGTCAAATCGGAGGGTCCCTTGGTCTAAAATATCTAGCCCTGTCTACACGGAACGACTATTGATAGATTAGATTAGCAAGAAATTCAATATTGTTCAGCCTTAACATTCACCCACACTTTGATGTGTTGACATTATTCACGGATGTTACATTCTATGAAAGACCGCAATGAAATACTTGGCTGTCAGAATTAGACCCCACTTTGCATTTCAAAGTAACATTGAAGTATGAGAAAGGGGGTTTGAGTGATGCCCTCTTTGTTAAATGATTTTCTGCATGTTCTACAGATATGTTTGATGAAGAATACTCGTATTGAGCAACATGCAATGAAGTAAAATTCGACTCGAATTTTCACGTTGTACATTAATATAGAATGAACGTGCACCCAAGACTCATTTCAATAAAACGTATGTCCATACTTCCTCGTAGGCTCGCTACCCGCTCCTAGCTGGACTTAGCCGTGTCAGACATACCCTTTCAGATCTTCCTAACTTATGTGGCGTTAGGATACTTGTCATTTCATACGAGAAAACGAAGTCAATGATCAAAATGGGTCAAAATGTGGACTGTTGAAGACTTGTCATTTCTTGACTCGTGGGGATTCTTGGCCCAAGTTATCTCCAGGCTTCCTTTTAGGGGTATCTTGGAGTTCCGAGGCGCAGCAATGATACTCAATTGAGAATAAGCTTGGGTGAAATGATGAGAATAGTATCGTCTTATGAAGGTCTGAGTGGCTAGATACTTTCGTGGAAGTGTTAGTTGAAGCTGGGGGGGGGGGGCGTTCAGCTGGAAAATGAAGATTGAGATGGAACGAGGTGAGTATGGTCTTGTAGAAAAACCTATAAAGAACCTCAAATCTGCAGATTTTCCCCGAAAGAATCAAATCATCACAAAGCTTCAATCTTCCCTTCTATAATACTATCTTCTCTGCAATCAGACCTCCCTCCGTACACTGCAAGGCTTCCAGAATTTGCAAAAATGAAATCGGCAGTTGCTCTCTCCGCTTTTCTGGCAGTGGCCACGGCGACCCCTTTCCTCAAAGCTCGGAGTCTTGACATTTCAGCGTATAAAGCCGTTCCCACATCTCCCGCTAGAGGGGCTCCTGTTGGAAATACCGCGACAGCGAGTATTACATACAATCCTACTTCTGCAGCGAAAGCTGCTATCGCAGCCGGTACTTCTTCTGCCGCCGTTATCAATCGTAGACACAAGCGCAGCACTTGCCCAGGCACTTGCGCTGTTTTGTCTGCAGGAAATGGTCCCAGTATCAACAGTCCAGATACTGCGGCAGCTTTTGAAGCAGACCAGAGTCTCGCTGATGCAGCGTTGAAAGCTGTGACTCCTCCAGACTATGTTCTTGTTGATGGCTTCCAAAATATTCATAGCACAGCTCAATCCGCAACATACTTGACATATATCTCAGACTCTATCACTTCTTACGATCCTGTCATTTGTGCCAATGAATGCAATAAAATCCAAGGCTGCACTTCTTTCAATATCTGTAAGTCTTCCTCTTCCTAATTTTTGCGCAAAAGCTGATGATTCTAGTCTTCGAGCGAGATCCAACCGTCGTTCCAGACACAGAAGACTGTCCAAATCCTCCCTCCCAAACACTTATAAAATGTTCACTTTTCGGTGGCCTATTGGACGCTTCGTCGGCTACAAACAGTGGCCAATGGCAAGCCGATTTCCAAGTTGTTATTGCTGGTTCGAATGCGTATAATTCGAATTCCTCACCATCGATTCCAGGGTATAGAGGAGTACAAAGCTTTGGAACTGCCACCATCGATGCCCCTGCAAACACTACAACATATAGTAAGTGCAAAAGAATACTCATGAAACTAGAGTCTGGTAGAACTTTATTAACCCATAAAAGTGGGATTGGAGGTGTTCCCTCAGACTCAGCCTTATGATCCAACTGTCTGTGCAGCTGCATGCAAGTCAAAGAGCAATCCTGGTTGCGCATTCTTCGTATCCTATATCTTGTACGAGAATGGACAGAACGGAGTATTGTGAGTTTATTTTTTAAATCTTCTGTATCCTCTTCACTTCCTGATTCAGTCTTGCTTCCTCATTTTACTTCAAATCCCTTCCTTGCTGGCCATAACTAACTCATCGATGTTGTAGTACTTGCACATACTTCACCGTTTCTTACGGGTCTGACAGAGCAATCGAAACCGGGCAATACGATGCTCAAGGAAACCATTACACAATCGGTCACAGTTTTGGATTCACTGTTGATAAATACACATATGAGTAGATCAAATCGGCAGGCGAGTCAAAGTAACAAACTGTACACCAACCCTCAAATAACCCACCAACCCGCGGATAACCCACAAATCTGCGGGTTGAGATGTGCAACAAAAAAAAAGAATTGGATGATGAAATGAGAGGAGTCCGAGCGTTTCTTGTTGGGGAGACAACCAAACGCAAATGTAGTGGGTGGCGTGTTGACTCAAATCGACGTGAGGATTTAATGTGAAGCAAGAAGAGTATTTGCTTGTTGTTTGGTAGATCTTAATGAAGAGGACTTGCTTGTTGTTTTAATTAGATTTAATAAACTTTTTGAGATGAAACCTACTACTAAAATGACGTGCTATAATCTTCTAGCACAGAATAAGGTTTCAAAATGGATGCAATTTTCCAAATGGATTCCAAGATCTAGAGTCTCTTTTTGTTATAGACACAAAGCACATTGCCGAAAATAGACAGGAATCGCGATCAATATACCCCGAATCTCGTGTCGTTGCACATTCGTGATTCTGAATAGCCTGCTGAATATACACGGCTGTAGGGGTAGGTCTAATGCTAGAAATATGAGGCTATGAGGAATCGAAATCATCGGCCTAGGAGTTTTGGCAATCCTCTATGAGGTACATGTTTAAGCGCCGAGACCATGTTCGAAAGAGACCGAGACAAGTCACCGACGAACACCATGGTGGGGGCACGACTGTCTGACGCGGCCGGAAGAGTGACCGTCTGCTGCATAATGTACTTCGATAGCGAACCATTAGGTATCCAAATATATGGATGGCTGGGTGTTGTTGATCATGAAGCAGATCCTCAATGCTCGTTCTGTACAATACCGGTACTTTAGGTGGCATCAGAAAAATCACGATTGATGTTCACCGTTTCGCTATACACTGGCCAAATCCTCGAAAGTTCTTTGGGGGAGAGCAGCTCTTTATATTTGTCCACTGAATCCACAAGTGCTCCGTACACTCAGCCTCACTGACGATCATCGAAGGTTAATGATCAAAATTACCTTCGAGTACCATGGATTCAAACCCCACGGTATTTCGCAATAACTTTTGGTGAGCAATATTGGATAAATGAATGGATATGTTTCACCAAACCAACCAAATCAGCAGATAACACGATAACGCTTCAATCACGTTACAGGCAAACCCCTCACATTTCCATAAATAAGAATTTTCTGATCCACTAGAAAATCGTGTTTGTGTGAAGGGGTTACTGAGGTTTCTGAACTTTGGTTGGTTGATGGAAGCGCTTATAATGTTGCAACACCAATCATGGTAGCTGTCACAGTACATGTTGGCGCTAACAAGGTTTCTTCCCCGCGTACAAAATAATCGAATCAATGGAAATCATCGAATTGGAGCGGTAAGGCAAGCCGAAATCTATTTCGAGATAATGAGCACGGTCGTAGCATTTGATTTTCTCCCGGATCTTTATTTTGAAAAGACTGCATGAACCGGAAGTTTATGGTGCTGTCGAGAAATGAAGGTTTGATGTATATATGTGTAGTGTCGTGCTCCTCATAATTTTGATATATGAGCTCGGGAAGAATTGTATAGACCTTCGAAGTTGTTCCATTGCAAGATTTGTTTCCATGATGTCAGATAAACCAGTCAGTATGGGTTTGCAATTATTTCCACCTCCACCCTCCAAGAAGAAGCCTTGGAGAAGTAATAGCAATGAGCGCAATCCGTCCACGTCCATACTTGGTCCAGATCCTGCCAATCGATCACAGTCGCTTGATATGTTTGCCGATGGACGGCAATCACCATTTGGTGGTCGCCAAACTCCTCAAGATGGTCCAGAATCACCCATGAATATACCCCCTCCCGCAGTGCTTGTGTCAGAGCATCCGAGATCTCACACTTCTTTTTCGGAAGCACCTACACTTGTGAGAAGCAACAGTAATTCGTCCAAACATAGCCAACACCACCACCGAGAAGAGCCAGTAATGAGATCCATTTTCCCTAGATACAATCCCGAACTCCCACTAGAATACCAACAATATTACCCGACGCAGCAAAGTCCACGTCACATTCCACAGAATGCAATTAGTCGACAACCATACTCGCCAGGAATCAATGAGGTGAGCCCTGGTATGGGTAGTCCAATATCAATAGGCCCACAATCCCCGGGACTTGTTGGACGAGGACTTCATGACGAGACATGGCCCGAACCATCAACCTCTGCCGATTTGAAGGAGCTGTGGAAGGTCACAAATGGGTGGAAAGCATCAGCATCCGAGGGACAAAAATTCATAATGAAAATGAATAGCGCAGTCGAAGAGCCTATACACACACTTTCCTCCGCGACCCAGCCTTTCTATACGTTGCGTCTGGATCCAACTTCGACTTCGGCTCAGGTAACGATGACAAGACAGAATCCTGCCAAACCGCCGAAGAAATCGCAATCCCCGAGGACCAGTGTGTTCCCTAAAAGTGATTATCAAATGGAAGCATTGATCACGACTCTCGAGGAACATTCGCGGCGCTTGCCACCAAATGACGGACTGGTAGCTCTCCT
This sequence comes from Sclerotinia borealis F-4128, assembly GCA_000503235.1. NCBI lineage: Eukaryota > Fungi > Ascomycota > Leotiomycetes > Helotiales > Sclerotiniaceae > Sclerotinia > Sclerotinia borealis. The sequence goes on from KI628545.1 coordinate 207,984, forward strand.
ATATCCCCATGCAGCATCAAGTATGGCAGTCGATCTTGCTGGACGATCAAATGTGGCAGATGGTACCTTGGTTTTAGCAGCAGCAGAACGAGAATGTGGCCGATTATTATGGGATGATGACACCAAGAAATTTTACCTCAGACACCCTGCAGTCAGCACCCCATTTATCATCGCGATTAATTCGTCACCAGCATGGTCCAGGGTCGAATATACACTCGAGCATCCAGAGCTACCACACAACCTTGTGCGTTTGGTAAGAGATGGTAGCGGAACAGGGTTTTTGGAAATTGATACCGGAGTAGCGGCCAGAATAGACGCTTTTTACATCGTGGATGTAGCGATCGCCGCCGTTATGCTTGCCGCGATGGACGAGGAGAAGAGGATGAATATTGAGAGGTTCGAAGCACCCCCGGCAGCACCAGTACAACCAGATACACCGAGGTCCAAGAGGAAATCCTTGAAAGGGCAACAAATGGAAATGGATATAGAAAGTCAAGAGAGCCCAAGATACAAGATGATCCCGACAAAAGAAATGGATAAGGATAAAGAAAAGGTACCAGGGTTCTGCGGCTTGCTCTGGATGATGTTGAAGGCCACGTCTTGGATCATGAAAATGACGGTGAAAGCAATGGCAGCTATTATAATTGGGCTCAGCAAATGTTTGACCAAGAAGAAATAACAGCGTTCGAGATCAGAGGATACATTGGCGTTTTGGGTATACGATCACGACTTGGATATGATTTTGGGCTCGGATGTGGACATAGTTCCCTTCCTTGGGCTATCCCAGGGGTATCTTATTATTATCGCAGGTCGATGAACGGCTTTCGACCCCAGTATGGTTCTCTTTGGCCATTTTCCATTCAGCATGCAGCTTTCGACATGGCTGAAAGCCAGTTAAATAAATCTATCTCTTCCGCTCTCGTATCTTGAACTTGACCCCATTTTTATTAACGCCGCCAATTGTTGAAGATTTAGCCATTTTCGCTCGTTGTAAATCCAGAGCCTCCTCTGCATCCGCTAGAGCTTTCAACCGTTGTCGCGCAATCGATAACTTGACTTCCAGCTTATCAGCCTGCTTTTCCTGAAGCTTTCGTAGGTTTTTGGCTGCCACATCTTCCTTGATATCCCCATCTTTGCTTGCGTCATCGTGTTCATCGTCCTCCTCGGAATCGAAATCCATATCCATGTCCATACTCATGTCCGAATCATCCCCTCCCGCCTTTTCTTGCTGTTCTTCCTCATCTTCCACAAACACAACTTTCTTTCCACGTCCTTTAATACCCACGGTTCTCTTTTCTAAATCCTCAACTTCCTTCAATGCCTTATTCCTCATTGTCCGTACGTAACCCAAATCCTGTGTCTTGAACAAACGTACAGCATCCTGATTCAAAACCTGGTTGCCTCGGTCTCCATTCACAGTGCCTGTATATCTTTTGGCGGCTTTTGAAGGACCCTTCCTGTTCACCATTCCAAAGTAAAACTCATCGGGGTTCTTCTCGAGGACTTTTTGCTTAAGTGCCTTAAGCTTTGCTTTTTTCTTATTGAAGTCGCGCGCTCTGGCAGAATAATCCTACATATCCGATTAGCATTTTGCAGATAATATCATCCACGCAATTCATACCTTGTGCTTTTCGAGAAGTCCCCATCGTTTGCGCTCTTCAGGCTGTGACCTCTCCTTATAAGTGCGCCCATCACGGACTGATTTACTGGCTTTATCCATTGTGTCAATATTGCGCAGGTTCAATTGAAGACAACGTGTGTGATTTGTAAGTAATTTGGCGGGTGTCTGATGAAAGTGCTTGGTTTTAAATGTTTTTCTTGCTTCAGAAAGTTTGAATTACGCAGCCTCTGATTGTCAAAATTTCGACAAGGATTGACCATCCACGCTAAGATAAAGTACCTAGTTCGATTTGGGAAACTACCTCAGAACATTCGATTTTCATATTCATCCCATGAAGCAGTTCAAAATAGTTGATTACCATTTAGTACCGGAACTTCGTTTTTTAATACATTTCATTTAATTCATATGGTAGTCATGACTTCACAAAATGAGGAGGTGGAAAAGGCGCCTAGACTACCTATGCCATCACGAAACCCTTTGCCATTGTCCGCAGCACAAGAAGGTCAAGTCCAAGAAGTTTACCATGCAAGAGTGCGGAGTTATTGTGCGGCAGAGATTAAGGGTATGTATTCCAATGGATATGCCTTAAGAAATGTTTACTGATAGTAATTTAGTGTTCGCAGAGTGCGCTCTCGGAAAAACTTTCACTGCCCCATTCAAGTGTAGAGAACAAAATCGAGCGATGAACAATTGCATGATAACACACGCCACACAATTAGAAAAGGATGCAGCCAGAGAAGAGTGGTTTTCCCTGAGATTACAGAGACAAAAGGACCGTGAAGGGAAAGAAGCAAGAAGGAAAGAGCAAGAGAAGTTCCATAGGGAATGGTGGGGCTTACCAGCCGAAGAAAGAGAGGGCGAGAAAGGCAAAGAAGTAATGAGGAACGCCGAGAGAGTTGGTGGATTTCCGAAGAGGGATGAGGGACAACTCAGCAAAGACCGACATAGGTGACCATGGATTTCGACGGATTTTGAGGCAGCATAGGCGTTGGAGTTCTTTGCAGCATCTTTGACCAGTGTATTGAACGCACGACTGGAGTATTTATGTACGACTATACTGATATGATATCAAATCGCATTTCCGGAGTAGATAAAGAATTGCTACCGAATTTCTTTGGTCGCTTGATTGGAAATCAGTGGTTGTGATTACCATGTCTACTGAACTATTTCAGGCAAGTGCCATAATCTTTTGACCACTTTTTAGCTAGCTAAGTACCAGTGTATAAAAGCAGAAACGACACGTCAAGACCAAGATTTTGGTCGCGTGGTACAGTGGTATATTGTTATTCTAGTATCTAGACATAACGCATGCGAGCAATATGAAGTGCTTTCCAAGTTTCAGCCACCGTCAATGTTGTGTCGAATCATTTTTCAATCATTTCTTCTTCTCGGGGCCTCTCGGGAGCCGAACATAATCCTATTCCAACCCGCTTTGTTTTAGAGCCTATGGGGCAATTACAAGACGATTACAACGAGCGTCTGAGACCCAGCGAATTTGGAACGTAGAGTGATGTTTGGCAAGGCGTACCGAGTTTAAAGGGCTGCTATCACTCAAAACCTGTTTGATATGCCCGTTATTGTACCTGCATAGTCTTTGAAATCCAGCAAGTCCTGTATATTTCATGCACTGCAAATTCGAAATGGCGTTCGTCGCCACTTGAACAAAATGATACATTGCTCAATCCATCATCTTTCACTGTTGCGGAGTTTCAAATATCTTACCATAAACGATAGGGTCTCCACGATCATCATCGAAGACAACGTCATTCAAGAAACTTACTGTTCAATGTGAACATTTTTGATTCATGACTATCCAGAGAACATCTACTAATATCTTCTACTTTCAGATCCAATCAGGATCATGCCACCATCACCACCAAAGCCCCACAAGATGGACATTACTACTCCAACATCCACGCTTTCGACAGTGACATCCCAGTCGAAACAAATCGATGCCTCAGGCTCTAAATCGTCCATTCAACCTTCTACCCTCTCTGAAGAACCTCCTCTTCGGGTTCCCGAAACCATCGGCACCCTAATTGAAGTCCGCACTTCTCCCAAAGGTGGTCTCGGTGTATTCGCTCTCTGTCCCATACCCATCAACACCCTCCTCTTGAGCGAACAACCTCTCGTCATCCTCACCGACACAGGAACACGCACTGACCCCCTCGACGCCCTCGTATCTGCGTTATCCCCTTCTCGCAAAGCAGAATTCTTGTCACTTCATGCTTATCAGGCCAATCCTCGGGAATCCCGCAACCGAAGCATTTTATATAGTAATGGGTTTGGTGTCGGCAAGGTGGAAAGTTTGTCAACGGGCGTGTTTGGAACGGCGAGTAGATTCAATCATGCTTGTGTGGCGAATGCGAGATATAAATGGGAGGAAGAGGATGTGCATGGGGAGCTTGGAGGCAGGATGAAATATTTTAGTAAGAGGGATGTGGGAATGGGAGAGGAAATTACGGTGGATTATGGACATGGGGTGAAGGGCTTGAAGAGGTTCTATGGGTTTGAGTGTGATTGTGGGGGGTGTAGGAAGGAGGAGATGCGGAAAGGGGTGGACGTTGCGGGAAAGAAGGATGTGGGAACATTGGGGGAGGTGGGGCTGGAGGTAGTTTTGAGTGAGGGGTTGGAAGGGTTAGCAGTTCGAGATGCGGAGTTGGAGTAGAAGGTCGGGATTGAGATGACGCAAAATGCGAGATGATGTTTGTATACTCAGCTCTACTATAAATTCATGACTTCTCACTTCTAATCTTTTGCGCTTCTTAGTTGGCTATCTATCTGTTGGAGTTTAGTTTTGATGTGATTTTAAACCTAGCTGTAATCGTACACAATCCATGCTGAATCGCTTAACACATAATCGCATAATCCGACATATTCTCCAATATATTTCCCTACCCATTCATTCATCACATATCTAGGTACATATATACATAACTTCATTTGTACTACTCGAGTATAGCTACCAATATTTTACAATAAATTACAGAAGCAAAATACGAATAAAAAGTAAAATATTCACAATCACTTCCCCTCCCCCCAAAATCCCCAATCAAGGAATATAAGCCGCGACATCCTGCGCAATAATATCACCCAAACCCGTAAGAACCAATTGGCGCTTTTCGAATTGTTCGGTATCGGTGCCAGTAAGAGCACCCTTGACGACTTTGAGACCGGTGCTTGGGATTACTATTGTGAGGAGTTGGGAGGCGTCCTGATGGTGGAGGGGTTGGGGTTTGAGATTTGGAGGGGATGAGGATGAGGATGAATTGGGATGAAGGGACGAAGGGGAGAAGAATGGTTGTGTTGTGTACGTACTTTGTTGAGTTCAGTGATTGTTTGATTGGGGATGAGATCGAAGGCGTCGGATTGGCGACGTACCTGATAGGAGGAGGGGTATGTGTTTGTTTAGTTATTGGGTTTGGATTTGGTTTTTTTGTAATGCAATGCAATGCTATGCTATGCAGTGTAATGAAATAAAGCGTTTATGTGAGATTGACGGTTGGATCAACATTAACGCCGCCGTTGTTGGAGAGGATTTCGTTGTGGTTGCCGAATGTATTGCCGTTTCTAGAGTTTGAATTAGTGGACTGTTCATATATGAATGAGAGGTGAGTATGAAGTGAAATTAACCCATTATTTGAGCCCGAACCATTTCCATTCCCATTCCCGTTGTTGGAATTGGAGGAACCTGCGGTGTTGGAGATACCATTGTTGTTTAGAGAATCTGTGGCTGTACCGACGGTGGTTGCGATGTCTCCTGATGATGAGAGGGAATTGGTGATGGGGTTGATGGCGGCTACCCATACACCGTTGACGTATGATGATGAAAGCGGAGGATTTCGAATCGAAAGTTTGGGGGTGGTGGTAGCACGGTCTTTTCTTACCTTTTTGAGGTTTATTCCTGAGTTACCACTCCCAAAATTGTTATTGTTGCCATCGCCTGAACCGGACCAATCACCATTTTTAATTAAGAGGTCAGTAAGAACTTGGGATAGGAACAAAGATACATACGCCATTGCTATTGTTAGAATTGCCATCTCCAGCAGCATTACCCCCACCATTATCATTTAGGTTTCCCAAAGCGCTACCCAGAATATTTGAGCCAGATCCACGCTTTGCTAAGTTTATTTCCGAATTATCACTCCCAATGGCATTTCCGTTTCCGAAAACATTGCCATTTCCATCATTGGAACCTGATCCATCACCGTTCTAGAAGTTTAGGGTCAGCAGAGTTTCGGAGTCAGAGAATGAATAACATACATTGTTTCCATTTCCCCAGTTTCCATTGCCTGCGCTATTCGAGTCCCCGTTTCCATTCAAGTTGTCAACAGCCGAACCTAGACTTGAAAGCGCAGGGGAGGGTAGAGGAGCAGCAATAACAGAGCCTGTGAGAGCGACGAGCGCGATAATGTTCTTCGTATACATGACGAAAGTTGGTACGATGGAAGATTATGTAATGAGAATGTTTGATAAATGTTTTGTTGTTCTACTTTCCTTGAAGGAATGCAACTCGATGTATACAACTTCTATCAATCCTCCAAACAAATGTCGACAATGAGAAAACGACCTGACCTACAAGCCAGTACTCCAGATTTGCAGATCCTCGAACGCATCTAGAGAGTGTCGTAAGAGGCTGTCCCAAAAGTCCAAGTTGATCTCTTGTGGAAAGATCACATCAACATGCTCAATGTGGTGACTGGAGAGATATACTGAGCGATAATGAATCTATTTACAAAGATCAACAGATCATCTTATGGCTCGCCGATGGGCCTCTATTGCTATGGTATTATATTATATATCGGTAGGTCAAACTAGAGACAACATTAAAACTTTCAAACTTCCAAAAGTATGGTGTCGGAACCAAATAAGCATAATTCATTATACCAGAATTACCCATGATCAACATTGAATGGTGGGGGGGAAAGCCACAGTCGTCAGATCGGACGGTCAGATGCAGAAATAAGAACTATATTGAGTGAAAAATGGAGTTACTACTGCAAGGCAAGCTCACCAGCTTAAAATCTCCGCATCTGGATTTGTCCTTTAAGTATTGGAGGAAACTTCCATGATCTAAGGTTACCGTGTCTCGCTTGCCAAAGTATCTCGGTCCTCAGAGCTCCAAGCCTAAATGCCATCTCGTCATCAAAGGTCAGAGCAAGATTTGAATTACACTGTTGTATGTTATAGATTGTAACTTTGAACCTTTTAACTTGTAATAACAGCATTGGAATATCTCTGAGTCTGAGCGACAGGAAAAATGTGGGACAAGGGAAGTAACTGTGCGGAGTCTGAAGTCTGAAGTCTACCTATCAAGATGGTACAGTGCAGAACCTAGCACTCGCTGAAAGGTATAAGTCTGTTCCGCTGCGGAATTGAATCAGAGTAGGAAATGATTTGCGATGGTTTGTTTTCTGTGTTTCTATCAGATGGAATTTCAAGATACAAATTCGGTTGAGTTTTGTTCCTTGCACTAATCTCGAAAAGGTTAGATCTCATCTATTTGAGTTGTGAGTGTGAGCCAAGCCATCTACCCCGTGATCCGGTCGTACCTCCATCTTTTAGAAAACAATGCAAGTATTTACCCCTTGCGCTCATCTTTTCTTTTTGCCGTCGAGACCACCGACGACTTGCCTACCGGTATATCGAAATAAAAGGATACAACTAGTTTACGCCTCTTATCTTGTGATCTTCATTTCAGCTCGCTTTTTGCTTTCACACCCTGCACACCGGTAAGCTATCTGTATGGTCTTGGTTGCTTTACTGTTGTCTCTGCAGGACTAGTGTGTGTCAAGCTGAATGCCCTTGATCTATGCTGTCAGTCATTTGGAATGATACCCCCGCGCCAAAAATTACGTCAAACATCCCGGCGACGCTCGCACTACAATATGATGCTTCACAAGCCACCAAATGCCAGGTCACTTGGTACATTTTCCGGGCGCCACCCGTGCTTAGCATTTGAATTTACAATACCGGTAAATGGATGTCTTATGTCAAATCTCCTTTGGTATTGTCACCCAAATATTCAATCGACGTCAGCGGTGACAACCCATGAGTTGCCAGCCGTTGATTATTGAGGCTTCAACGTGAAGGTCCTCTGGGAGTCAGTGATCAATTGTGTCTTTTCAAGTGATCAGCATCTAAATGGGAATACCGAATTACTTGTGCCTGTGTCGATCCTTTGGGTCGTGCATTTCTCTTGGAGAATGATGATTTTGTCCCCTGCGTTGCTTCAAGCGGGCGAGGGGACAAATCGACTGCCTCTGATAGGTTTTTTTGATCAGAGCTGGGAAACTTTTTGTACAGCGTTACATCACGAGTCTGTGGAGAGATTGAAGTATGGGGATACACACATATATAAATATCAACTTCCCTTTCCTGTCTGTCTCTACTCTAGTATGATCTTTATTGAAGACATACTTATCCTACATCAGTTTATTTACTCCCAAGTTCATCCCTTGATTCCTACACTTATATAATCGAACACAAACGCACAATCATGAAAGTAGCGACTAATATTGCCTTGCTGGCGTTTGCTGCGACTGAAGTCGCCGCATATCCTAAGATGGCTGCTGAACATGCAGAAAGACTTACAAAGTCACAACGTGGAAAGCGAAGCACAGCTGCTCGAGATCCATTGCAAAAACGAGCCGGTTTTGATGCCGCCTCGCAGTATGTTAGCACGACAGGAAAGCATACGTTCGTTGCACCCAATTACGGTGCAGGAGATGTTCGAGGTCCCTGCCCTGGCTTGAATGCCGCAGCAAACCATGGATACATTCCCCACAATGGTGTTGGAACAATTGGCGATTTCATAGACGGTACCAATGTTGCCTATGGCATGTCATTGGATCTTGGGGGGTTTCTTGGGGTCTACGGCGCCGTGTTTGACGGTAACTTGCTAGGTGCGCCCGCATGCCTCTTCTTTTTGTATATTTTACGCTAACAATTCATAGCTTACTCTATTGGCGGACCAACAACTAACAACGCCCTTCCCTTGGGTAATCTTTTGGGTGTTACCGGACCACCTCAAGGACTTTCCGGATCGCACAACAAGTACGAAAGTGACACATCTCCAACTCGCCCGGATCTCTACTTAGCCGGGCAATCCTACGACGTTGAGGTTCCTCTTTTTCAGAAGTACTATGATGCTTTGATTGAAGGCGTTGGTGCCGACGCACAATATCAAGGACTTCTTGATTTCAGAATCGACCGCCATAATAACTCTAAAACAACCAACCCTTACTTCTTCTCTTCACCTTTCGCCGGTGTTCTCGTCTCACCTGCTGGTTACAATTTCCCCGTTCGAATGATGTCCAACAAATCTGCCGAATTTCCAGAGGGCTCTTTGACCAAGAGTGATCTGATGTCTTTCTTCGCTATCACCGGCGAGTCTGGCAATTTTCAATATGCCCCCGGCCATGAACGCATCCCAGATAATTGGTACAAGAGAGCCACTGACGATGAATATTCTATCGCCGGCTTCCTTGCCGACGTCATCGACTACGCAGAGCAATATCCTCCTCTTCTTGACATTGGTGGAAACACGGGTAAGCCCAATACCTTCACGCCCGTTGATCTTGGATCCTTGACCAAGGGTGTGTTCGAAAGCGGAACTTTACTCGAAGGGAACAATTTGGAATGTTTCGTCTTTCAGGCTGCACAAGCAGCAATTCCCGACATTGCAGGTGGCACTCTTACAAGTATTGGCAATTCCATTCAGCCATTCTCCGATACCGTAGCTCAGCGCCTTCTTGGCTTGGGTTGCCCAAAACTGGAAGGTATTGATCAAAAGTCATTCGATAAGTTTCCAGGCTACACTAAATGCAAGAATGGATGTTCATCGTATTAGATAAGTTTGGTAATCGGTTGCATGTACGATTGGTGGAAAATGATGATTAATGACTGCATAGATTTGGACTTATCGGTCTCATATTCATTGTATTTGGCGTAGATTAGTGGATATATATCTTATTGTTATTCATGCAAGTTAATATACACTTTTGCATTAAATTAACTTATTTTTCACTCAAAAAGCTCTTTTGTTAATGAACTTACGTCTTGAATATTATTACCTAACGATGAACTTCATATTTTAATTTTGTTGTCGAGTACTCGGTACAGTAAATGAATTTATGTTAGCTAGCCTTATCGAACCGAAGCCCTTGAAGCGAGGCTGAGAGTTCCTCTCATCTCGAGCTTCTGAGATTATTTGCTTCTCAATACCATCATTATGAATTTGTCACTAACTGATCCTTTCGTTCTCGCACAAGATTATCCGGAATCATCTACACACACCCTTCGCAGTGGTCATGCTTCATGCGTACGCTTCAACCGCAAAGGCGATTTTCTTGCTGTAGGGCGCACTGATGGCACCGTCGTAATTTTTGACGTCGAGACCAATGGCATAGCGAGGAAGCTCAAAGGGCATACGCGACAAGTGCAATCATTAAGTTGGTCGCGCGATGGTAGATTCCTACTCACATCGAGCCAGGATTGGACATGCAGTATTTGGGATTTGATGGATGGGAGTATTGTAAAGAGTGTACGGTTTGAGGCACCGGTATATTTGGCAGAATTTCATCCTTGGACACAGTGAGTCAAATAATACGGTTTCTATTTTTCTTTGGATGAAGACTGATCATTTCTGCGCATGATAGTCTGAAGATATTGGTCTCATTATTTGAAGATCCGCCATTACTAGTAGATCTCACGAACCAACAAGCGGTGAAATACATTCTGCCTTCCACAATCAAGAAACGAACAGTGTATGGGGAAGACGAATCAAAACCGGTCGCACCACAAACTACAACAGTCGCGATTTTTACCGCCTCGGGAGATCATATACTTTCGGGCACTAACAAGGGATGGCTGAACATAATAGAAGTGGCTACGAGGACAGCGATCTACTCTACAAAGTTATGCACCGGTGTGTTGCTTTATATGCGACTTACGACTTCTGGAAGAGACGTGGTTGTCAATGCTCAGGATAGAATCATCAGGACGATACAAATACCGAATTTATCAGCAGAGGATTTGGATCCTGATACGATAGATATTGAGGTCGAGCACAAATTTCAAGACGTCGTTAACAGGCTGAGTTGGAATCATGTAGCATTCAGTGCGACGGGCGAATATGTAACGGCTTCGACATTCAACAATCACGATATTTATATATGGGAGAGAAACCACGGAAGTTTAGTAAAGATTCTAGAGGGACCCAAGGAAGAACATGGAGTGGTTGAATGGCATCCTCACAAGCCTATGATTGCGGCATGTGGTTTAGAGTCGGGGAGAATACATATTTGGTCGATCGTTCCGCAGCAGAGATGGTCGGCACTAGCACCGGATTTTGCGGAAGTCGAGGAAAATGTAGAGTATATTGAGAGAGAGGACGAATTCGATATCCATCCACAGGAAGAAATTCACAAGAGAAGATTAGATGCTGAGGACGACGATATAGATGTCCTAACGGAAGAACCAGTCAAGGGTGATGTAGTTGAAGATGAAGAGAACGCATTCAGGATGCCAGTACAACTCGATTGTGACGACACCGAAAGCGAAGAAGAGTTTGTAGCTGTGGGAAGGGGTGAAATGAGAAGGAAAAGTCCCTCGGATGGTCGTAATTACCAGCTTGACTCGGAAGCAATTGGAAGTGCAGACGAACAACCTCGAAAGAAAAGAGGCAGAAGACGTTGAATTATCCATCCTTTTACTTTTGTTGACAAAATGGCGTTTTTAGGAAACATGTGGTCTGGAGTTTAAGGTGGGAAAGATATGTTGTGGGTGGGTACCTCGACTGACTTGCATATCATATGCAGCTGTACAACCAATTAATAGCTTACACATTAAGAGTAAAATGGTCTAGCTAAACACTCAACCAGCACTTCCGTTTGTTATCTTATCTCATGATTTTTCGAATTGTATTTATACAAGACATGCATCTCCCGTTTCAAAAGAGTTACAGAGTTTAGGTCATACCAAAAACGCCTCATTCGCCGCCCACGTCCTGCAAAGCGCTTACATACCAACACTCATTCCTGTTGATCTGTCTTACATTCCTCTCATATACTTGCCTATTTCGAGAAAAGTGGCTGCTCCCAGGAATCTACCCCTCACTCCACATTCACTCACATAAAGAACGTGATAAAGAAGCTCCTCCCACCATGTCTGGAAATCGTCCAAGTCCCCCTCCCCTCACAATCACAACAACGACTCTCGTGCCACCCACCAATTTTATTGCTGTCTCTTCTAATTCATCAAGTAGTGGTGCACAATCTTCAATATCAAATTCCACGTCCGCAACCACGTTATCAGCGATTTCCTTGATCGGGAAATCGGCACTACCGATTTCGAGAGCGGGATTGACGAGGAAAATGACGGAGCTTGCGGGTACGGGCACGGGGAAGCCGAGGGGGTTCGATTATATTGTTATTGGCGGTGGAAGTGGCGGGAGTGCGACGGCGAGGAGAGCCGCAGGTCCGAGGGAAAAGGGGGGCTGGGGGAAGAAGGTACTCTTAGTGGAGGAGGGGAAGAGTGGGGGGACTTGTGTTAATGTTGGGTGAGTTTTGGGAGCCTTTCTTTTTGTGTGTGTTGGATTGGATTGGATTGGATTGGATGGGATGGGATGGGATACATCCTGATCCTAGAAAGAATTGGAGTATGATGGGCGAGTTAAGTGACTTGGAGATACTGCATCGAAAGCCATTCTAGAGTGCAGTGAGGATTGGAAATGTGGTACATTTAAAAAATTGAGTTATTGGGCATTACCTTTCTTTGCTATCCGGATATCTGCTTGTCTTCATTAAGTTGCGGAGGATTGCTTTTTTCCTAAACTGCCTTCACAACTTCACCTCACATTCAAGCCTTTGAAGAACCATTCATATCCCATCAAACCTAACAGTACCGCAGCTGTGTCCCCAAAAAACACACCTGGAACTTCTCTTCCATGTCCGAAGCCCTCCGCGCTAGCCAACACTACGGCTACGAAACACCCTCCAATATCCTCTTCAACTATGCCACCTTCAAAGCCAAACGCGATGCCAACATCGCCTCTTTGAATCGTGGTTACGAAGCCAACTGGGCGCGCGAGGGCATCACCGTCGTACGCGGAATCGCCAAATTCATCTCCCCGCAAACCATCGCTGTTGCATTGGAAGATGGAAGCGGTGTTGAGACATTTGAAGCCGAACATATCTGTATAGCTACTGGGGGAAAACCCATTGTACCCAAAATTCCCGGAGCGCAGTACGGGATTACCAGTGATGGATTTTTCGGGCTCGAGGAATTGCCCAAGAAGATTGCGGTGGTGGGGGCGGGATATATTGCAGTGGAGATGGCGGGAATGTTGAATGCTATGGGGGGAATTGAGGTACATATGTTTATCCGTGGGGATACATTCTTGAGGAAATTCGATCCCATGATCTCCGAGACGATGACGAGAACGTATGAGGAGGCGGGGATTGTGATTCATAGGAGGTATAAGGAGTTTGCAAGGATAGAGATGTTTAATGGGAAGAAGATGATGGAGGAGAAAGTGTTGAATTTAAGGTCGGATGGGGATGATGGGAAGGGATTAGTGGTTAATGAAGTTTTGTGGGCGGTGGGCCGGAGTCCCGAGACGGAAGCGTTGGATTTAGGGGTTGTGGGAGTGCAAACGGATGAGAGGGGGTATGTTAGGGTGGATGAATTCCAAAATACAAGTGCGGGGGGTATATATGCGTTGGGAGATGTGACGGGTCAATTGGAACTCACACCTGGTATGTCATTTCTTCCTTGATCTTTGAAATGGTGATATGCGACCGCATCTAACAAACAAACAGTAGCCATAGCAGCCGGTCGCCTACTCTCCAACCGACTATTCGGATCGCCGCAATTCGCAGAGTCCGCGCTCTCCTACAACCTCATCCCAACCGTCGTCTTCGCGCACCCAGAAGTCGGCACGATCGGGCTGACGGAACCTGAAGCGCTGCAAAAATACGGGGCTGGCAATCTCCACGTCTATCACACGAAGTTTGCGGCCATGTTTTATGATTTCTTCCCCGCGGAAGACAAGGTACATGCGCCGACCGAGTTTAAAATTATTTGTGAGGGGGAGGAGGAGAGGATTGTGGGGTTGCATTTGATAGGGTTGGGGGTAGGGGAGATGTTGCAGGGGTTTGCGGTGGCCGTTAAGATGGGGGCGAGGAAGAGGGATTTTGATGCCTGTGTGGCGATTCATCCGACGAGTGCGGAGGAGATTGTTACGATGAAGTAGGGGAGAGGGAGGAGAGGGAGGAGAGGCAAAGGGGGATGAAAAGGATGCAATTTGCAGTGATAGACTGGAATAGGCGAAGGATGAACGGTATAATGGACTTTTGGACATAGGGATTTGGTATCTTGGATAGTCTAGAATTAAAAGATGTACACTAGACAACACCAAAGCAATCGTTTGATATGAAGATGTTGATGATGGCCTATGAAGTGGCCGAAGATATTCATTGGAATTTTGGACAGAAACTTGATAGGAGTACAGTGTTGACAGGATCCTCAATCGAAGATTGATAAAGCTCTTCTAACCTCTAGATCATCACTCGACAATTTGTTGATGCTTTTGCTGATGATTAATTCATGAATATGAGTACTGTATTTGATCTCATGGAAATATACTCTAGAATAGTTGGTATGGAATTACATGGTAGTAGTAGTTGATGTGAATATGTACTCGAGCTCGTAGCACCAAATCCGAAGCATCTACCTATTATCTAGACTCAAGAGTCAATCATAAATCCAATTGGAGATTTTGCCGTTTTGTTTCTGGGGACTATGAGGGACTGAATGAATGAATGAATGTAAGATTACAAACCCAATGGAATGGAATGGATGGGGTGATCAACTGCTAGAGTAGAAGTTTATGCTAGTAACTTTCGAGCCTTGGGGTAAGTTGTTTGAATAGGAGAGGATTCATTGATGAAGGACTCTCTGAAGGTTGTCAAATTAGAGTAGCAATTAAAGTAGAATTAATAACCAAAAGATTAATTACTCTTGAATCTTGGCTTTCTAGTTGTATCAAAGAAATATTTTTATCTCAAACAAATCATCAAGCCACATCTCGCTTATGATTGGCTGTTAATATTAAATCTACTAACTAACCATATTTGGTTAAAGCCATTATCCCGGAGCCTCATCTCATCAGCCAGCTTTCTTTCGCAATGGATCAAAGGAAACTCGTCTTTCCGAAATCCATCCATCCACCACCCATCAACAACAACTCGACAATTTGTGGAATCGCACTCAAAGACGTGGATTCCTCATCACTGGTCTTTCTAAAGAGAAAGAAACTGTATACACTCATTTAGACAAAGCCGCCAAAACGATCGAGTCCTCACGGTCGGAGAAATTTAAAATTGTCCTTCAGTAGGCGGAAGGCCTGGCCTCTCCTCATCGATCGCATCATCGAGACCCTACCCACCTTGCACATAGACTTGTTTGTTTTCCCGATATATCTCTCCCTACGAATTACTGCGAAGATACTCTTGAGATAAAAATCGCGTCTCAACGTTGGGTATTGCGGTGGACTACTTCTTATACGGTGGACACTGCTTATACCGCTCGTCGCCACACCCAAATTCAACCTTTAACCTTTGCAACAATTTTATTTTAATAAATATCAACAACAAAACGCCAATATGGCGAATCTTAATTTTGCGCATTCAGATGCGCCGTTGCGAACAATCCAGGAGATACAATTTGGTCTCTTCTCTCCCGAGGAGATCAAAAGTATGAGTGTCGCTCATATCTTGTATCCTGAGACTATGGATGAGAGTAAGATGAAGCCGAGAGAACAAGGTCTTAACGATCCCCGACTTGGTTCAATTGACAGACAATTCAAATGTGCTACTTGTGATCAAAATATGTCGGAATGTCCAGGTCATTTCGGTCACATCGAATTGGCGAAACCTGTTTTCCATCCTGGTTTCTTGAAAAAGACGAAGAAACTTTTGGAAATGGTCTGCCACAATTGTGGTAAAGTAAAACTAGACAGGGTCAGTTTGCTACTTACTTGAGGTGATTTGTGTCATGCACCTTGATGCTAACGTCAGAACATCAGGGCAATCCAGCTTACAAGGCAGCCGTTTCTATTCGTGATCCTAAGCGCAGATTCGAGGCGATATGGAAGCTCTGCAAGACTAAGATGATCTGTGATAGTGACGTTCAAGTCGAGGAGGAGATTATCGACCCAAATGAACCTCCGAAAATTCCGCATGGAGGATGTGGTAATATTCAGCCTGAAGTCCGTCAAACTGCTCTGGCCCTCACGGGTACGTGGAAGGCGCCGAAGGATGAAGACGGAGAGGCTGTACAACCTGATAAGAGATCAATCACTCCGGATATGGCTCTCAACGTCTTCCGCAGCATGTCCACTGCAGAAATTCAGGATGTTGGATTGAACGCAGATTATGCTCGTCCCGAATGGATGATTATCACTGTTCTTCCTGTCCCACCACCACCAGTTCGACCAAGTATTTCCATGGATGGCACTGGTCAGGGTATGCGAGGAGAAGATGATTTGACATACAAATTGGGTGATATCATTCGCGCGAATGGTAATGTTCGCCAAGCACAACAAGAAGGTTCGCCTCAGCACATTCTACAAGACTTTGAAACTCTGCTGCAATATCACGTCGCAACCTACATGGACAACGATATTGCTGGACAACCACCAGCTCTACAGAAGTCAGGTAGACCTGTCAAATCCATTCGTGCTCGTCTTAAGGGTAAGGAAGGTCGTCTTCGTGGAAATTTGATGGGAAAGCGTGTCGACTTTTCTGCTCGTACTGTCATTACCGGTGACCCCAATCTTTCCCTAGATGAGGTTGGTGTTCCTCGAAGCATTGCGAGAGTCCTCACATATCCGGAAACCGTTACACCACTGAACATCGATAAATTGCATCAGCTTGTCAAAAATGGTCCAGATGAGCATCCTGGTGCCAAATATGTCATCCGCTCTGATGGTACACGTATTGATCTTCGTCATCACAAGCGTGCAGGTGCAATTTCACTTGAGTACGGTTGGAAGGTTGAGAGACACATTGTTGATGGTGACTTCATTATCTTCAATCGTCAACCATCATTGCACAAGGAGTCTATGATGGGCCATAGGGTTCGAGTTATGCCTTACTCCACTTTCCGTCTTAATTTGTCTGTTACTTCACCATATAACGCAGATTTCGATGGAGACGAAATGAACTTGCATGTTCCACAAACATATGAGACTCGTGCCGAGGTCATGAATCTATGTATGGTACCGCTCAACATCGTGTCTCCCCAGAGAAACGGTCCTCTTATGGGTATTGTCCAAGATACACTGGCTGGTGTCTACAAGATTTGCAGAAGAGATGTCTTCATCACAAAAGAACATTTAATGAACATCTTGTTATGGGTTCCAGACTGGGATGGTGTCATTCCCCAACCTGCCATCCTTAAGCCACGGCCTAGATGGACTGGAAAGCAAATTGTCGGGTTGATCATTCCTAAGATTGTCAACTCCTACAATGCTAGCAAGGATAAAGATAATATGCATGCGCCATTGAACGATGACGGCTGCTTGATCCAAGAGGGACAGCTCATGTATGGTCTGATGGCTAAGAAGAACGTCGGAGCCTCTGGTAATGGCATTGTCCACATTGTCTTTAACGAACAGGGTCCAGATGCTGCAATGGCTTTCTTCAACGGTTGCCAGCGAGTCATCAATTATTGGCTTCTTCACAATGGTTTCAGCATTGGTATTGGTGATACAATTCCCAACAAAGAGACTATTGAGCAGATTGAGAAGGCTATCGCCAAGCAGAAGGCTGAAGTCACAGAGCTTGTTGAGAAGGCTACTAGTAACGAACTTGAATCTCTTCCTGGTATGAACGTTCGTGAAACCTTTGAGAGTCAAGTCTCCAAAGCTTTGAACGAGGCTCGTAACACAGCTGGTACAAAGACTGAGGATGGTCTGCTTGATATCAACAATGCTGTACAAATGGCTCGCTCTGGTTCTAAGGGTTCTACTATCAACATTTCTCAGATGTCTGCCCTTGTAGGCCAACAATCTGTAGAAGGTAAACGTATTCCTTTCGGTTTCAAGTACCGCACTCTTCCACATTTCACCAAGGACGATTATTCACCAGAATCAAGAGGTTTTGTAGAGAACTCATACCTTAGAGGTCTCACCCCAACAGAGTTCTTCTTCCACGCGATGGCTGGTCGTGAAGGTTTGATCGATACCGCAGTTAAGACTGCAGAAACTGGTTACATTCAACGTCGTCTTGTTAAAGCTCTTGAGGATGTCATGGCTAAATATGACGGTACTGTCCGTAACTCCCTCGGTGACATCGTTCAATTTGTCTATGGTGAAGATGGTCTAGATGGTGTCATCTTTGAGAATCAAAAGATGGACCATATCAACATCAGCAACAAGGCATTTAATGATCTCTTCAAACTCGAAATTATGTCTGAGCGGATCTCAACGGATGTCCTGGAGCATGCTAACGAACTCTACGGAGATCTTGAGACGCAACAATTGCTTGATTCAGAGTTTGCTGCCCTAGAAGAGGACAGAAGACTTCTTCGAGATTTTGTACACACCCGAACCAAGGAGAAGGACGACGATCACTTCCAACTTCCTTTGAATATCATTCGAATTATTGACAGCGCACAGAGATTGTTCAAGACAGATGATGGAAAGCGCAGTGACTTACATCCCAGAGATGTTATTCCGAGAGTTCAACAATTGCTCGACCGCATGATCATCGTCCGTGGTACCGACGCACTTTCCGTTGAAGCTCAATATAATGCCACAATTTTCATCAAGGCACAGTTTCGATCTCGACTTGCTTACAAACGTATTGCACTCGGTATGCACCTCAATAAGCTCGCGCTCGAGCACATTCTTGGTGAGCTCGAGAGCCGTTTTACTAGGGCTCTGGTCAATCCCGGCGAGATGGTTGGTGTGCTTGCTGCACAGTCTATTGGTGAACCAGCCACACAAATGACTTTGAACACCTTCCATTTCACTGGTATTTCATCCAAGAACGTTACTCTCGGTGTTCCACGTCTTAAGGAAATCTTGAACATCGCTCCGAATATCAAGACCCCGTCCATGATTGTTTATCAAGAGGGCGCTGGTGCTAATCAAGAGTCTGCCAAGTTATTGCGTAGTGCCGTTGAACACACTACCTTACGCTCCGTTACGTATGCTACTGAGATCTACCATGATCCCGACATTCAATCCACTACCATTGAAGATGATATTGACATGGTCGAGTCTTACTTCATCATTCCTGAAGAGCACCATGATTCTCCGGATAACCAATCCAGATGGCTTCTTCGTCTTATCCTCGACCGTCAAAAGATGTTGGACAAAGGATTAAAGGTTGATGATGTTGCCATTAAGATCAAGGAAAATTACCCCAAGGATTTAGCTGTCATTTTCAGTGATAACAATGCCGAGCAACAAGTTATTCGCATTCGAATGATCAAGCAGCATGATTCCAAGTATGATGATGATGACATTGAAGAAGATATCATGCTTAAGCGTCTCGAAGCACATATCCTTGATACCTTAACTCTTCGTGGAGTTTTGGGTATTGACAGAGCTTTCTTGAACAAGGATGTCAAACTCTTCGAGAAACCCGATGGTAGATTGGTTGCAAGCAGGGATGACAAGGACTGTGAGGAATGGTACCTCGATACTAGTGGAACCTCGTTGAAGGACGTCTTGACCGTACCGGGCGTTGACCCTCGAAGAACCTATTCGAATCATTTCATTCAGGTTTTCGAGGTCTTCGGAATTGAAGCTGCTCGGTCTGCGTTGATGCGCGAATTGACAATGGTGTTGGCTTTCGATGGTTCTTATGTCAATCATCGCCATCTTGCTCTGCTTACCGACATTATGACTTCGCGTGGTCACTTGATGGCTATCACTCGTCACGGTATCAATCGCGCAGACACAGGAGCTTTGATGAGATGTTCTTTCGAAGAAACCGTTGAGATCTTACTCGAAGCCGCTGCCGTTGGTGAGTTGGACGACTGTCGTGGTATTTCTGAGAATGTTATGCTTGGTCAGCTTGCTCCTATGGGAACTGGAGAGATGGACGTTTTACTTGATCCAAAGATGCTGGAAACTGTCATCTCTGACAACAGTCGAATGGGTCTCATGGCAGGAATTCCTGTCAAGGGTGGTGAAGGTGGCGCTGCAACTCCTTATGATGGCGCTTCTCCACTCAATGAGGGTGGCTATCTTGGTACGCCTGATTACGGTGCTGCCTTTTCACCCATCCAAAGTGCTGGTTCTGATACGCCAAGTGGATTTGCTACAGAGTACGGTGGAACTCCTGGCTTTGGTGGTGGCATGAGTCCGTATGGAGCTGGTTCTAGAAGCCCGGGTGGTGGTTATTCTCCAACCAGTCCTTTCAACTCATCTCCAGTCTCACCACAGTTCTCTCCTTCCAGTCCTGGTTACAGTCCAACTTCACCAATGATGGGAGGTGGTGCAAGCCCCGGGTACGCAGTTTCGCCTCGCTTCTCGCCAGTCAGCCCTGCGTTCACACCTACATCTCCTGCCTATAGTCCTACTAGTCCTAGTTTCGTGTCTCCGACTTCGCCTTCATATAGTCCGACGTCACCAAACTACTCGCCAACCTCTCCTAATATTCATGGCTCGCCAACTAGTCCTTCATATAGCCCTACCTCACCATCATATTCGCCAACTTCTCCCAACTATAGTCCATCTAGTCCAAATTTCGCTGGAAATAAAACTTCTCCAGGCTCAGGTCTCTCGCCTACCAGTCCTGTTTATTCCCCAACCTCTCCAAATTGGAGTCCATCTTCGCCTCAACACCAAGGCGGTACTTCTCCAAAATACTCTCCAACCAGTCCTTCTTACTCTCCTACTTCTCCTCAATTTTCTCCCACGTAAGTCAAGTCAACATTCTTTGAACCACATTATTCTGTGCTAACATGATATAGGTCCCCTCGCGGAAACAACTGATACTCCTTCTCCTTTAATGTATCAACATTGCTCCAAAAAAGAATATGCATATGGTCTTCGGGCGTTCTGGGTCTGCTTGCTCATAATTTTCAAGCTGAAGATTTGTGCATTAGCATTGGGGTTTTTTTCATATTCTTGCCGTGGCGTTTATGGGAAACTTTTCAAGGCCTCGTATCAATTTTTCCTTTAGATTATTTTACAGCCACCCAAAATTGTATTATGGCTGATTTTCAGGATGGTTGGGTGATGGATGCATGCACGCGAAATATTTCACACACAATGTCATTTTGAGCAAAGGACAGGAAAAAATAAGAATGAGAACGCGAATGGGTGAATGAAGAATGAGATAGATAAAGGGATGAGATAAGATGGTCTTAGTTGCCATGAATGCATTTATGAACATATAATTGAATTGTAAATTTTGAGTATGTGCATCTGTATGATTTTCATGTTTGATATCTGTGTTGGTTCTGTGATTGATATACTTGTATGTTGTGAGTTCATCTACTATATGTATGTTTGCTGGGAATATTCATAGCTGTTGTGAAATAGTGATGTGATGAAGTATTACTTGTACTGTACGTGTACTTGTACGTTTCCTCCGTTCTTGATGTGTACTGTGTACTCACTTATATTTGATTGATTGATTGATTGATTGATTACTCAATTACTTGATTGATGACTCGTAATGATGATCATTACTAAATATAAATAGCAATGAAAGTGAGAGTGAGAGTGAGAGTGAGAGAAAGATAGTTTGCGTCTGCATACTGGATGTGATCTTCCCAATTCATGAGATGGTGTACAGTACTGAGTACTGGTATTGATTCATTCTAGTAATGATTGTGATTGTGACTGTGAATGTGAATTTGACTTTGTCGATTCCTGGTTAGATTGAGTCTGATTGGACTGAGTTTGATTGTACGAGTATTGTGGTGAATGAATGGGGATGGGGATGGGGATGGGGATGGAAGAGGGAAATGGTGAGGAGGTGTGGAGGGAAGAGGGATGAGGGATGAGGGAAGAGGGAAGAAGTGAGGAGGATGGTGAGATGGATGAGTCTGAGGTGACTGACTCATTGTTAAGTCAAATTGAAGTTAAGTTGGAGTTAAGTTTGATAGAGATAAGATGTTGTTGAACATGGTGTTGGAGTTAAGTTTGATAGAAATAAGATGGTTTTGAACACAGTGCTAAAAGTATATATATAAAGGAAGGGAAAAGTACTGAATTGTATGGATGGGGTCTGTGGATTTGAGATGGGATATATGTATGGAACGAGGGAACCAATATATATATATCTATATATTCATGAGAGAATCTATTTAATTACCAAGCCAACCAAGCCAACTAAACGAAGAAAATGGTATGGCTATATAGCCATTCACCACAAAGGAAAAATCTTTATACAAGAGACTAGACAGCTATCTATCTGCCTGGATCCACCCAAGCAAAGGATGATCCGATGAATGCCCTGGAAGAATTGATAATATGGAAGGGGTGGAAGAGGAAGAGATAGGAGAACGCCTTCTTCAAGAAAAGGTGTTGGCGAGAAAGTGTGGAAAGTAGCGTATGCGTAGCAGGTGCTCCCGTGAGTTCCATACAATCTGTATCATCGTGAGTGGTTTCCTTGTCATGCTCGATAGATGAAAGCTCTGATAACGGGTTTTTTCATAAGAGACTATACTGAATATTCGATAGGGAATCCTCGCTTCGAGATATTTGAGGAGAAAGCCAATTCGGATACAGTACTCATGCACTATTCACAATAATGAGAAACTGGAGTGGGGAGGTGTAGATCATGAGCCTTTGAGGGATCCCGGGTTGACCGTGGAAAGCTGCAAAACACGATCTTGGAAGCCCGCGCTTGTTACTATAGCCTCCAGATAGACAGTGGTGTTGAGCGCATACGCATTTGAGCTATTGCCATACTACTCAAGAGATCGCTAGTCAAGTCACCAGAAGTATTCTAGATAGGATTCACGTATATACTAGAAGCTTGGCTTCTATTGATCACAAGCACACAGCCATCAACTTACCTTATTAATCTTAATATCTATCACTCTACCACTGTACATAGATTCATTCACCTGTTTATTGTACCATCTCAAGATTGAACACAAAGTTCCACTCTCATCCGAACTCTTCCCCGATTTTTATTCGTTAATTCACCCATTTTCACAACCCTATTCTCCAAACCACGTGGTTTGAGCACATTAGGATTCACCATATGGGTAATAATCCTTTATATAAGGATCCCTTTGTAGGGTAGAGTTTCTCTTCCTTCTTCTTCTTGACATCAAAAGTATTTAAGATCTGTAACCGATCTACACACTCTCTACTTGTACTTCTTTGATTTTGAACATTGGTTTGAGCTTCTTCTTGATTGTTTGCAGACTTATTTTGGCTATTGCGACAGTCTTTTGATCATTCTGAATTGTTTTTATACGAACCAATACTATTCATACTTTGTTTTGTGGGTCGTTTATCTACACTCCACCCTCCCCCCTTTCTAGATCGGCTAAGCGGATCCTGTCAAACTCCGAAACCATCAACTACCTCCTCTAGCACCACCACCACAACAATTACCTTCATCATGTCTGCTAATAACACACCTACAAAGGGATTGGGTGGCCGCAAGCTCAAATCCTGGGAATTAGCTGCACAAAACCCAGTCGATATCCACCAGAACATGAATGATTTCCTCAAGCACATCGAACACGAACCCATTGGCCCAGGTCTCGCAGCAATCGCCAAACAGCTAACCTCGATGTACGAGTCCAACGACAACGATGCTCGACAATTTACCCACGATCTACAGAGAAGATTTCAGAAGGAGTGTGATGGATATGAGACCGACACTTCCAAGTTTATTGGGGATCTAGCCTTGGGCTTGCAGACGCGCATTCAGAGTCTGGAGAAGGGAAAGCCGATTCCGGAGGATTGGCCTCAGCAGATGGAGGATGTAAGTAGCCTTTCCCTTTCTATATCTACTCAGTACTCCCTCTGAGGAATCGATCAAAGAAAGAACCAGCTAACTTTCTCTTCCCAACAGTGGCATAACAAACAATTTTCCACCTTCCAAATCAAGCTCAAGCAGAAGAAACAAAAGGTCACTGCTGTGCTAGGAGCCAAGGACACCGAGGCAGAAAAAAATCGAAAATCGGTGTTTGTGGACCAGGAAAGAACTCTCTTGGCGCTATTCTGGGATATCAAGAAGTCCATCGTATGTTCTACCCTTCCTATTCTTACAATTAGTACCCAGATCGAAGCTAAAATCAATATAGGACTCCAAGGAACGCACAATCGACGAAGTTACCAGCGCATTGGCGCTTCAAACCCCTACAAAAGCCACTCCTTCGAGTAGTTTTTCCTCGGCTCCTCGTACTATGTTGCCATCTACGCCTACGAGATCGACGTCTACGCCTAGTGGACAGATACCTGCAGGCCCATTGCGTACGCCGTCTAACAAACGCCAGAGGACGATGGATCATTATGATATGACAGCCTCGTCTGATTCGGCTGATTCGCCTGAGAATTAGCTTGGGGTTTGGGGGTTTTAGACGAGTTTGGGACTAATTAGGGTTCTTCTTTTGCTGCGGATGGTGGGGGTTGGGGCTCTGATTAGTTAGCTACTATAAATGATACCACTTTGCGACTCTGATAATCTTGGAAATAGGCCTAAATGATGTGATTTTATGTGATTTTAGGTGTTTTGACAATGTGTGATGAATCGATGATGAAATTCTAATTGAGTAGTTCATTTAGAATTAGCTCACCTTCATTTATCATCTTAGAATCAAAATGTTCTCTAGATCTTCTCGAGCATTCAGGGCAATATAATAACAAAAAGAGATGATAATATATCAATCTTTCTGATCTGCACAAACATAAGACTATTATCATCCTTCACACTCTATTCCACTAGGAAGAATATTGCTAGAGATTTCGGCCATACGTGTACTCTCAGATGTTCAATTTCGTTCTATATAGTTGAATGGCCTAACCATATTCAAACATCAGAGTGTTTTCGTCTCGAATTTCTCGTCCTAGTATAATGAATTGCTGTGACCTATTATCACCTTGGATAGCTTTGATCCCTGATCGTTGCCCCGAAGCTAAGCGAATACTCACAATGTATCAAATATTAGCTTCTCCCGTCTCTTGTGTATCGCCTAGGTATGCTATGAAATCGAAATGTGCCTGAAATTTGACAGATTTCTATCCCTAATTTTTCATCTCAATATTGGCAAACATTCGATATATATTGAGAGATTGACTTCTATCATCTCTTGTAAATCGTCCCAACCTTCTGTAGAAATCCAAATTTAGCTAGGCATTGGCCGATTATCTCCTCTTTAGATCAAGCAGCTGTCCAAATTGACATTGTGGATTGACAGATTCTTGTCCTGTAATGTCCCGGTATTGTATGAATGGTTCCTACAATACTTGCATACTGGCTGCTTCTCGTTTCACCATTTCGTCTTAATGTGGCATGAAAACATTCGATATTCTTGCACAATAGCTGATTCTAGTCGAAAGGGTCTCCTCCCAGCATACTATGGATTTAGAATATTACCCCAGGCATCGGCTGATGCGGTACCGTTCAATTCGTATGAGACCATGTAAATGACTATCTAGCTGTTGTGAATTCGCTGGTTTTAGTTTCGCGTGTCTGGTTCCATCATGAATCGAGTTCCTTCGGCAGGTTGGTGATTTGTTTAGTTCCGTCCTTAGCCTCTCATCCCATGGTATTCTGAAAGTCATACGTAGACTCGTACAATATATCTTTCCATCTGTGATATCTCATCTTGGTCTAGCATAATATCTGTACTGTCGTAGTGCATTTACTGATTCTAAAATCAGATGGTTCATTTTAATATGGGAAGAATCAAGTCTGTATGAAAGTGTCCCTCTAACTTGTACAGTATTTATTTCCTATTTGTCGAGTATCGTCCGGATAAAGTATCAAAATCATGAGTAAGGTGAGGTATTGACTTATTTATTATCATCTCTCGGTGCCACCATGTTGAACAAGCCTCCTCACTATCGTTATTGTTGGACGGAGTTTCGAAGAATTTGGCAGTCAATATGCACACCGCAGCCTACTTGGGAAACCATTGAGTTGGCCATCGGATTTACCTTCGTTACGAGGTACTAAATCGGGCGATGGAAAGGATGATTGTGAAGACCACTAAGTGTATTCATCAATCCCCATCGTTTGTATTCCGATTGCGCATCTTTAAACGCCCAGGATGTTTTCAAGTGTGTAGGATGTCTTTTCTATGAAATGATTTGAATTGTCCCAGCTCTAGCCACCAGGCACGATCCACGACATTCTTTTCACGATTAAGTCCTATGTTGTATCTATATAGCGATTGATCGCTCTCGTCTCCAGGTTTCGTACGCGGCGTATGCATTTATATATGGTGATGGGTGGTATCGGTGTTTCCAGAAGCTCTCTTCTTTCATTGGTTGATCCAAGAGATATGGATATGGATACGGATGCCTAGCCCCTTGTTATAGAGCTCTTCTGTGGTGATTGACTATATAGCCATGCAACTTTTCCCATTCTAGTTCTCGCTTGGTCCGGTAGTTTGGAGGATTCATTTTACAAAGGTCTTAGTTCGAATGCCTAGGATTTTGAGTACACATGCATTCAACTCAAGTTCCGCTTCATGTATCAGATATTACTGAGTATGAGTCTTCCGCATTTTGATGCCCATAATGCTGCACTATTTTTGGTACTGGGGAAGAGTATTTGAGTCTGGTTGGTCAGTGTGATTTATACGATATTGACGGCAAAGATCCAGTGTGATAAATACCATATTGACGGCGAAGAACCAAGGTGGCTCTCATCATCAAGATGATACATGATACTAAGCCATGCTGATGGGAGAAATGTTTTACCAGAGTGAGAAGCATAGGCTATGTATAGATATATATATAATCATCGTCCCTGCCTCCTTCGTCATCTTACTGTTTCCCTGATGTTGAGTGAAATATACGCAAATGGAAGCAATGGCGGCAACTATCCTTTTGCGATCCGGTCCCTGGCATTGATATATGGTATGATGAGCCATCTTCCACAGTAATAACAATGCTCAAGAGCTTGTATTCATTTGTAGAATACAGTCTTGCTCAATGATTCCTCGGGAACGTAGCCAATGGCATCAGCAACTAAATATCATCAGCATTGAACCACGCTGCTGCTCACTATAAGACTTCAACATACAAGTTAAATTAGAGGTACAGCAGGCTGATTTCAAATCCACTGCTTGCAACACCAAAGTGACTTTCTTTAATGGTATTTATTGTACTCGAGTACTCATTGAACCTGTCTAGAGAAGTGAAATGAAGTGAAGTGAAGTTAATCTGATGTCTAACACATAATCCCGGGGTTTACCCGACAAAGAAGCTATCCTGGTCCGTGCCCAAGATCAAACATCTTACTGCGGCCGACAACACCGCTTCTTCTTCTCCATTCATCTATTTTGTACTATTATACTCATTATTTCACCATCCAGCAGATATACCAAAGAGCTATTACAAACAAGCAAGCAATTCACTAAGTACATCCACTGAACATATCCCTAACTTTTGTCATCAAAGACATACTAATTGATGTAACAATCAGAATCCCTATTTCTCTCCATCAATCAAGCGGGTCTGTGATTTTGCGGCCGCAGTAAACAAAGTAGCTTTCTCAAAGCCGTCTGAGCGATCTGACCAAAGATGGATCATCCGAATGGCCCGATCCATGGCCCGAATGGACCACATGAACCCAATGGACCAAATGGCATGCCTCTCATTCCACAGAGTGTACAGCCGAAGGCTCCGCAGGCATGCGTAACATGTAAAAAACAAAAAAGAAAGTGTGATAAAGTACTCCCGCATTGTGGTCTTTGCTCCAGAATGCAGCGACACTGTGATTATACCGAACAGACTCCTGCTCCTACACACGAGGATATCAATGCTTTACGCTTGAAGTTAATCGAACTTGAAGCAAAGGTTAATGGTGGAACTATGCATGCACCTGCCTATGCTACACCTTCAGGATCTATGTCCAATAATGGCCCGGAATACATGCAACCACAAATGACTACATATGCAGGTTCGCAAGAAAGTCCGTTCAATAATATACAAAATAGGTTTCCGGTTATGGCTGTGCTCGACAATGAAGTTTTCAGGAATGAAGGGTAGGCATAATATTTCTAAATGCCAATTTTTTTCATATGCTAACGAGAATTCAGTTTATCTGTACCCAGACCTTCGGTGAACCCACCAGCAGTAAGTTATTGTATATATTTTGCCAAGGCCTTGGCACATCAGCTCTTCCCCGGAGTGTATGATTATTCTATATGTGGATATCAATTGTGTGGCAGTGATACCTCCTTGAAACCTGCTGATAATTGTGGTATAGGAAGTCAACCACATGTTAGCAAGTGGACCATCTGTACCTACCGTCATCCTAGAATACTTCGGAACTGTTCACCACTGTCTTCCAATAATCTCTCATAAGCGATTGGAACGAACTCTCAGTACTCCTCCCTGGGATGGTGGTGCAGACTTATCTTTGCTCTTCCTCTGTATGAAGCTCATTACATCCAAGCCAGTAGATGGACAAGAATGTGGTCAAAATCCAATGTACATCGCAGCAAAGCGTTTCGTCGCATTATTGGAAGCTTCCGGAATGGTATCTTTGATTTTATTGCAAGCTAATATCCTTATTACTCTCTTTGAGTATGGACAAGCAATATATCCTGCAGCATGGATGTCCGCTGGGTGGTGCTCACGATACGCCATCTTACTAGGCATCAATGGCTTTGACACCTCTCCTCAATTGATCGGTTCAGTTGTAAGCAATGTGTGTCCTTTTCATGCTACATATCTAACTGAATATAATCTTCAGGATACCTGGACCGAACAAGAAGAACGATTTCGATCCTGGTGGGGTGTTCTCATACTTGATAGGTAAGATTTTTTATCATGAGTACTAACGTTAGGAGCTGACATACAATAGGATGGTCTCTATAGGAAGTAAAAACCACCTATTAACGACTCAAGAACCAAAAGAAGAAGATCCATTGCCTGTTGATGATGCTGCATGGGTAAGCTCTGAAATATAAGCTTCTATTCCTTTGACTAATCAGCGTTTAGGATAATGGCGATATGACTCAAGCCATTCAGAGATATGTATCTACTTCGCTCACTGAATCCGTAACACCATTTGCTCGCCTCTGTCAAGGATCTGTGTTGTTGGGAAATGTTCTCCGCCACCATTACACAGAGAAGATTCCCTCGGAGACAGCCCGTTTTGATATCGCATATCAACTCTTTGAAAACTGTTCTGTTCTCGCTCGCAAGGTTAATGAAGAAGCCATTGCTTCTAGAGATTATATTATGTTAGCAACTCCACTCGCTATTATATATAGTGCAATCATTGCTCTCCTCGATGTATATTCCTGCCCCGCCGATAGATCATGTGGCGCGCCATCATCCTCCGAAAAAGGAGTCATGATGAATCAAGCAATCAAAGGCCTACAGGATTTCTCACACAGCGTTGTTCAATTTTCCGAGCGTGTCAACAACCAAGCACAGACACAACAAGATCTTGATAAAGTTAGTCCCTTGATAATGGATTCTTTGTGGGCAGCAGGTCAACATTATATGTGGGTTTGGAAAGAAAGTCGCGATGCTCAATCTCAGGAGGCGTTGGAAACTATCAGAAATTGTTTGAGAAGATTTCAAACCAGATGGAGAAATGCGGCAGAATATTTGAGAATTCTGGATGGACAAGAGTTTGGGCAGTTTACTTCTGCACTGGGAAGTGCCAATTAATCAACTTACGACTTTTGCAGTACTGGAGGACATGTAGGTGAAAGATTGGGGCAATTGACGGTAATGTTCATCGAGGTCAAGCAGTCCAGGTAAAGACTCTTGAATATGGACAGATTTGGGTATATTGGAGTTGGGCTAAAGAGGATATGATCCATAATGTTGAAGTATAGTGCGTGTTGTATATAGGTAGTCGTTTAAGCTTCATAGTATATTGCCGAATGTGCAATAGTCACAAATCTCAGTAGCAAAACACCAAATCACTTCTATTTTATGGGTTCGTATCCCTCCGCTATCAATTGGTCAATACTTGAGAGTTTTAATCTCTTAAGCTTGAACAATATGTGGTATAAATCAATGCTAGGTATCACCAGTAGATGTTCTGGAAAATGAAAAGCTAACTTCATTCCCGGAATTATATCCGAAAGAGCCTTACTAGCTTTCCCGATAACTCCCCCCGCTCGCCCCGCTCCCGGTCCTCCTTACCACTGCATACACTTTAATCACCAGAAGGCCAATCAACTCTCCCGCCCTTTATCCATCTGCGTCATTTTTCTATCGTTTACCGCAACATCCACTATCTACAAAAAAGAAGCACATTGATACTCGCGGACTTACACTTGATTTGAAAGATTTCTTGTAGATCTAATGGAATTCACAATTCTAGTACCGGCAACACACTCGTGTAGCTCGCATCTCACACTATGACAAACCAATGGCGATCCAAAGTCCCGCCCGTAGCCGTTCTTGTGAAGTTTGTAAGTTTGCCATAAAGAGTTTTACTCCAGGTACTTGTAGGTAGGGATTTCTCATATCTTTACATCTTTCCATGCTTGAATTTTCTCTTTCATATCCCAACGTTTGATAGCATACGAGGAAGTTTTCAGTATGCAGTCATATTTGGCATATAAACGATTTGGAAGATTGGTTGAATCACAATTCGAAAGAGATAAGCAGAGAGCAGAGGCACTCGAGAGAGGAAATGCACATATCTCTCATGCACAATCATCTAATTTGGAATCGAATGGACGGCAAGATCTTGCACATCGTCCTTCTTCTATCGATACCAATTCCTCAGCTACACAATCCCCTTTGGATTCCCCCTCGACGTTCGATACTCGCGATCCTGAAAAGGCGGAACAGGCTGGATCTAATGCTTCTTCACCGGGTCATAACCCCGAAGAAAATGTATATGTTAATGAAGAAGGAGGTGGAGATGGAGAAGCGAATGAGAATGAGAGACCAGAAAATCTCGATAGGACGGCTTCAAGAGCCACGGCACACACAAATAGGAGTTTTGGAACGCGAATGGGCTATGCATTAACGGGAATCGAAGTTCGCGAATTATCCGAACGATTGACCCGAACGAGGACAAAAACGAAGTCGAAAGGGAAATCTACGGAAAGCGATCCTGGGAAAGAGAAAGGAGAGGGGGAAAGAGAGACGGTGTTTGTGGTAGGATATGAAAGTGAGAAGGATGCGATGAATCCACATAATTGGTCATTGTTGCGTCGCGGTTTTTGCACCATCATGATTGCTTCGATTGGTTTTGTAGTGGGTTTCGCATCTTCGATCGATAGTGCTGCGTTGAAGCAAGCCGCGGAGGAATTTGGAGTTAGTGAGGTTGCGGAATCTTTGGCGACGGGGTTGTTTCTTGTAGGATTTGGGTTTGGCGCGTTATTTGCTGGTGGGTTCCCTCTTTTGATGTGGTTCATATCCATATGATGGATATACGAATCGTTTTTCAGGGTAAATTCTAATTGAACTTTAGGACCGATATCAGAAACTATTGGGAGAAATCCCGTGTATATTGCTACGCTATTTATATACATGATATGGATCATGGCATCCGCACTAGCCCCCAATCTCGCCGCACAACTCATCTTCCGATTCCTGGCCGGTTTCTTTGGTTCCACTCCCCTAACCTGCGCTGGGGGATCCATCTCGGATTTATGGAACCCTATGGAGCGTGTTTTTGCCTTCCCCGTCTTCGCCAATGCCGCATTCCTAGGACCGATATTTGGACCTGTAGTAGGAGGATTCATCGGTCAATCCAAGCTTGTGAGCTGGAGATGGTGCGAATGGATCACGCTTATTCTCTCAGGCTGCATCCTCATCTCCATCACGCTCTTCCAACCCGAAACCTTCGCTCCCATTCTCCTAAAATGGAAAGCCGCGCACTTGCGCCGAATCACCGGAGACGATCGCTATGTCGCCGAAGTAGAAATTCGCGCAGATCCTTTCCTCACCCGATTACTACATGCGCTCTATCGACCCTTCATCCTCGTGACTCGCGAACCAATCGTGATGCTCTTCGCTCTCTATCTAACCGTCGTCTACATCATCCTCTTCACCTTCCTCGACGGCTACACCTATATATTTGGCGAAACCTACGGATTTAGCGAAGGACTCACGGGACTCGCCTTCGTCGGTATAGCCATCGGACTCTGTTTCGCCACTCTCCTCGTCCCACTGATCCACCACTGGGCCAAAAAAGATCTCGCCGCCGCGCGCGCTCTGCATGGTCCCGAAGCGCGTCTCCCGCCTGAAAAACGCCTCTGGTTCGCTATGTTCGGCGCCCCTTTAGTACCCATTTCGCTTTTCTGGATGGGGTGGACAAACTATGCGTCAATATCGCCGTGGTCGGGTCTGGTGGCTTCGCTCTTTTTCGGTTATGGTATCTTGTGTATTTTTATCTCGACCTATCAGTATATTATTGATTCGTATGAAATGTATGCGGCGTCGGCGTTGGCGTCGTTGACGCTAATAAGGTACGTGGCGGCGGGGGGGATGGTCGAGGTGGGGATTCCGTTTTATGAGAATTTGGGGGTGCATTGGACGTTGACGGTGTTGGGGGGGATTAGTGCCCTAATGGTGCCGGTGCCGTATGCGTTTTATTGGTATGGGGCCAAGATTAGGGGGTGGAGTAAGTTTGCGGCTACGGATTAGGGGGGAAGGGTGGAGGGTGGATGGCTTGTGGTAAAGAGGGGTAGTGGTTTTGTGGAGTGATTTTGCGATTAGGATATATATCACAGTTTGGATTTGGTGGTTTGGACAATACAATACAATACAATACCAGAGAAGTGCGAGTAGATAAACGGGGCATATAGAAGGATACTGTAGACGGATTTTTATATGATGAGATATTAGATAATGATAATAGACGCGGCGTTATATTTACAATTTATCAATTTCATAGTATAATATCTTAACGCATAACATCTTAACGTCTTGCTTTTTAATGATACGGTATACTAAACCTATCAGTTCCCAATATATGCCTGTTTCCTGGAAGGGCAATAAAAGACATCACGTTTATATAGGCGTTTTGGACAAGTCGAGTTATAGTGGCAAAAGGTTCTTGGATATCTTGATGATGTGACTATGTCATTTTATTTTACAAAACATGAAGTAACACTGCTCGAGTACTCGTATATAAATGACAAATCCAAAGAGCTTTATTGTTATTATTCAAATCACACAATTATCACACTTCCTAACATAAAAATATCAAGTCTATACTCGAATAATGGGGGTTTTCACAAGATTTTTCTTATTATTGTGATTTTATATAATTAGTATACGAGTATCCTGTTTTTAAACCCTTATATTTCACCTCTATTGATATTATTGAAAAGATTGCCGATATATAAGGAAAGCAGGTTGGCGTGATGTGATATGATGTTTGATAATGCGT
The DNA here is from genome assembly GCA_000503235.1 of Sclerotinia borealis F-4128. NCBI lineage: Eukaryota > Fungi > Ascomycota > Leotiomycetes > Helotiales > Sclerotiniaceae > Sclerotinia > Sclerotinia borealis. The sequence continues at coordinate 241,152 of KI628545.1, forward strand.
TTTAAAAAGATCGTTTTTTCATATCCCTAATCTGATATGTTGTGAAATACTAGTACTGATATCTTAGACTACTGAATAGGAATTAAAATAGAAGAAACGAATTCGTTAGGCGGGAACAAAATGGCAGAAGACGGAATTTACATGTTTGGAAGATAGAGGATATTCACGGGAATGTTTGCGATTACTGCGTGTATATCTGATCATCAATTCCATATATTGAGTCTTGTCTATCTATAGGTATCTCTATTGTACAGGTCTTTAATCTAATTATACGATGTCAAGCATCTCTCTAAAACTTGTAAACTTGGTCTTTGGAGTATCCCAACTCCTTCAAGATACCAGCCAACTCACCCTGATCCGAACCAGAGACCTTGGGACCCGAGATCGCCTTGTACATTCCTGGGGGACCGCAGACGAAGACCTTGACATTCTCCGACTTGGGTTCTGGAAGAACAGTCTTCAAAAGTTCCTTGTTGATGAATCCCTTTCCACCAAGCCATGATGCAGGTGGCTGTCCCAAGACGTAGAATGCTCGGAATCGTTGCGGGTATGTGTTCTCGAGTTCTTCAAATTCGTGCTTCAGTAAGATATCTTCTTCGGTGACGTTGGCGAATACTAATGTAACCTTTGTTTTGTCGGCAGGGTTGTTGAAGATGGCTCGTGCAAGTTGGTACATGGGCGCAATACCAGTTCCTCCAGCGATGAGAGCAATGTGGTCATGCTTGTTTGCTGACCATGGGTATTTGGGGATAGGTCCCTTGAAGTCTAATCTTTGACCTGGAACCATTTCGTGCATGTGTTCGGACATGACACCATTTGGGTATTTCTTCACAAGAAGATCCACGAAGCCCTGTTCACCTGGTGAAGAGTTAGTAAAGCTTGATGAAATAGAGAAGGTTAAAATTCTTACTCTCATCGCTTGTGGGCGTATAAGGACGGATCGCAGGCTTTTGCATCTCTGGGCCCTTATACTTGGTAAGAAGAGCAGACGCAATGTGCAATCCGCTGACTTGGTCGCTTTCAGGTAGCTCAAATCTGAATTTCTTGGTGTTGTGATTGATGTTCTCCACGCTATCCAGCTTAAGACTGATGAAGCCTTGGTCACCACCAGTAAAGGCAGATTTCCCAACAGCTCCTTCGACCTTAGCTTTACCCTGTCCTAAAGCCTCTTTTGCCTTAGCTTCTGCATCCTTTGCTGTGTCCTTGACCTTTGTGACATTGTCCCCCTGGCTCAAGAAATAGTATGCTGCAGCACCTGCTCCAGCTGCGAGACCGGCGTACAAGGCAGTATGTGATCCGCTGCTCGGGGATTCGGTGGCATATCGTCGGTATTGCTGTATATCAACCTATTAGCTTATGTAGTCCAATAATTATAATCGAATCGAACTATTGTGAGCTATTATGCCATGGTGACTCAAAAAACAATCTGCTTGGAGCTTCGACTTAACGACAGTGAAAAAATGAATACGCCGCAGGTTTTGACTTACACTCTTGAACGGCTGAGCCGCTCTGAGGGTTTGTCTCGCAAACATGATGAGAATTGATATAATTAAATGTCAATTGGGTATCACAAATGTACAGAAAGATAAGATCAAGTATGTTGTTGAGAATTCAAAACTTAACCTGAGCAACCTTCTTCTCCGTATTAATAAAGCTTTCACCATTTGCCCACCAAGTGACGTACGGGCTTCATTCGGAGCTAAGGCCCGTGCAGATTATAATTTACGATTCTCGGACTTAAGATATTTATATGTTGGTTGGCGCAGAATCGCAGATATACCGGTAATGTATTGGAGTATTGAGACAATATATAGAAATTTACCAAAACATCCATGGGGTTAACTTAAATAATACTAGAATGCATACAAAGTTTCGTTATACGAGTATAACGGGACCTAAATTAGTAGAGGTTTAAGTAGTGAAAATGATGACTAAGATACGCTTACTGCAACACAAGTATTAATAATGCCTGATCTAATTGGTTCTTGGCAAAATATCATAATTCAACCTCAGACCTCACTTCAACCTCACTTCAACCTCACCTCATCATTCTTAATTATTTATACAAGTGATGGCTAGCTATAGAGAAAACTGAAGATTGAACAATTGTCAATTAAGAATCAAGTGATACTTACTTAGACCAGGTCAGGTCCAAGAAGTACCAAATTTGATTACATCCCAGTTATATTGTACTGCTTTTTGCCTTTTTGCTCAACAAATTCACAATCCCCCTCCTATTTGATGGGCATACCAATCATATAGCTTCCAATGTGTCCTTGTATCAACATTTAATTTTTCAATGTTTAATCAAGTTATTGTACTGTGTTGTGTTGTTTGGTGTATTACTACTCTGGTTATGAAGCATCTCTAACTTTAGTTCTTATCATTACTCTATACCCTTTTCAAAGACACTGGTAGTCAGCATTATCAAAACTCCTAGAATTGCTATATGCACAGAGATATGACATTAGAGTAAGGATGATATATGAGAATAAGATTATATAGCTCTCTTTAGTACTCAATTCTGTTGTGCCAGCCAATGTTTATAGGTCCCCTCATTTCTCATGATTCTACAATGCTTGCTGTTGTCCTATTCTCTTTTGTACATACAAGAATAGACAATCCCTCTCTGCTTTATGTACATAAGTACATACATACATTACTCCAATGATCAACAAGCAAGCTGTCACTGTTACTGCCTCCTGGCATCCATGTTGCAGACTTCTTTTCAATATGTGTATGAACCAATAATTCATCTCCCAATCCCATATCCCACTCGGAGGGCAGTGGCAGTATTAACAGGATAGTATTGGAGGACGGCTCTCGGATCTCGGCCCTCGCTTCGAGCACGCTAGCACCACAGACTTCTTCATATTCCTTGAGTATCTTCTTCCTCAGATCTAAATCTTCTCTTTCTTTCAATCCGACAAATAAACAAAACACAAACAAAACACTATACTCAGAAGCAGCCCATCACTGTCCGACTGTGGTGTGGTAATAGATCGATCATCTTGCTTTCTTCATCTTCTTCTTGATTCTGCTGTGCTGAATTAATTATTTTGTCTTTGATTACTTGTTCTCAAAAACATCACCTTCTTCAGCTTCGGTTACATTCATGAGAAGTTCTGTTCAAAACAATTTAATCAAAGGTGATAATTGTTGAACAAGCAAACATGATTACCAAATTCATCACTCCTACGCGTGGTAGTGGCGGTGGTCATGAGAACCATCAAGGTGTGTTGACTGATGCAAGCTCTCGCGTCAATAGGCAACGCACCAAAAGCCTCACCACAAAACCACAATACCAATACCATTACCAACACTATTTCTCAAGTGATCATTCATCTCAATCTCCTCATCGAAGATTGAGACGCAATACTAGTACTCGAGCACTTCGCAGCATTGCTCGTTATCATCAGACTCGAGCCAACCGCAGTCCATACGATACAAGCCCACACACACCTTCGAAGCTCTCCCAAGTAATGATTGCTGAGTACGACCTAGCCATTGCAGACACTCCAGACATTGATACACCTCCTCTCACAATGGTATGTCATCATCTTAATACAATACACACCCCCATCATCATCTCATTTTAAATCATATTCATTGTCAGTGCCCCACGGTTCATTCAACCAATCTAATTACAAGCAGCCTACCAAACTCGCACTCAACAAGAAATTACCACCGAAGCCGATTTTTCGCCTAGAAGATTCTCCCGAACGCCGCGGTTTACTTGACGCCACCGATCTCAATTCTTCTTTGCAATTCCCTATTCTTCAGCCAAAATCCGCTGTTAAAGAGGTTCCTGTTACAGAACTCAATTCTACAAAACTCGTTGCTGAAGATCTTACCTTTGTTGTTCCATCAATTTCAAACAATTCTGACGCCGATTCTGACTTTGAAGTCGGAATCGCTCAAATCGGAACTGCTTACGACGCGTCGACAATATCAGAGGTTACACCGCTCTCAACAAACGCAAATATGGCTTCACCACCAATTCGTCATACCAATTCGAGTGCGAAGAGACGGGAGTTTAATCACGCCAAGTTCGCGATTACTCCTAGCTCTAGCAAGGCGGAGAGTTTCAATCTTAACGTTCCAACAGGTGGTAATCGTCGCACTACGTCCCATGGCCATATTGCCTCGCCACAAAATGATGGTAGTCCATTGCCGAAGAAAGATCGCCGTGGTCGATCGAGCTTAGGTAATGGTGAAGGTAACTCACTCATGTCCACTGACAAGGTCATTTCTCACTTTTCTGCAGATCGAGTATCTATGGAAGCTGATGAGGAACCTCTCGTTGAGATTAATCACAGCAGCAATGGTCCAACTGACACTTCAACTCAAGTTACTGTTGATGGTACAGCTCTAGTTACCGATCATGAAAACATCACTCAGAGTGCTTCAACCCAAGTTACCGTTCATGCTACAACTCTTGATACCGATCAAGACAACATCACTCAGAGTGCCACTGAAGATGTTATCGACGGTCCTTCCCCAGTTACCGATCAAGAAAATATTACTCAGAGTGCCACTGAAGATGTTATCGACGGTCCTTCCCCAGTTACCGATCAAGAAGATGTTACTCAAGGAGCCATCCATAGTGCCGTTCGAGCTATTGCTCAAAGCGGTACAATGGGTCGCTCAGAGAGTCAGACGACTTTGGGTAGACAAAAGAAGATGGTTCCACCACCATCCAAGCGTTTTGCTAGGGACGCAGACCGTACCATCCTAGGCACTTCACCATCGTAAGTTTATTCGCGCTTCATATTTCCTCGATACAAACTAACTCTCATTTACAGTTATTCCAAGGTCACCACACGTGTTTACATGGAAGACACAATTGAGGAAGAGCTGCCACATGTTGGTCATCAAGCCATGACACAAAAGGTTTCTACGGCAAAGCCCAAGGGCTTCAAGCGTGTACTTACTCCTCGTGCTGGTGGTTCAAAAACTCAAGCCGACAACAACGCAGCTCATTCTTCGGATGAGACCAACGCCGCCGAGACGAAGTTTGCTCGCCGAAAATCTTCTTTGCCTGATTCGCCAGAGAATCAGACTCTTAAACCACTTAGTCTCACGGTTGAAAAAAAGAGACAGTCTTTCACCGAGCGTTTGTCTAAGCCAACTGCTTCTAGTGCAGCTCGCGCCAAGTCACACAAGTCGGCTCCCTTGGCAAAATCTACTACCATGACTTCAGTTAAGAATGCCGGAAAGGGCCTTAAGAGTCGAATTTCGGGAATGATGCGTACCCGTCGCACTTCTGAGTCTGTTGGTACCATGGACATTGCCGGTCCTTCTTTTGACAACGTTCCCAAAGATGCTGCTACTCAACACGATATTCCCGTTCAAACTTTGGAGAAGGTCCCAGAACTTGCTCCGCTCGTCAGTGAAGGCGACGTCAGCGAGGAATTCGCGGCATTCTATAGTCAAATGGAATACTCCTCCGAGAAAACTGCTCCAGCTGAACAGCTGACTAGTGCTATTGAGCCTACTGTCAACAATTCAAATGGTGAAAGCGGACTCATTAGCCCTCAGGTTATCGAAGCATCGCAGGAGATGATCAACAGCCCTGCATCGGTCGAGGAATCTTCTCCAATGTCTGAGGCTGAAACAAATGCCATCGTTGAGGCTTCTCCAGTTTCGCAGTCGGAAATTGCAGATCGCATCCAAAAATTGGCAATTCAAGATGTGTCTACGCCTGGTCTTCCATTGCCTACACAAGGAAATGCACGTGTCCAACAAATTGGCGGAAACACCCCATCACTTGATGTTCAAGTCGCTGCTGGAGACGGTGCTTCAGATCCGCCACCCAACCAGGCTGGTAATGGAGGTCATGCTGACGAAGTGGTTCCACCACCAACTCCCGATGAAATGCTTACTGAACTCCACCTTGAATTGGCTGAGCTCCGAATTGCACTTCTGGCTGAGTCTGACACATCCCGACGAATTGTTCTCGGCGGCTATTGTGTAAGACTGACAAACAAGATTGAGGCTATCAACAAGAACCGTCAGCTTATGTTGCTATTGCAAATCGCCGATGAGTCCATGATTGCTGAAGGTTCACTCGTTGCCTTGAATTGCATGAGATTTCGAAACATGATGGCTAGAGACGTCAGCAACAATTAAAGATCGGTTCTCTTGTTGCTATCGCATCTTACGTACCTTTCACTTTGTTAGCTTTAAGTTTCTACCTGGCCTTCTGCAACGAAAACTCGTCTTCAATTCAGCTCATTGCGGAAATCTTGTCACAATTTTTCTCGCCGGTCTTTCTTCAATCAATGACCCTGTTGTATACAATTGAAACTAGCTCCTTTGCTATCTTTCTCTCGAATACTTTGGAAGAATTGGAAAGATCGACAACTTCATTCTCCGCTCAGAATCACTCTATTCCACTCGACTTTTCCTTGGCTCTTTTTTCTTTACACACTGCTCAGCGCACCCCTTTCTTTTCTTTTCTTTTCCTTTTCTCAACTCAAATTTGGGCGATATTCGACAGGTTTTCGTCGTCTTACTTTTTATCAGTGTCACATCGGTGGCGGATTATCTTTTGCTTCTAAGCTTTCATGTATCTACCTACTTACTATCTTCTCATTCCTTCGAGACTGCGAAAAAGTAAGAGATGATTAATGAAAGGTCTGGTGGCGTTTAGGGATGGAATGGAGGATTTGGTTTGGTTTGGTTTGGTTTCTTTGCTGCTGCTAATACTTCAATTCTATCTCGATTTTATTCTTTGGAATATCATCGCAGAGATAGATGGATTGTTTAGTGAGCTAGCTGAAAAGGAGTTTTAAGGTCATGATATGATGGCATGAGTAATGATGGGATGAATAATTACGAATGGAGGAATGCTTATGCAAAATGATAATACTCTTAGGAGTTGGGGGATTTCTTTTATTTTTCTTATTATTTTTCTCTTTCTTTCAAAACACTCAATTTTCGTAGCATGAGCACGTACTATTATTGTACAGGCGAGGAAGGCGAGGAAAATTGAAAAGTTATTTGATTGGTACTTGAGTAGATAGGTAGTTAGTTAGTTATTAGTAGATAGTCCTCGGCGAATGAAATGTCAATGGGGAAACTTTATATGTGGTGTTTTGTAGATTTGTGGTGATGTTTTTATTGCTGATTTTTTATACTTGAGTGTACTGCAGTGTGAGATTACTGTATACTGCAAGGACTCAAGATTTACGAGCTCATCGCCGATAGAAAAGAAAAGAAAATATTTGGAATTACGAAGCCAGGAAGTTATTAAGATGGTACTGTAAGCTGTCGAGTTACCAAGCAGTGATCTTGATTTCCCTTCCTTAATAGTACTACTCCCTTCCTCTTCCTTCCCTCACCTATCCCGTTCCTAATCTTTGAAAATTGAAGGTTTTCCTATCCTGCTCCTAATCTTAAAGATATCGCACTCCTTCCTATTCTTAGAGTTAGGATTGGAGAGGAGAGGAGGGGAAGAAAGGAAGAAAGGAAGAAAGGGACTTTTTGCAAAGATGGCAAGAGAGAGAGAATGGGAAAAGAAGGAAATGGTAGTAAGCTTTTTTAAGGAGGAAAAAAATAATACTGAGTATTTACTGAAGATTTAATCAATTTTTAAGAAGATTCATTTTTATATTTATCTCATCTAATCTAATCTTTGATATATTTATATATATATACATATTTTTAAATTTTATTTTCATTATTAATTCTTTAAGAATCCAAACTATTCCTATCCATTCCTGACCTCATTTTCAACTATTCCTCTCTATTCGTATTCTTATTCTGAAAAGAATTTTGACCACTCTTTCCTATTCCTATTCCTACTATAACCCTATAACCGTAGGCACCAGGATGCATATCTATTCCTGCAGGGCAGGATATGATAGGAGGGGAAATCAAGAATACTGCTATCAAGCAATCAAGTTTCAAATAAAAAGTAAGGATACAAGTCGAGTAACCTTACTCGTATAAGTTGATAGCAAAGAAGAAAGAAAAGAAAAATACAATAAAACATATCTATCTATCTATCTATCTACACATCAAACTTAAACTCAAACTAACTATCGAAAAGAGCGTCGAGTGGAATATTTCCATTGAATGAATGAATACTAAAGTTTTGGTTGATGTTGATGTCGATATCAATATCAATATCAATACAATGACTTGGAAAATAAAGTTATACTATCTATCCAAACCCCCCAAAAACAATGCCTTTTATTCCTCTTATCTTTCGATTTCCTGACTCTTATTCTCTTTTTTCATTATCATTATAATCATCTTATTTTCTTATTTCTTTGTCTATCAACTACCGGTACAGCCACGGTGCTATCGTTCTTCACCTTTTTTTTTATCTAACTCGTGATTCCATAATAAATACTCCAAGTCCTCACATCAACCCAACCCAACCACTTCAACTCAAATACCCACCCCCGGCACCCCACCCAGTACACTCATCCTTCTCCTCCTACTCTCCCTCACCCTCTCTCTCTCCCTTTCACTCTCACTCTCCCCCACAAACTCCTCATTACACCTCCCACCCCCACAACAAACAAAGCAAAGCCACTCCGCACTTCCTTCTAACCAACCCTCCACCCTATTTTTCACACCCAAGATTTTACATTTCCAACAGATACCCGCCTCTGCATCTTTTCCCCGCTCTTGTTTCTGCGATTGCGTTTGCGGTTGCGGCTCTCTTCTTTCGTTGATTACTTCGTTACTCATCCTAAATCTCTCATTCCCATTCCTGTGCATTCTCATACCCCTCAACTCAGGACTTCCGTTCGCACCTCCACTCCCACTACCACTACCACTCCCACTCCCCGAGCCTACATTCAACATCCTAGCTCCCGTCATAATCGGCACATGAACCGCTCGTGCTTGTGCTTGCGTTCCTTCGGGAACATGTAATGCGCCGGTCATGAAATATTCATTCCTACTCCCATTCGAAATACTCGTACCCGCACTCACAGGACGCGGTGTCAACGGTGTACTCATCATCGAATACCCACTCAAATTCGTACGATATTCATTTTCCAAATCGATGATGCCAAGATCGATATCATCGGATTGAATCGTATATTCTGCATTCATATCACTGATTAATGAAGGAGATATGGATATTCTGCGATCTCGATCTTGATCTGCGATGCTGATATCGAGCGAAGTGGAGTTTCGCGAGGGGAATTGAGAGGGAGGATAGAGTGAAGTGGTGGAATCTCCGAGAGATCTCATACCGCGGATACTGGGCGTAAGAGTAAGACGTGGAAGCGAAGCGACGGATGAGAGGGGGACATATTCGTTGCTGGGGGGAGCATGGTATGCATTGATATTCATGGGTGAAAATCTGCCGTTCATGTCTTTGATAATTTGTTGTCTACCTTTTCGATGGGGACAATTGGGTTTTGAGGGTGAGAGGATATGTTGATTGTATGAGGAACGATCGACAAGAGGATGGAGAGCTGTCGATATGGTTGCTTCCATGGCATGTTGCAGGTTGACCATTTCGGAATCGCGAGCTGTGGCTGAGGGGGTGAAGCGCACGAGTTTGGATTTCGATCTTTTTTTGGCTTTGGATATTGATATTGGGGTTGTGATGGGAGTGACGCAGGGAATTGAAGATGTGCGGGGATACTCGGTGAGGATGGGGGCAGCGATTGGACGGGGTGCTTCGATGGGTGCTTCGGAGTCGGTTTTATGGATGGGAGCGTCGCTAAAGGGATGCGTGTCGATGGCTGAGTATACGCTTCTGGGAACCCTAAAGCGAGGAGGAAGACGTGTAAGTCCAGGTGCAGATACGACTCTACCCGAAAAGAAAGATCGCGAGGGAGTTGGCGAAAAAACAAGTCCCGAAGAGGGCATTCGCAACAGTCGTTGCAGACGAGTATGATGGGGTACAAGATGTTGGCGTGGACCGGGTCGCTGTGCTTCGGTCCACGAAGGACATCCTGGGGGTGTATCAGGACGCTCGGGAGGAGCGAGCAGAGGCTCTTTGGGTTGAGCGTATACTTCGTGGATGGATAATCGACGTCGGGTAACTTGATCGATCATGGCGCATGCGTCGTGGTACGAATCTTTGATGGACCATATATCGTCTAGACTGAAGGAATGCTGGCGTCGAGGACAATCTTTTGCTTGTGTGAAGCTATCGCGATGACCGAGAAGTGGACTGGTGGAGATATCGTCGGCGGATTTGGTACGGGCGATACTTCGAATGGTGGATATATCGTCTGCAGATTTGGTGCGAGTGATGCTACGCATGGTACCATAACTCTTTTGTTCCGTTATGGTATCGAGGACAGTGCCATGGCCATAGAGAAACTCGATGTTTGTTATGGGTTTGGATGGAATAGAGACTGACGACTGCCTCATATTTTCGTCGTTGGGTGGAGACGCCTCACAAACTAGTTGTTTGGAGGGTAGCAATGTATCAGATTTATATACACTATCCTCGCTATTACTGTTGGAAAACAAAAATGCTTCGAATATTGAATTGTTAGAACTCATTGGAGATTCTTCCGAAGAGTCGGTCGGTCTGATGAAAGATCCCTTGCGGCGAATATTCTTTGCCGGCGCCGGTTGAGGTGATGTTGTTCTTGGCAGTAGAGGATTTCTAGCACCTGTTGGCGACGAAGGATTTGCGTGTACAACTGTTGTGATATCCATGACGTAAGGGAATATATCCAAAAGCATGAAGATAGAAGCAATACGAGTAGCGAATGAGTAAGAGGATAATCAGAAAAACCTCATATACATGAAGAGTAATGTCATGACAAAGGAGAAGATGAAGTAAGAGCCTACTAGGTAAGTATTTATGTGTAGAAAATAAAACTTTACAAAGTGTGTATCCTATCATGGAAGGAACCTCTCAACTTCACATACCAAGCCATTCCTTCCCAGTTAAACTCCGTCGCTATGATATGTTTTTCTAGACAAGAGAAGAATTTTTACGTTGCCTCAACCCCTTCTGCAGCTAACGCTTTTCTATATTCTCTCGACGCCTTCTCTAAAGTTTTGATGGTAGGTTGCATCATTTCTCCGACTACTTTTGAGCCTCCGCCAACCGATTCAGGATTCCACTTTATCTTTTTCCCCGTCTTCTCCCAAACATCCCTCAAATGTGCTTTTTGTCTCTCGATGATCTCATCTCTTTCATACTCGGCATCAGCTGCGACAGCATTGATCCGATCCATGGCTCTGTCAAGTGTCTCGACCATCTTTGCTAGCTCACCTGCCCGATCCGGATCTCCGGAGAGGAATATAAGCCAGAAATGATGAAGAAACTCAACAGTAGTAGCATGTGTTAGCGTCAGTCTATCAAACAGCATCTGCGATAACCCCGCTAACGCTGATGTAGCACCAGACCCATCCATCTCTGTCCGCCGTACCGCAATCCCTTCGAAGATCTGTTTCTGGGCATCCGAGAGACTGCTTTTGCTTCCGACATGAGGAGTCTTTTGTTCGTCCTCTTCCTCGCTGTCGCTTTCTTCATTCACCCCAATAGCTTTCCGCAGGTCTAAGCCTCCAGCGGAATCGGTGTTCATTAATGTGGGGTCAAGATCAGACTGTAGACCGAGCAAGACTTCGGAAGGAATCTGCTTTGCATAAAGGGCGGCTTCTTCGGATATAGTAGACTTTTCACTCGAAAAGAACTGACTTTGTTCTTTGATATTGAGCATGATCCGATTCTCTTCTGGGTCGCCTTGAAGATCCCTCAATGCTAGAGAATTGAAGGTTTCCTCGTCCATGCCAATAGGGTCTGCAGGATCTACATCAGATGGAGCAACGTGAGCCATGATTTTCTCGCTCAAGCTGTTTAGAGTTCGAACGATTGGTACTCTGCCTGACGATTCAGGCCGCATTGTAAAGTCTTTTCGATTGCCTGCTCTGATACCCCCTTGATTTTCTTCATTACCCTCAAGATCGATAATGTGAGGAATGTGAGTAGAAAGCAGTCTTTGGTCGAGTCCATCATCAATATTGGCATTCATATACCTATCAAAAGTTGGATCAAGACTTTCTTGTTCGCTAATGCGCTCTCCCTTGAGTCTTTTGAATAGGCGACTGAGAAAGAATCTTGACCAAAAATCCATCTCATTGAGTTTAGGAACGTTCTCATCGTAGACCCTTTTGACTAGTGGATGCTGGCTAAAGATCAGCTGGACCTGCTCCGCACTAATGTTCATCTTAAGCTCTCCATCGACTTGACGTGGTTTTACGGCAGAAAGAACATTGTAAGGACCCCTCTTTTGGCTCGATTCGACTGCATGAGCGCGCAAAAGATTCGTTCGTGCAGACCAAAATTGAGAATTAAATTGAGAATCTGATATCGTGTCTGGTTTTGTCCGCCTCGATTCCATGTAAGTTCGCTGCAACGCTGGATCTTTCTTCATGAGTGATTGTTGCAATTCAATGTCCGTCTTCAATTGAGCATCATCGTAGAATCTGGCATTTCCAGAGCTAGGCTTCGAAGCTACAGCGCTGGCCATTGCCATAGCTGCCGAAGTAGCACCCGAACCATTGGTCTTGGGCACATTTAAATCGGCGGCTTTCAATGCACTGATCAAATTTGTCAAGGCATCTTTGATGGCATTTGCTTCCCCACGTGGATTTGCAGGGGAATTGAAATTAAAAACATGGGTCACAGATTCCGGAGCATTTGCTGACTTCTCAAATATTTTCAGCATTACCTTTGCAGCGGTTTCGGGGGTCTGCTGCAAATCTGAAAGATGTCAATATATAAAGTCAAAGAAACCTCGAATGCCGAGTAAACCCACTGGTAATATCTCCTACAGCAATATTGATCATTGCTCCTCCTCCATCAGCCTTCAAAGGTAGCCATTGAATCGATTTTTCATCTTTGGATATGTTCAATGTCCCATCTTTTTTCTTGTATATGGCAAGCGCAGGTGGCGCCATGTTTTCATGCAAGACCCGAGTGTGCACGTTACCGTTACCACATATAAATAAGAGAATATGAGTATCTGGTTCTTGGACACAGGAGAGGAGTTTGTCGGCACCAGAAACAGGGAGATAGTAGATCAAAGAAACGAGATAAAATTGGAAGGAAGCCGCCTCTTCAAGGATTTTGGTGAAAAGGCCGTTATTAACCTTCAGCCTTTATTCCCTTGTCAAATCGTTCTTGTGTTTCTGTGTTTCTGTGTCCCTGAGTCCCTTGTGACTTTGTATTATATTATTCCATATACGGCCATATATTGGAATGTACTTGAATGAATAGACGAGATGCTCAAGCTGGGTAAATGTACGTGTATGTGTATGTGTTCGTGTAGAAGATCTTGATACGCTTGTTGATATTCAGCCTTTTGATGTTTGGTTTGATACATCTTGTTCATCCATCCACCAATAAATCATTTCAAAAAATGCTGACACATCAATTATTTGGACGTAAATATAAGCTAAACCTTTTGTAGATTAGTGTATCTAATGGAAAGAATCGGAATTAATAAAATCCGCTTTATCCTTCTGAGATTATTTGATTCGTCCCGGATGAATACTTCGGAATTCTTCTTCGGAATCTATCTACGTATTTTGGAAATTTGCCTCAATTTCAAGGTTAATGCTGAATTCTTGGCTTGTTCCACCCAAACTCTGATCGGGTGCGATCATTTGACTGGCATTTCTATCCGAAGCTGTTACGCAGTTCTTGTTATTTTGAGAAAATTAAAGACTTACTCCGCCTCTCCTTTTTCAACATCTGGTTGAATTCAACCTTCTTCCTCTACCCTAATCAATACATCTAGGTTCGATCTTTTCCTATTTACATTGGCAGCCGCAATGCTTCGAACCTCACTGCGGCAATCGAGCAGCCAGCTTCTGAGAGGTGGCTGCTCAGCTAGAACCCTATGCACAACCTCAAGATCTCCTCTCTCTATCTCGAATGTCACATCAAGATCTGTCCAATCATCGAAACGACGTTCTCTAGCTATCGTATCCCAAAAGAGACATGAATCGACAACTGCAAGTGCCCCATCCTCAAACGACAGTTTCTTGTCCGGAAATACCGCAAACTACATAGATGAGATGTATATGCAGTGGAAGGAAGACCCACCGAGTGTGCATATATCATGGCAGGTTTACTTCAGGAATATGGAAAGTGGCGATATGCCAATGTCGCAAGCTTTCACTCCTCCTCCAACTTTGGTTCCCACACCTACCGGAGGTGTACCAAGTTTTTTGCCAGGCCCAGGTGGCGGAGAGGGATCAGAAATCACAAATCACTTGAAGGTCCAGCTTTTGTGCCGTGCATATCAAGCTCGTGGACATCACAAAGCAGATATCGATCCTCTCGGAATTAGACGCGAGGCTGAGGAATTTGGCTACAGCAAACCCAAGGAGCTCCAACTCGAACATTATCAATTCACGGAAAAAGATCTTGATACCGAATATTCTTTGGGACCTGGTATCCTGCCACATTTCAAGAAAGCAGGCCGTGAGAAGATGACACTGCGCGAGATTATCGCGGCGTGCGAGCGTATCTATTGCGGTTCTTACGGTGTCGAATACATCCATATCCCCGACAGAGAACAATGTGATTGGCTACGAGCTCGCATTGAGGTCGAAAGGCCTTTCAAATACTCAATCGATGAGAAGCGCCGAATCTTGGATCGTTTGATTTGGAGTTCAAGTTTCGAAAGTTTCTCGGCCACCAAATACCCCAACGACAAGCGTTTCGGTCTGGAAGGTTGTGAGACCTTGGTTCCTGGAATGAAAGCTCTAATTGACAGAAGTGTCGACTTTGGCGTCAAAGATATTGTCATTGGAATGCCCCATCGTGGTCGTTTGAACGTTCTCAGTAACGTTGTCCGAAAACCCAACGAGTCAATCTTCAGTGAATTTGGTGGTACTGCCGCTGCCGAAGACGAAGGTTCCGGTGATGTTAAGTACCATTTGGGAATGAACTTTGAGCGACCAACTCCTTCTGGCAAACGTGTACAACTTTCTTTGGTTGCCAATCCCTCCCATCTCGAGGCCGAAGACCCTGTCGTTCTCGGTAAGACTCGAGCTATCCAGCACTACAACAATGATGAGAAAGACCACAAGACTGCTATGGGTGTTCTCCTCCACGGCGATGCTGCCTTTGCTGCTCAAGGTATTGTATATGAATGTTTGGGTTTCCACTCTTTACCTGCATACTCCACAGGTGGTACAATCCATTTGGTCGTCAATAATCAAATTGGTTTCACCACCGATCCACGATTCGCTCGATCAACAGCTTACTGTACCGATATTGCCAAGTCGATTGATGCTCCAGTCTTCCACGTCAATGCTGATGATGTTGAGGCTGTCAACTACGTTTGTCAACTGGCCGCTGATTGGCGTGCCGAATTCCAACGTGATGTTGTCATTGATCTCGTCTGTTATAGAAAGCATGGTCACAATGAAACCGATCAACCATCTTTCACACAACCTTTAATGTACAAGCGCATCCAGAAGCACAAGTCTCAAATTGATATTTACATTGATCAACTTCTCAAAGACGGTAGCTTTACCAAGGATGATATCGATGAGCATCGAAAGTGGGTCTGGGGAATGTTGGAGGAGAGCTTCGCCAAGAGCAAGGATTACCAACCGACATCAAAGGAGTGGACCACATCCGCTTGGAACGGCTTCAAGTCGCCGAAGGAACTTGCTACCGAAGTTCTTCCACACAACCCCACAGGTGTACCAGCCCACACTTTAGAGCACATTGCTGAAACAATCGGTTCATACCCAGAAGGCTTTAACGTTCACCGTAACCTCAAGCGTATCTTGACTAACCGTATCAAGACTGTGAGTGAAGGACAGAACATCGACTGGTCAACGGCCGAAGCTCTCGCATTCGGAACCCTCGTCGGCGAAGGCCATCACGTCCGTGTCTCGGGTCAAGATGTTGAGCGTGGTACTTTCTCGCAAAGACACTCTGTTTTCCATGATCAAGAAACCGAGAAAACCTACACACCTTTGCAACACATTAGTAAAGACCAAGGAAAGTTTGTTGTTTCTAACTCTTCATTGAGTGAGTTTGGTTGTCTTGGCTTCGAATATGGTTACTCTTTGTCTTCGCCAGATGCTCTTGTCATGTGGGAAGCTCAATTCGGTGATTTCGCCAACAATGCGCAATGTATCATTGATCAATTCATTGCCTCTGGTGAGGTCAAGTGGATGCAAAGATCCGGTCTCGTCATGTCGTTGCCTCACGGTTATGATGGTCAAGGACCTGAGCATTCGTCCGGTCGTATGGAGAGATATCTTCAACTTTGCAACGAAGATCCTCGTATCTTCCCTTCGCCAGAGAAGCTCGAACGTCAACATCAAGATTGTAATATGCAGATCGCTTACATGACGTCACCATCTAACTTGTTCCACGTCTTGAGACGACAAATGAACAGACAATTCCGAAAACGTAAGTGTTGCCTTTTTCATGACATAAACATCTACTAACAATGACTAGCTCTTATCATTTTCTTCTCAAAATCTCTCCTCCGTCACTCCATCGCTCGTTCACCAATTGAAGAATTTACTGGTGACTCGCAATTCCGCTGGATCATCCCTGATGCCGAACATGGCAAAACTATCAACGAGCCTGAGAAAATCGAGCGTGTTATTCTCTGCACTGGACAAGTTTATGCCGCCTTAAGCAAGTACCGCGCCGACAACAACATTAAAGACACTGCCTTCACTCGTATCGAACAACTCAACCCCTTCCCATGGCAACAACTCAAGGAGAATCTTGATATGTACACTAACGCCAAGACCATCGTCTGGTGTCAAGAGGAACCCCTCAACGCCGGTGCTTGGAGTTTTACTCAACCTAGAATCGAGACGTTGTTGAACAACACCAAACACCACGATAGAAAGCACGTCATGTATGCAGGCAGAGATCCAAGCGCTAGTGTGGCCACCGGTCTCAAGGCCAGCCATACAAAGGAGGAAGCGAAGTTGTTGGAGACAGCTTTTACTGTTACACAGGATAAGTTAAAGGGAGAATAGATTTGTAAAGATGGTGTATGGAGGATGGAGTGTTTGTAATGTAGCTGTGAGTGGAGGTGACATAACTTGAGACAAAAATACATGATCGCTGCGGGGGCATTAGGTTGGATGCATTAGATGCAAGATGTATTATTGTACAGAATTCATGGTACTCATGGTACTCGTACTAGTCTTCCTTTTTTGGCTCGTGCTCCTCTAGACGCATGTGTGTCAACACAATAAGCCTTTCTTTGTGTCTATGTGAGGTTCAATGAAATGATATCGAATATCGAATATGTTTGAGTTTGACTTTGTATCCTTTCTTCTTGTTTTTCATGATTTCTTGATGTAATTCGAGTTCTATATATAGAGAGAAAGAGAGAGAGAGAGAGGGGTAGGTAGGTAGGTACGTTGACTTGATAGTTACTTGATGAAATAGAATAGAATACTACTATAAGTTATTCCAAGTGCAAAGGCGCAGAGTCGCAGAAATTCGATGGATTGGATTGAATTGGATTCTGCAAAATAGATGTTTATAATTTACGATGATTTACGATTAATGATTGTACGAGTTGTTTTTGTCGGGGAAAAGTATATACTCGAGTATATTTATTATACATACATACATACATACATACATATATACATACCCGGGTTGGATAGATATTGTTATATGGTAGGTAGTCTTCCTTATATACTACCAGTATATGCATAATGTACGAGTATTGGATACTTGTATCAAAGGATGGGTGGGGGAGGGGGTCCCCTGATTTACTACTGTGAGGATAGTGAGGACGGTGAGGATTGCGAGGGGATGGGGGGATGAAGAGATGGAGGGATGGGAAAGGGGAAGGGGCTGAGGGTGTTTATTGGATTATTGGATTGGTTTGGATTGGTTTGGATTGGTAGGTGGGTGGTAGGTGGGTGGTAGGTGGGTTTGAGTCGAGTCAAGAATGACAAATAGGAAATGACAAATGAGGAATATGGTGGTGGTGGTGATAGGTGATGGGATGGTGATATATTAGAGTAGAGTAGAGTATAGTAGAATAGAATAGGTGGTTGTCCAGTTTTGGAGTTTCGAAGTTTTGAAGTTTTGAAGTTTTGAAGTTGGATGTTTGATGATTTGTTGTGGAAATGGGGAATGAGAATAACCCTCGATATGTTGATAGCAATTCTAATCAGGAATATGGGTAGAGAGAATGAATCTACTGTGTTGTTATTGATCTCTGTCAAGTGAAGAAAAGAGAAAGAAAAGAATGGGTATGGTTTCATTACAATACATGATGTAAGATAATATCACTTCACTTACAATACGAGTACGAATACTGCTCGAGTTTATACATATATACATATAAACCCGATCGATATCAAACACTACACTGCACTTTCTTTCCCACTTTTCAAAATTACTTACATACTTCCTTACCGGTACTTGCATTCACATTTCATACATATGTTGTGGTCTGAGTCGCGGAGTTGGATCATAGTATCCTTTTGTTCCTACATGTATGCCTCCGTCCATTTCGTGCAGAGGTCGCTCGTTGGATAGTTCGGTTGCGGGGTGGATGGGGTGATATACGGATGCGGATGCGGATGCGGATTGAGATGGATAGGTTTCGGTGGAATTTATTTCCATCATGGTATTTATGTGGGGATTGGCATCCTTCTTGCGTCGTTGTCGCCGTATGAAAAGAAATAGAGCGGCCGCAAGACCCAGGATGATGATGGCTGCGGCGACGCCTACGCCAGCTGCGAGTGCGGGGGAGGTATTGCTGGATTTGTTGCTGGTTATTGGGGTTGAGGAGGCGGTTGCAGATTCTAGGGTTTTGGTGGTGGCTAAGCCTTCTCCATTTGTGGAGGAACTTGTGGTGGTGGTTGGAGTAGTCGAGGTAGTTGATGCGGTGTTTGATGAAGATTGTGAACCGCCAGTCATGGAGGCGAAAAGTGCATCGTCGATGTTCCATCCGTTGATGTGTTCACCGTAGACAAATACTGTATCGCTGACGGTTGAACTGGCAGGTTGGTAGATGCCGTCGGTGGGAGTTTGATATTTAAGTACATCTCCTGGTTTGAGAGTTGACATGCATTGGGTGGGGTAGTCGCCGTAGGAGTGGGATGGAATTAGAACTGAGAGTTTATAGTCGCTGAGACTGTTAGTGATTTTTTCGTTGCTCGATAGATAGATTTGCTTGGGCAAGGTGAGAAATTTATTGTGTATACATACGTGGGACAACAGAAGACTTGTGTAACTCCAGCACTATGGACGGAAGTTGCTACGGTGCTATACGCAGCAGGACAATTAAAATTTGGTCCCAATGATATCGTGACACTCGATAGTTCGAGCCACCAACTCGCCATTTCGTCGGCGAAACATCTGGGAGAACCTGTGTCACGAACAACTTGATACAAGGGATCCCATCCAAAGAGCTTCCTTGCATCATTCCCGGAACCAAAAACTACCAGACTCGAACACGCTGCTGTAGAAGGCCATGCTGTAGATAACGGCAGCCAAGTCGTGATCGTCGCACTTGAGGTTTGGAGAATTTGATGGGGAAATATTGTGGATACCATTGGAATAAAGAGCGTCGAAGATTGCAGCAATTCCTTTCCACAAAGAAAGAAAATAGAAACGAGAGAGAATATTTCACAACATGAGGAGACGAAGGATAATAGAAGACGAGCAAAGACGACAAGAACTAGAGTCTGAGCCACACCAAGCAAAAATAAGCAGTACAAAATCAAGCTTAAGTTTAAGTTAGATTGAAATACCTATGCACAGGTCCTTCCTATACAACGTGGGTCCAAAGACTTCCCAAGACTTTCCAAGACTACAGTATCTTTCAATATGTGTTCCAAGTCGAAAGTTATAATGAGGTAGCAATTTCCTTTTCTTCTGGATGCAGCACAGGAAGTATTTCCTCAGGGGTGGAAGATCTTCAGCAGCGTCTCCTGAACTGTGTACTTCCGATAAAGAACTTCCATATCTGCAACAACGGAGACTTGATGATTTGGAGAGCACAAGCCGAGCCGACCCAGGAAATGCATGGAAAAGAAATGCCGTAGACCATAGAATTGTGTGAAAGCGATCAAGAAAGCGATAATGGAATCAAGGGCTTGGGGATAATCTGGCTGGCTGGCACATATAGTTATTTGTGGATGGAAGTTTTATTTGTAAGGAGGATGTGGGAACTAGGCGGCCGTTATAATGGAGAGCCGACCATTAAACGAGATGATCGTTCTGATTGGATGAAAATCAGATTGCACGCACTGGTTGGCGACCGGCCCGATGTTAGCCCGGGCGCCTAACCTTACTAAGGATATTTCAAGATCTTCAACACTTTTTAGAACATCCTACCTTTATCGGAATTATCTTCAATGTCAATGGCAAGTAACGAGTATACCTACTCATTGTGTGTATCGAGCTCAAGAAAGTCGGATTGTAGGTATCTCTTACAAATGGCGTGAAGAGCTACAGTATTCATCTCTGGAGCTCGCAGTTAGTTCATCATGGCTGATATCAAACCATCATATTCATTTCTTCGAGACGCACAACGGACGAAGACTGTCTATTCGACACTGATATTCTTTGGTTCTCGAAAAAAAACTGCGGCGCAGTGTTAATTCTGCAGCATGTGGAAGAAAATGAGACAAATGACCTGAAGTCAACTCGGTGAGCCCCTTCAAGATCATCGAGCGAGGCTCATGTATTGTTTATTAATACTCACACATTTCTCTGAGCCCAATACGTAAATTCATTGGGCACAACGTCAATGATATTCTTGAGGGTAAGAATCTCTGCATGAGAACATTATTTGGACTATTTATAGGAAGGTCCTATTGTTTGCATTTGATAGGCTCAAGTGGCCAGATGTTGATTTCGCATCATATGTGTATTGAGCATGCAACGGTGAAAGTAAGACAATTTTTGGATACCTTGTGCTACCGTGACCGCTGTTGTTTATATGATGTTTCATGTAGGCAGTGAAAATACAATAGCAGAGATTGTTTCGCTCTCGTAGCCTATCTCAGTCAGATTACAACCATGAGCTACATCTTCAAAGTATTCAAAATGAAACGACCATCTGTTGTATCTCTGTTTTTTAAAGAGCGAAAAGTTGATACATTCGCCGGGGATCGAACCAATCCTTTAGTTGCTTTTTGCCAGACCAAAAAAGCAGTCCAGTAGATATATTTATCATTTACAGGAGATCTAGCTTGGAGAACCTGTCCCGTTGGTTCACTTATGAATTATCCTATTGTTTACCGGAAGCCATAATAGTAGGGTTATCGTTGGGCATCTTGAAGCCCTCCGGGCCTAGTGGAAGCTCAATGTTCCATGGAGACATTCACACATGTGCCACCAAACGGTAACTAGTGGCACTTGGCTAACTAGTTCCATGAAGATTGTTACCTGTGTCTATCGAGGGTTGTTAAAGTTGTGAGTCTATGAAGAATCGGATTCCTGGCAACAATAAATATCATGACCAAACCACAAACGCGCTTGTTGTGTGGGTGGTGAAAGTGGGGAGATTATTTGAGTATGTACTACCAGAAATTGAAAGAACACATCTGCAGATACTGTGTATGGATGACAGTGCAGCTGTGTCGAGTGGTGTCCCTGCAGTTTCTAACAACTTGATACCTTTTAAAATTGTCTTTCTGAACTTCTCGCAGCTTTGATCTCGATTTGGCGCTGAGTTGACATAAGCGCTAATCGTCCTTTGGCATGAGATTTCGTGGTAATGAGCTCCTTTTTTTTCTATCTTGCGAGACTAAATGATACAAAGCTATTGTCAGTTCAGATGAGATTATTTAGGGCAGTCTTGACCCTGACCGATTACGAGGTTGCACAGGATACATTATCGGAAACATATCTCTCACGATGAATGCCTTTTGCATTGACAGTGTGACATTTTCATATCCTGGCAAAGGAAATGAGATATTATTTCTTTCGAGATACCTTCTATATATCTATCATATTCAAATAGACAATGTTTAACGCTTTCAACCCCGATATAAATATATGCAGGGAGGGGGATTCGGAATTTGAAAAAGAGCTACCGCTCTGGATTGACATATGCGTTGCACATACTGGCTTTAGGGCCCTTGCTTTGCTGATGAAACACATTAGTATTGAGTCGATAATAGAAACCACCGCATGAAGTTTTTACGGCATACAAAAATGGTACATGATCACCAAAAAAACTTTCCAGCAATCTTGCTACTGTAACAACAAGTTAATTGAGAATCGGGTGCCCGATGATTCGGTTTCGGGAATCGGAAGTCTTACTTCGGTCTATTCTGATATATTGCCCGGAGATACATTATTCGGTCAAACGAATAATAGAACGTAATGAATCAGCGTCTGTTCCATGTACTTTTTGTCTTTTACCCCATTTTCTACTTTACATAATCACCCGGTAACTTCTTATATCAACCTCGCTAGTATTTCCTTTCAATGCTCAACTGTCTTATCTCTTCCATAGACTTTGTTGAATATTCTGAGCTTTAAGAATAACCTTGAATTATATGATATGTCTGTGCCTACTCAAACCTCTGTCCTCGTTGTGGGTGGTGGTCCCGCCGGGTCGTACGCTGCTTCTCTGTTAGGCCGAGAAGGTGTCGATGTTGTTCTTCTGGAAGCCGACAAATTCCCCAGGTATATACCCCGGCACTCTTCAGAAATCTAATCGAGACTAATTGAGCCGATGTAAAAAGATACCATGTTGGAGAGAGTATGCTTGCATCTATGCGTTTCTTCTTGAGATTCATCGATCTCGAGAAGACATTCGATGATCACGGATTTGAGAAGAAGGTGCGTGCTACTGCTACATGTGTATATATCGATTGTACTGAGCATACGGCCTCTAGTTCGGAGCGACATTCAAGATAACTACCAAGAAAGAAGCCTGTAAGCATGCTTTCATTAGATGGAGAGGAGTCAACCACTAACGAGCTCGCCTTAGATACCGACTTCGCTGCTTCTCTTGGAAAAGGAGGCCACTCTTGGAACGTAGTTCGTTCCGAGTCGGACGAGCTATTGTTCAAGCACGCTGGGAAGAGTGGCGCCAAAACTTTCGACCAAACCAAGGTGGACTCACTTCAATTCGAGCCGTACTCACGCGATAGATTTACTGCAGAAGACCACTTAGCCAACCCAGGACGCCCTGTATCCGCGGCTTGGTCTCGCAAGGATGGCACCAGCGGTACCATCAATTTCGACTACCTCATCGATGGCAGTGGCCGTAACGGTATTATTTCTACAAAGTATCTGAAGAACCGTCGATTTAACGAGGGTCTGAAGAATATTGCCATCTGGAGTTACTGGAAGGGTGCGGAGCGCTACAAGCAGGGCGAGGATAACGAGAACTCCCCTTTCTTCGAGGCTCTAACTGGTAAGATATAAATAGAAGCTTCCAAAAGAACGATTACTAATAAAGGATGTGACAGATGGCAGTGGCTGGGTCTGGGCAATACCTCTTCACAACGGCACACTGTCGGTCGGCATTGCGGCTCGCCAGGATTTCTTTTTCGAGAGGAAGAAGACTTCCAAACTAGAAGGCAAAGCTTTCTATACGGAGTACCTCGACCTCGCGCCGGGTATCCAGCAATTGTTGAAGAATGCTGAAATTGTGTCGGAACTGAAGCAAGCATCTGATTGGTCGTACAGCGCCTCTGCTTATGCTGGTCCTCACTTCCGTATTATCGGCGATGCTGGTTGCTTCGTCGATCCATACTTCTCCTCCGGTGTTCATCTGGCTTTGACTTCTGGACTTTCCGCAGCTATTTCCGTTCAGGCTGCTCGACGAGGTCAAGCTGATGAGTGGAGCGCCGCCAAGTGGCACACAACTAAGGTCTCCGAAGGGTATACACGTTTCTTGTTGTTGGTCATGACAGTATTGCGGCAGTTGAGAATGAAGGAAGCTCATCTCATCACTACCGAGCAGGAAGAAGGATTCGACATGGCTTTCAAGAAGATCCAACCCGTTATTCAAGGCGTCGCTGATACCGAAACGGATGACGCGCGAGTTCAGAAAAATGCGGCCGAGGCGGTCGATTTCTCACTCGACTCTTTTGAGGTCACACCCGAGAAGCAACGTGCTGTCATCGATAAGATTGAGAAAGCCCAGACAGCACCCGAAACCCTCGAAAAACTCACGCCCGAGGAGGTACACATTTTGGGTGGCATCGTGACACGGACTTTTGAGCGGGAGAAAGATGAGCTGAACTTGACTAGCTTCACTGGCGATGTAATTGAGGGACTCTCAGCGAACCTCGTGCGTGGTGACTTGGGGCTCATCAGAAAGGGGAAAAAGACGGTTACACCTGAGACTACTGCGACCATGGAAATGCTAGCTGTCGAAAGTATCAAGTCTGTGGCGTAGGGATATAGAGCTTAGCAGTCATTACTTCCACTCTCGTTAGAAGATGCTTCATTTGTATTTCAATCAAAACTTTCACATATATAAGAGATTGAAATTTTATACACAAACCTCTTTTCGTTGTGGATACATAGTATGCCCCGAACAATTAGAATACCCTTAGAGCTGTTTATTCTTCAGAGACATCTCCTTGTATAGCCGGCAGAAAATCTTCATCATAAGAAGGTATCTAACCATTATTCTCCCTTGGCTTTCATTTCCAATGTCCCAATTCTTCCAAATAGCTTCTCTTTTCAACAAATTAGCTTTGGGACTTGAATGTCACAAACAATAACTGGATATTACTGTGATGTTCTGGAACCTCTTCGATTATGATCTCGTAAATTGTTAAATACTACAAATGTATACTCAGAGCAAGAAAGCTATATTTCACTCTGTTTTCACGAGAACGAAGATTCGTAGCACACGACAGTCGCAGCGCCAAGTTTATCGAATAAAATCAAGTAACATTGAAATAGGATAGTCTCGCTCATTCCTCTACCTCATTCCTCCACACCAAGCTGACTGTGTAGTCCCAAGGCCCCATTGTCGGCAAATACGGATGCATAAAAGGAAAGAAATGCCTCAAAAGCCCTGTCAGAATGCACATCGGAGTCCCTGTGGGAAACTTTGCTCTGCCATTCGTGTTCACTACACTGACATTCCGCAAATCATACCGTCCCTCCTCATCGTCAGCTGCCTCGGCCATAGCAGCCGCCAAATCCATATACGAAAGAGGGCTTCCTTCATCTGTGAAGCTCAACGCATGGCCCCGTTCCTTATCCACAGATAGTGCTCCCGGTTTGATATAGATAGTTGTCAACCAATCCTCCTGGGACCGAAGAAGCTTCTCGGTCTCTCTCAGGTCGTTGTAGACGTGGGATGCAGAACGAAGCAAGATTTGCCGTAACATCCAAGGTAAATGGCGTGAGAAGTGGTCGTCAATGGTTGCTGAGGAGAGGAGAACGAGTTTAGGCAGCTTCATAATTTCTGCTTGCTTGAGGCTCTCGAGGGCATGGATGACGCTGATTGCTGTATCTTGGCTTAAATGGCATCCTGGAATATTGTCGTTGGTAGAAACGACCAGGAAAACGGCATGACACCCCTTCAAACAAATTTTGAGTAGCTCCTCATTCTGAATGCTACCTTCAAAAATCTCCACCTGTGTACTATTTTCCACTTCAGGAATAAGTCGCAGGAGCTTAGATCTATTTCGACAATAGGCATTGATTTTGGCACCCGGCTGCTTTAGAAGATTTTGAATAAGAGCTGTACCACAGTTGCCAGTAGAGCCAAGAACTGCGTAAACAGCCATTATTCGAAGATTGCCACTTCGAGTCGAGGATCGACTTTGAAAAAATGGACCAGTCTAATGTGAAGATGGGATGCGCAGAATGTTTCACTGAAAAACAAAGTACAAGGCTTCGTTAATCACTTCGAAGTTTGTACGATCGTCTCATGAAATTGAAGAGGGCTCTTATCTGCCGGAGTGAGATTTTCCTATAAGCCGATACATAATCAACTACCCCCGAAGCTAAATCTTACAGGAGGTTTTAGATAATTGAAAGAAAAATCGAATTTTAGAATGCCCGAAGCCCACTTTTTCAAGGACCGGGGGATCTATCACCTTTGTTCGCCTTTTAGTTATGAAACTACGTTGATTTCACAGGCATGATGCGCCGTTGATTGGAACATGAATCTTCTAGTGCTTCACTAGTTCTGAATCGGTACATTTTCACCAGAAACGAAGTATTGAGCTATCTCTACTACATTATGTCTCGAGTAGACTAAACAGAATCAGAGACGTAAACTTCATAAATTACAGAAATCTGAATCGTCTTGAGTTCTAACTAGTGAGCAGTGGCTCCTTGTTCCTTCATGTATTGCTGGAACTTGGGAAAGAATTGCTGATAGAATGCTGTATCAACCATCTCTTCAAATCTCTTAACCTGCGTCCCATTCTCAGTAAAAGTGATAAAAACAGCGTATTCATTCGTCCATTTGAAATCTCCAAAAGGCGTATCGGCGTAAGAGGTTGCATATATGACCGCCTTACTCCTGGGAGCATCGTGTACAATCTCGTAGATATCTAGCTACGCAGAAAATGAGTACTAGAAGAAAGAAAGTGACCGCTTGTCTCTTAAATTACTTACTTTATAGTTTTTCAGGATACTCATGAGCTTCGGTAAAATGCCTAAGACTTCGGTTCTCGATCTCGCCGGTACTCCCAGTGATAAAGGTAACATCTTTTGGGTGCAATCTCCAGACCATGTCGCCATCCAAGATTCGGGAGTGAATTCCTTCCATCCTGCAATGAATTTGTCAAGGGTAGCCGCCTGGATTTCGACCGGTGCAGACATATTGACTTTTTACAATAAATTTATCTTTAACAAGGAGTCAAGTGACAGACAGTAGATCAATGGAGTGAGTTGGGTTTATTCGTGGATGTATCAGAAGTCTATCAAAGGCTATAGATCTGCGACTAGATCACCAAGTCTTTCTTCAGTAAGAAAAGACTTGGATCCGTAAATGATTATTCACTACAAACATTACACATTCGGGCTGTTGAATTACTCCGTTGAAAAGTGTCGTTCGGAAATGACATGTAGACCTTTTTGGTTTTCCTGTAGGGGGTGGAAAATAATCCGAAACCCGAGACCCGAGGTCCGACAGACCTCGCTAAAAAGAGAATTCCACCGATATTGTAAGAAACCGGCAGCAGGCATTCTGAAGTTATTTCGTCTCATAGGCTCTGCGTAAAGGTCGACGATTAGAATAAGAATGCAGCAAGGGTGCTTCGCAAGGTCTCAGTACCAAAAAAACCTCCCGAAAGGGTTTTGATCCTAACAAACCCCACACTCTTGGGATTCGGCTTGGCGTTGAGCCCCCTGAGTTGGAATCGTGCCGGTATTTTCAAAAAGATTGGCTTATGATCACCGGAATTGAAATTATTTGGATGGTATTGCATGTTTGGACACTTGCAATTCC
Source organism: Sclerotinia borealis F-4128 (assembly GCA_000503235.1). Taxonomy (NCBI): domain Eukaryota; kingdom Fungi; phylum Ascomycota; class Leotiomycetes; order Helotiales; family Sclerotiniaceae; genus Sclerotinia; species Sclerotinia borealis. Next base: position 268,511 of record KI628545.1, read on the forward strand.
TCTTTAAACTATTGGTACTGCAACATTTCCGAAACCCCCGCTTATGCAGCACCGCCATCAAGCGTAAGAATCTTCCCGTTAACCCATTCGGCCTCGTTGCTAGCCAAGAAACAAACAACCCGTGCAATATCAATTGGATATCCATTCCGAACCAACGGTGACGCATGTGCCGCCATCTTTTTGTTGTCAGCATTACCCCTATTCCCGAAATAATACCCGAACTCACCTGCTGTCGCTCTTCGGGTGTGTATTTCTCGCCATTGGGGATGTAGTGCTGGGATACGGCGTGAAACATATCGGTGACAGTACCACCAGGTGCTACGGCATTGACAGTAATTCTTTTGTGACCACAGTCTTTAGCGAAGACCCGCACAAAGGAATCAATGGCACCCTTAGAAGCAGCATACAATGAGTGCTTGGGTACAGTGAATTCCTTTGCGGTGTTGGATGACATCAAAATGATACGTCCGCCCTCATTGAGGTGTCGGTATGCCTCGCGGGCAACGAAGAACTGTCCGCGCGTGTTCAAGCTGAATACACGATCGAATTCTTCCTGCATGGGGATGATGTGGTTAGATCCCCATTGATTGGGAGAAGTAGAAGGATGACTACACATACCTCAGTCACATCTCCCAAGTGTCCAAAGCTGACCACCCCCGAGTTGCTGCACACGATGTCTAACCCACCAAAGTGAGCAACCGCATCATCAAATAGCTTGACGGTCTGAGGAACCTGACGAACGTCGGCTTTGAAGGCAACTGCGTCAGATCCTAGAGCTTTGATCTCGGCGACAGTTTCCTCAGCCGACTCGGCTGAGTTTGCGTAGTTGACGACAATCTTGGCACCCAATCGACCGAGCTCAACGGCCATAGCCTTACCAATACCACGGCCGGAGCCCGTTACGAGAGCCACTTTCCCATCAAGGCGATATGGAATGTAAGGAGTGGCCATTATGGACGATGGTATTCAGTAATATGAGAGAGTAGTGTAGTATGTTAAAATTTCTGGGCAGTTTTAGGTCCAAAGTGAAAGAACGGTGTATAAAGTTGGAGTTGGTTTACTAAAAAGCTCGTGATGCAAGTATGAACTCGTCTATGTATGCAAAAAAAGAGCAGGAACGGAGTGCTGATCCTTCAACTAGGCTCTCCGCTCTCCGAGGCTATCTCCGTAGATCGGGTACGGGAGTCGGGAGAATTCCCAAATTGAAATAAGGCAATAGTAGGTACATATTCATACTAAGCCGGTGAAGAACACTCCTCTTTCCCCAATATCAATATCATCCAGCTGCGTTGAATCAATACGTCACGTCTCAAACCATTGAACTTTTCCAGCATGGCGAAACAACCTTCTTTCGAAGGTAAGTTTACATCTAAAGCTGTATGGTAGTCGTTCATAACAGGACAGCTAGATGTCTCCGGCTGCCAAGCCGCTTTATATGAATGGGCTGAGAGTTACGACACAAAAGATTGGGAACGTCTTTCGAAAATAGTCGCCCCTGTTCTTCGTGTAAGTTGCTTTGATCTCCATCAGAAAGCCATATTCTAATAGTTATTCATAGATCGACTACCGGTCTTTCCTCAATATGCTCTGGGAAGCCATGCCTGCAGAACAATTCATAGCCATGGCTTCCGATCAGAAAGTTCTTGGGAACAAGCGTCTCAAGACGCAACATTTTGTCGGCGCAACCAAATGGGTGCAAACAAGCGAAAATGAAATCACCGGATATCATCAGATGCGGGTGGCCCACCAAAGATACAAAGATGATGAACTGAAGGAAGTCGAGATTAAAGGACACGCCCACGGCAAGGGTACAATGTGGTATCGCAAGGTAGGTGGGGTTTGGAAGTTTGCTGGAATTGAGCCTGATATTCGGTGGGGAGAATACGACCATGATAAGATTTTCGAAGCACATGAATAGTTTAATGAACACCCATTTTATATAAGCAAGATTAACCGTTCTGACGAAAAGTGTGCCATTATGAAGTAAATGAATCATCACTGAGTTTCAATTGATAGTACTCGAGTACATACAATCAACTGGAGAATGATTCCTGTAGATGAAATACCATGTGATTTAGTAGAGGGGATATTTTGAAGCGGACCAAGGGAGTAGTGACCAAAGTTCTACATACACACCTTTTACGTTAACAAATACAACAGAACACCATGTCTTAATATTGAGATATCGTATAAAATATTTGACAAGGTAGAAGTTGAGAGCCAAAGAGTATTATTTTGCGGACTGTCTCTTATTTACCTTGATATTTATAGGACTCTTCTCCTGCCGGATCAAAGATCCCGAACAAAATATGTCTTAGCGTTAGAAGAAGGTAGAGGGTGTCAAAACTTTCAAAACACATCACTGGAAATCAAACCCCATTTTCTTGGACATCTTTTGAAGTAGAAACAGCCATGAAATAAGGTCTACCGGGGTGTAGGATATATTCTAGATTCCCTATGACCAGTCCCCGTCTAAGAACTCTTCTATCCTTTTCCCCTCTTTGATATCCTTTTGGACTTCTTCAACCGTCCAAGGCACGAACTTGTGGCCAGGAGGTATATTGGTATTCTGGAAATCAGCACCATCAACTAGATGTGCAAAAGCCTGCCCATATTTTTCGTACACATAGGCTTCAGGATCATGTCGAAAAAACCACTTGCAGAACCGAAGGCGAACCTTCTTGGGATCTTTTCCAATAGCATCCCAATCCATACTCTTCGTATTCGTGGCCTGTGAGTTAACAAAGGCCATTTTTTGATTGCAACTCACACGTTGCCATCGCAGTAAGTTATATACTTTCGCTCCGAGCCCCGCAGCCCCAGATCCACCTCCATGTGTTGCCAACTGTAAACATGAGGCCAATGTTATAGCGTCCTCAAGGGCTAGGGTACCCCCACTAGCAGAGCTTGGGACATTGGAATGCGCAGCATCGCCGATCTGTACAACATGGCCACTCTTGGAAGTCCATTCGCGTCGAAGATTGCGCCACAATAAAGGCCAGTGTATCACAGAACCTTTGGGTGCATTCTTCACGAGAGCTACGATGGCTTCATCCCAGTCGGATACCCTTTTGAGGACTTGAATAACTTCCTCGGGATCGACGGTAGGATCCCACGACTCTTTGGCCTCGGTACTTCCTTCTACTAGGAAGTTGTTGCGGGGTGTAATTCCGAAAGCAACAAATTCAGATGAAAAGAAGAGCCCAATATGCATACCAGGTCCCAGCCAAAGCTCATGTGATACAGAGTTCTCGCCTCCCCATCTCTTTTGAAGAATCGGATCTTTCTTGGCCAGATATCCTGGATATGACGCACGATAGACGGACATACCGCTGGATACTGATGGCATATGCTCACCAGCAATGAGGATTTCGGATTTGGACTTAGCAGAATCGGCAGCAACGACTATGTGAGCTACTCTAATAGAGCCACTTTCTGTCATAACGCCACCTAAACCAGCGGCTTCATCTTCGAAGTACTTCTCGACACGTTCTCCGTATTCAACCTTGATGCCTAATTTAGCCACTTGCCGCAACAACATTCGGTAGAACTTCTTGCGAATTTGTAATGCCCCCACGTGCGGAGCGCCAATCTTTTCGCGGAAGGATATGTCCTCGGGATCGTTGAAGTGCGGTTCCGAAGGCCCATAGATGAGCTCGCCGTTGTGCTTTCGGTAGTATTCGGGAATGTCAGTTTTGTCCTCCTTTAAGTCTCGACACATATCGGGCCAGTAGCGCATGAAGTTTGAAGCAGATGGCTGGATAAAGATGAGATCACCTAGAGACTTAATCAGAAAAATTTCTATTTTAACTCCGTTACTCCATTGAACTCACCAGAATAGTTTGGCCCTTTATTTCTCTCCAAGATTCCCACGATATTGTGCCCCTTCCTCCAGCATTCCAATGCACACGTCAATCCAGCAAGTCCCGCTCCCACTATCAGTACATTGATACCCGTCTCCTTTCCACGTATTGGGAGTTGATTCTGGGAACCAGTCCAGTTCTTTGGATCGAATTCTTCTTTGTCGCCGTTCACAAAGAACTTGATCTCTTCATTGACTTCATTGCCGTGGGGAAGACCATTAGTGTAAGACATGATTTTGACTTGTAGCTTAGCTAGAGAAGAAGGTAGCGATTGAAATCAGCAAGAAATTACGAAGATTTGTACAGCTAAACTTCTGCTTTTGAAGAATTTTCACAACACAAAGGTCTGATAGTGTTGAATGTTAGTATGTAGTATTTGCTATACGATAGGTTCGGCATACTCATTTCATCCAATCAAGGAGACATGATGTACCGACTACATAGATTCCCTCCGAATTCTCGGAAAGAACGAGCGGACTGTCAATTCCCCCGAACTCTTAACCATGGGACCAAATTTTTTATCACGACAACATTCAAAAGAAGACAAAAAGAAAAAAGCAGAATAAACGATACGCGTACTAGTAGTACTGAAAATCATCTTGCTGATTTCACCGAGTAATTTATAGTTATCTCCATGCACATCAAAAATCAGGGGTACGTAAAAAGTAGAAAGAAGCTTGGCTAGGTGAAATGTAATTTCAAGCCAGTTGGATCTAGTGAGTACAACATTTTGTACGACTAACTAAGGCCTTGAAAGGCACACTCAGCGCGACAAGACATATTGCTCAATATTCAACTCAAAGTTTCTACTTATTGTCTACACTACATTCGTCCTATCTGTAGCTTTAAGTTTCTTACTTGCTAAAGCCTAGTGGCTAAAATGACTTTCGCCGGCCAATATCCTTGAACTTTCTTGTCTCCGACGAGCTCCTCTAGTTCCTTGAACAGATTTGTAAAGGCTGCAGGATCTGCTTCGATGAATGGAAACGAGCCAATATGCTCTCTAACGCCTTCCAAGTCTGTTTCAAAATCCCATCCCTCCTCGTCTTCAAATGTTTCGACATCATCTAGCCCTGTGTAATTGGGCTCCTTGTTTCTGTAGGCCTCTTCTGGAGGCAAGAGCTCAATAATTCCGCCTTTACTCATGTTCAAGTGCACACGCGTCGCACCTAGTTGAAAGAGCTCGGGGTCTAGAGGCGCTACGTTGTAGCTGCCCTGAGTTCTTGCCATGATACTGATGGTCTGATCAGGTTGATCTGCATTTTTTAAAAGCACACGACCTCCCTCATGACTGATACGTGCCCATAGATTTTGTAGTGCGGGATTTTCGAAGCGAGCAGGTCCAAATACACTGCAGATGAAGGTTCCGCCAGACTTCAGCTGCTTCGAAATAGCACCCATAGCTTTCTTCTGGTCCACGAAATGCATCACATTCGTTGCAAAGACTAAATCCACGCTGCCTGCTGGTATATCTTCAGCTTTCTCCACTTTTGCTACTCGGTAACTGTATTCATCAGTTCCGAGGCGATCTTGAGCGAGTTCAATGTTCTCAGCAACAATATCCGAGACGATAACGTGAGAAAATTTGAACCGTAATTTGTTGGCGTAAGGGGCATTTCCAGCACCCACATCGTGAGCTGTCCCGAATTCACCACCTTGTGCTTTGTGATATTTGAATATACGATCGAAGAAGACATCAGGAGCACGGGGTCTGCCTTTGAGGTAGTTGTTCCAGAATTTCTTATCTTTAGCAAAGATTTTGCCATTTGAGGTTGTGCCGGTTGAATACATGAAGGGTGCTATCGATTTGCCTGCAAATAGGTAGTTATGCAAAAGAAACGAAGGTTGATGGGGTGCACGTTTCTAGACATGTAGCGTGCCTCTTTTGTGATCAAATTTCGGCATTGGCATTTAGCGGACTCGGCTAGTAATTAGAGAAATCGAGGCTATGTTGATAAATGACCCGAGCAAATTTCGGAAATTTCTCGAGCCATGGCCAATTAGAACACTAGAGGTAGTGCACGAATGTTTTCGGGTCATAGAACGGGGTGATATAAATGTAAGCCTTTGGGTGGTACCACTGTGATAGGAAGCGCGAGTCTCTATTTTTACGTAGGACAGCAGCACTTGCCTCTTCTTCGTCTCGTAACTGATCTTGCCTTGGATATTTCTGGAAATCTGATCTCTAACTTTATTCGTTCAATTCTCTCGTGGCGCCGATCCGGGAAGATGATCACAAACCCCGTACTATAACCGCAAGTGCAATTAGCTCAAAAAACCCCCACATTTGACGAATCTCACATATCCGGGTTTTTACTTTAGTATGACATTAAAGCCGATAGCCTGTAGCCTATCTAAGAGCTGATACTGGCATGTGATAATATGTATAATTCTAATCATTGAATCCTATTGAGTAATTCCAAGAATATACTTCAAACTTTTCGATTTAGTCAAAGTAAAATGTTTCTCAATATTTCTTGATATTTTTTATTAATAGTATTACGATGTATACAACTGTATTTATGAATTCATAACTGTAAAGATATTTCAATCAAATCGAAGTATGATTTGAAGAAACAGATCTAACGATTATCTAGTCATCTAATATAAAGGTTTATGTTCTGTTTTCTAGATTAAACAAGTGTTTACAAGGATACTCGTACATTCTGAAGGATTGGGGTTTTCGAAAAAGATATTAAATGAAAAGGTGGTTTTCATTCAAAGCTAGTTAGTTGTATACATCGTAATACTGTAATTGTCTAGTAATATTAAGCTTATTAGAAGATCTGAAGAGATGGTTACCCGCTTACATGAAGCTGGGGTATTTCACGCTAATTTCTGACAATATAACTAACTGTATGACATTATTGGTACAAAGTTGGGGATTGCTAACTAGGACTAGGCTCGCGTGACTCATACCTGTGATATCTGACGAATTTAAAGTAGAGAACAGAACCCTCCCCAAACTCCAAAAGACCCCGACCCGATAAGAAAAGGCATTCATTGTTATTCTCCGTTTTGTCATTCACTGAGAGTTTTCTGTAGCCAAGCCTCCAAGCCCGTAATAAATACCATCTCCATCTCCATTTCGACTTCCAGTCCCAGACCACAGGTCTAGACCATGGTCGACATACTTAACAGCTAAGGCTACGACTATGTTATTGCGCGAACGAAGCTTATTCATCACCACCAGCTTGCCCAAATTATCGCTTATTGTCTCTATCATTTCAAACAGTTCAACCATTTCCATTGCACCCGTGGTAGTAAGTTGCAAGTTCAGCGAAGCTAGTTCCCGTGCGCGAGCAGTAACTTCGGCTTCGGTGTCGGGTATGCTGCCTGATTCAGGCAGGAGACGTGCTGTCAAGATTAACATTACAGCATTTCCCGCTCGTAAAATACCGAAATGTTCTTTCAACTCGGCTAAGATTGCTAGCGGTGTTTCGGGTAAATGTAGGATGTAAACAGCAGCATCGGTCGTTATCTGGGGACACCCCACACCAATTGGTCTGTGGGTAATGGTAATCCGTGGCTCTGAAGTGCCAAGCTCCCGCTCAAACACTTCTTCACGCTGCCGCTCCATGTGGTGGTCTCTGTCTTTGGGAGCATCAAGCTGCATATGGAAGTGCAGGATAGGATTTAAAGCAGTGAGACTTCGTGCAGTTATCGTTGATTCGGCGCCCACCTTTTGGAAATAATTAGTTAGCTTAGCATTTATCTCATCAAGGAGTGGCGTTTTTCCGATATCTACTACTAACTAGTGATGTCGAAGCAACTTTGCTAGCTCGTAGCCTTATACTAGTAAGGTCAAGCCAGAAGATAAGGTAGTGAGATATGACTGTACCTCAACGACATGTACTGCTGTAGGTGTCACAGAACTGCCAATCTTTGCCCAATTTAGCTGCATGAGATTATCGACAACAGAATCCTCTGTATCCAATCCTCCTGCATACGTCAGATAAGCTGATAGCTGACGCTGGAGTTTCGGAGATTGATTTGCGACATTTTTTTGCGTCAGCATGAGGGTAGATGATTGGGTTTGTAGTACAGCTGGTGCTGCATACTCCGCAAGGAACATTGCAGCATCTAATAAAGAAGGGCTCGTAACGAACGATGCTGATAGAGCCGTGTGTACGACGTGCTGCATAGGCTGCGATCCTTGTAATTGTAAGAACCCAGCACTGGCTACCAGGTGGACGACACGGCTTAGCTGTCTCTCTGATACCCTTGAGAGATCCGCTACATCCTTCATGGGAACACTCCCAGTCAGAGGAATGCAGGCGAGAATTTGGAACTCGCCGAGCCATCGAAGGCACCCAAGGATTCCGCCCTAGACAGTTAATTGGCTACCATCGTATTCTGGAAGGGAATACAAACCTGGCTCGCAAGATGCTTCAAAAAGTCTGTTGGCTCAAGGACAAGCGTCTTGATTTTAGCCACGTTCAACAACACGTTTTGTTTGGCTTGTTGTACCTCCGGGGCAGCTTCGAGATCAGTGAACAGCTGTGCATTAGTGCCTCGAGAGTGAGTGGCGAGACTTTTGACAGCCAAAGCCAGTTCGTTGCTATAGCGTTCAAGTTTGGCCAAGCAATCCATAACAGCAAATAGCTCCAGTTTGCAGGATGTAAAGTTACAATTTGATTAAACTTCAATAATTGGGTGTTCGATATTAATCAATATATTATTGCTGATATTTCAAGGTTCGAATACCGATTGCTTCTTCGTTCATAGTCGTTATCATGTAAATCGAAATTGACTGTCAATACCCTTTTTATACATCCATAAGCACTATAAAATTGCCTTCGAATCCTGCCCGTACAGAAATTTGCGCGCTTCCCACCGCTGTTATCAATATCAGAAGCTTACCTCCGTGACTAAGATACCTAAGCAGGGTGGTATTATGCGGGGTAAGAGTTTAAACGTGTTGGACGTATTTTAAGTTCTTATATTTGAGTTGTAGTGATATCGTTATGCTATGTACGTGAGCACACCAGGAATATGACAGATCTTACTTTAATGACGGATTTATTTCATGAAAAGTATTCCCTCTTCTTGTTTCAAAGATTTGAATTTATTGATTGATTCTTTGAGTGAAGAACCGCTCTGCAATGACGTCAAATAGTGTATATTCTAATGTCCAAGTCTCCAGAGCCTCCTTATCAAAAGGAGGCGGGGAGTCGAGCTCATCAACAACAATTTTCAAGCTCCGGGATAGCTGCCATGCCTGTGCTTTGTCTAAAGTCAAATGTCACAAGCAGAAACCAACATGCTCACGATGCATCAAACGCGGAATAGCATGCGAATATATTATAACGAAACGCCCAGGGCGAAAACGGGACAATAACCACGCCAACGCCCATAAAGACAGCAATGGTAACACGACGGAGGTCTTGCAACCAAGTTCTTCCGTTACACAACATACATGGCTTGGTATGACAGGCCCCACCACTGCAGATTCCACGTTATCTGGAAGCACTGACTTCTTGAACCCGCTAAACCTTAACACAACATCTCCCAGATCGTATAATGTCTCTGGCCCAGAGTCGGACATCTTCGATAGTCTTTTAATGCCCCTCGAACATTATCCCTCCGAGCTCATGGGAATGGGCAACGATTTCGATGAATTTTTTAACTCGCCTATAAATTTCTCTGGGTCGGAGACTTCAGACCATCAGTTATTTGCTCAAGGACACAGTGATATTTCGAAGCTTCTCATGAACGATGACACCGATTCTGGACTTCATTCAGAAATTTTCCCAGCCGAACTTTTAAATCCATCGAAGGCAATATCTCCGTCAAACGATTGGTCACTATCGAGTAGTGACACAAGTGTGAGCCGTGCTTCGCATTCCTGCCCTTGCTTGATCCAAGCTCTAGATATTATGAAGAAAATCTTGTCAAACACAATTCCAGGCTCTGCTCAATCAAGTAGTAGGGAACACGATACGAATATGTCTGATGTAGACTCCAGCTGCGCTGTTGAGGTACCGTCGGCACAGAATGTTGTCTTGGAGAACAAACAGACTATCGATGTGCTCACTACCATGTTACAATGCTCTTGTGGGGGGGATGGGTATTTATTGATGGTGATGTCGATGATTGTATTCCGGATTTTGGGTCGATATGCAGCCGCAGCATTGAAACCACCTGAGGAAGATGGGGAGGGAAGTGAGAGATCGAGCGTGAGCACTTCTACAAAAGAGCACAAAAGAAGACCCAGCAACTATGACCCCAACGACGAGGGACCCAGGCGAATGGCCGCTCAGTCGATCTTGCGCGAGCTACATCGCGTGCTGCGATTGATCAATGAGTTATCGTTGAAACTCCAGGCTCATGGGCGTGAGTCAACAGGAAGTGATAACCAAGGAATTTTGGTGAAGAAAAGTTCGACTTGGGAGAGTCAAGCTTCCACACTTTCAGATCACTTGATCAAAGCAGCTCCTTTTTCAGCCGTAAGATTTGCTCAGTTAGAGTTAGATATGCGCAAGTGTCTCGAGACATTGTCTTCGGAGATCATCAATATGTTGCGGCAGATCTGAGACGAATATATGTATAGATTGCGGGATGCGTGTCCATGGGATGTGCGACGGAAAAGAAGAGGCTTTTGCCGCCACAGGCTCATATGCCAGATTGCATTGACCGATATTGGTCATGCTTTCGACTGTTCGCTTTCAGGCCTAGGGGCTTTATTTCTGTATCTTATAACTCTTCTTTCCATACACACAAGTACTCTTTACATGTAGATTCTAAGCCATACAATCGACGTTCTAACTACGCTGTGTCGGTCACATAGCGAAGTTTGAGATTTCAACCCATTAAATGGATCCATATAAGATGAGACAATTTTTGAGGCCGAATAAGAATCCATCCATTGGTTACTAAGTGGGTTATGTTTTGATCAACGAACCGAGACAACAGCTTTGAAATTCCAACTTTCAAATTCCATAAAAAGCTGTTTTCTATCAATTCCTTACTTCTACAATCGAATGAATATGCCAATAGTTGCAACACTTTCTCTAGTATCTGTTTTTTATCTCATGGGTTGCGATCTGTGGAACTAGCTAGTTTACAATTATCTCCGGCCCGAGTACATCGGGGTATTTTGAGGAATCCTTATAAGCTGCATATTTATTGGGTTTCAAAAATGCCCCGATCCAACAAGGTGACGTTGAGACCCGCGAGCATCTTTCCATATATACACACGCCCGAAAGCCGTTGCTGCAATGTCAATTAAAGGTCTTCACTTCATCCATTTCACGTCAATCTCTGCTCACGATAGCTTACTCCTCCATATAATATATCACGTGTTTAATCCAAACTCATGGCTGCTCCAAGTTCTTCGCAAGTTCTCTTGTCCCCACAGTACTCTGGCTTAGGTCGTCTCGACCCAAATCCACCTGGATCCCTCGAGCTGACAAGCGAACTGCTACAAAAGAATCATGAGAGGTACCACATGTACTTTCGAGATGTCGCTGGCCACAACCACATTCCGCATTCTTTGCTGACCGTTCTGGCAATGGGTGGAGGACCAAAGGAGCTGAATAGAGCATACGATGATGGATACACGTATCAGCGTCCATTAGCTCCTGCGGACGGTGAATTTGCCAAGCAGCTGGGCGATGAGGAGAAGTTTAAAGAACACATGTACACATTATCCGAGTATTCCAACTTCTTAGCCTTCTTTGAGCAGGAAATCGACGCTAAAGGCTGGAAAACTGTTTTCAACAAATACTGCTTTGACCGCACCCCATTTGCCGATAATATGCTCTCACAGCTCTATGAGGGTCTCTATCATCCCATTCTTCACCTGGGCTTCGGTGTTGAATTTAATCAACCTAGTCTTATCGCTGAAGGCCTCGCTCATGCGGCATCCCATGATTCAAGCCAAATTGGACCCTTCTTCTTAGAGACCGAAAAGCTCGCAAAATCTGGTTCGGTAAAGCCCAAGCCTCTTGTCGAGCTATACGCCGAGATTCGCGCCAATCAAAAGATAAGGGAGGCTGCATGGCTCAAGGACGGGCCATTACGTGGAAAGGGGATAGTAAATCGTGCTCATGATGAGTTAGTGAAGATTGCAGCCCAGTTTCAGGTGAGACCTGAAGACTTGGAACGTAGTACAGCGGAGATGATGAGCTGTGGTGCACTTACTAGCGCAGCCCAAAAAGCTGGGAAGGCTCGCAAGATTGACTTTTTCTACTTGCACATTGTCACCTGCTCCATCTTCTTCAGTGCTTTGAACCAGCAGGATTGGCTCAAGACCGAAGATAAGGTGCGTCTACTTGAGTGGAAGGGACGTTTGGATCTTGTGTGGTACGCGGCCAATGGATCGGCTGAGATGAAGATTGAAAATGTGCTCGAGTACGAACCCTCGTTAAGCAAGGGGTGGGATTGGCGTGCTATCTACAAGAATTCAATTGATATTCATGATGATGGTCATGTTGTCAAGTTCATGCGAGCTCTGAAGCATGCCGAAGGTATGGTAGAGCCTCACGTGGAGAAAGAGGGCGCTGCTTCATTCCCTATCAATGGGGATATGTGGCTCAAAATTGCACAGATCTGCTATGATTCTACTGCAACTATTGGGACAGACATCCCAGGTCAATTATCCAAGAAGTGGGTCTGGGGTGCTGGATTTGAGCCACCGTGGTTCCAGATCCCAAATTTGGGTTAGGTCGCCTAGTCAAGTATGATACTCTTGGGTAAAATACTTGTATAAACCAAAACCAAAATGTATTAGTGTCAGAAAAACCAGAACGTTGACTACTGCCTCATGTATGACAGCCTATCTGTATCGCTTCAGACCAAACTCTTTTTATAATGACTTTATTTCGGAGACTGAGTTTATTTGAGATGTTCATTTCGGCACTGTTCAGACCAAGTAGTGGTAATTGCATTGAAACAACTATCAGATATCGATTCATTCCACTAATACCTTCTCAATTGAAAAGTGAGTTGGTAATTTAACAAGTGTTTTGATTTATGCACTCCCACAACATCAAAGTGATCTCTCTAGCATAATCAACGCCTATTATAAATGCCTCTCCAGCCCAACCCACCTAGTACAATCAAACCTGCTATAATAGCATAATTATACTTGTTATCTTTGGCTGAAGTAGGTTTCACCCTGAATCCATCCACGACCTCACCATTTCTTACGAACTCTTCGATCCACCCGATAGTCATTCTGAAAGGAATCAATTCTCATTCGTCGATGAGGAAAAATTGAAAAAAAAAAAACTCACTGGCTCTTTTTAGTGTCTGCAAACTTCTCGTGATCACCTATCAAATGCTCCTTATACCACGGATCTTGTTTCATGCGCTTGTAGTCTTCGAGGCTTTCAAAAACCACCTGACTAAAGCAGTCAAAGTCGGCAATATTGCACATTTGCGGGTCAAAAAGCTGTGACATCAAAGCTTTTGTAGCCTGCTGATTATGGATCTTTATTTTCCATTAGTTGGAGTTTATTTCGGATCTAGATTATGAATTTTGTAGAACAGAAAGAGCTCACTTGGGTCCATCTTTTGACACCGTATTTGACCATGAGATTTTTTGTGAGAGGTGCAGACACGTTGATCATGTGATTGCGATAGGCTTCTTCTTCCATGCCTGGCTTACGGTAACCACAGATAGTAAGGCAGAGGTATCGCTTTTTGGTCGATTCATGTAGATCAGGAACTTTGGGTTCTTGAAACGTCGCCATCTCTCGACAGTGTAAGAAAGCAGATTCAGAGTATGCGAGAATAGCAGTAGAAAGAGCTACTCTATTACACGAAAGAGGAAAAGTAATGATGTTCTTGTCTATCTTTGATCTTTTAGGCCTAACATAAGTTCAGAGATACGGTAAGTAGCATGTTAGAGTTTAATCTTTTGCGTTAGCCGACCCGATGGACCCGGAAATATTGCAGATTACAAATGATCGCGGTGTGAATCAATTTGACATATAAAGTTACGGCACTGTCTCTTCAGATTACTCACTCACAAATCAACTATGGCTCCAAATCATAACTCTAAACCACCGCCAATTGGGGTACAGGCCACTGCCGTGGTTACAGGTTCTTTTCTGACAGGTAATGAAGTCTCTTCACTCTACTCGCTAGCATTAGGTCTAGCACCATCTAAACTGTCCGGTTTTAGGTGCTATGGTCTGTCTCACAGGAGTGGTAATTCCCGTCTTCCTCAATACCGACGCCGAATCTATCCATCTACTCCGCCACTGGGCTCGTCTCTATCACTATGGGCATATCTACATGCCCGGATTATGTGTTGGGACTGTCGGGCTTTATGGATACTCTGCCTTGAAAGGACGGACTTCGAAGAGTCAGCAATGGCGCACTTACGCATTTGCCGCTGCGATAACAATTGCAATGGTACCCTTCACATGGATCTTCATGGCACCTACCAATAATATCTTGTTTGGTTGGGAGAAAATGGCAACGACAAAGACTTCGGGAGAGGAACTCAGTTCCGTGCAGGAGGTTGTGGTGAAATGGGCTTGGTTGCATCTTGCTCGCTCGGTATTTCCGTTTATTGGTGCGGTTCTAGGTTTTACGGGAATTCTGCAGGAGCGTCATCTATAGGCGGGTCTCGGGGTACAAGATCAATGAGATCTCAGTATATTGTGCATTAACAAGAATTGGGAGGGACTCTGAAGGATCTTTTTGGCCAGATGTCAGCAGTCTCGGGTGGTTTCTGTTTTGTCCCGATCGGAGGATTTGATCTCGGTGCATATCAGTGAAAGCCCGGCTAATTGTTAAGCTGGTGACTAATCTGACGCATATCTTTGTACCGAGAATTTCGGATACTATCATTCTTAACAAGCTCCCGAAAAGCCTCTTGAATGCTTTGGATTTATTTACCTTGATAAGGGAGGGAATTTTGTTGATATCTGTCATCTTCAGTGTAACCCCCAAAAATCAAAAGATTGAAATTTTGCCATCTAAACAAAACTAGGGTTATCTCCTTTGTTTGTTACAATAGTTTCAATATTGAGTTGAAGACAGACGGGCTCAAAGTGCTCGTTTCTCTCACACCAGCTTGATTATGAAGTGGGTATAGTGGTATGGGGACAGTAGCGAAGACAAATTTAACTTGATTCAAAAATAATATAAACGCCGACTTGTGATTGATTCCAACTATTCTCGAGCTTATCACTTTTCATAAAATTTTGATTGAGGGGCAGGAAGTGTGCGAAATCAGGATTATAGTCTCTGTGCATCTCAGACTATTTCTATTGAAAACCACTTCTTAACCGCCGCCCTCATTTCAAATGCTACGAGCCCATCCTCAGATAATTTCCGCAGAACCTCATCCATTAAAGGCTCCAGCGCCATTTCGCGGAGCTCATCATCCATATTACTTCCATAGACAGCAGTCACAAGTTCCTTGACTGTAACACTTCCTTTGCCACGCCCGCCATAAGCTCTCTCCTTGCGTTTACTCTGTTCCAGATTGTGTAAAACTTGTCGTTCACGTCGTATCTTTTGCGATAATTCGATCCCAATCTTGGCTTGTAGATCATCGACAACAGTACCGTGAGCCGGGTAACCTTTGATGCAATTGTAGGTTTGCATCTTGCGCAGAGCAGCCATCCAAGTACTGAGATGCTCTACCGCAGCGGTACCGTGGCCTAAAACGTTGTCGCCAGTGAACATGGCTTGCTCTTCCTCGAGAATAAAGCACATGTGGTCTTTTGAGTGACCTGGAGAGTGCACTGCGCGGAGAGTGGCGCCTTCGACCTTGAAAATTTGGCCGTCTAGAATAGGTTGCTGGGTTTTGCTTGGTGTATGCTTATAAATTGATGAAGAGAGATCGGGGTACATCTGAAGCAAATCGGGAACACCTTTCGTGTGATCGCCATGCCAGTGCGTAAGAAATACATGGGATAGTGAGGTTTGATTCTCGGTTAGGGTAGAGGAGATCAGATCAGCCCAGTCTGGAATACCCTGACCGGTATCGATAATAAGACGTTTCTCTCCCGTACCGACGATATATGTATTTGTTCCCTGAAGAGTAAACTGATTTTTTGGGTTTAGTAAACATCTAGTGAAATTCGAATGGGAGCATACTTTTCCTGGATTTTGCCCAAGAACGCGAATAACCCGCGGGCTGAGTTGTACGACATTCTCTAATTTTGGTAAATATGTTTGCTGTCCATCTAGATAATCTTCAAAGACACAAATATTGAGAGCCTTGTTTATTTGGCGATAGCCACCTTGTCCAGGCGCCATTGCTGAAGTCACGATCAGAGTTGAGTCGAGAGCAAAAAGTTCTCAATGCAAATTGGCAGAAACACTTAAGATCAGATCGAAATAGGAGGAGAGCCAAACATTTGAAATCAAGAAGAATGACCGGGGCTCGGTATGTCAGCTAGGCTTCGGGTTAACTGCCCGACCTGGTGACGGACAAAAGTGTTTAGTTTATCTAATTGAAACCCGATGCCGTTGAGTAATGCGCCGCAATTGCTGCGAGAAATCTTACTCATGTGAAGTGTATGGCTATTAGATACTACTAGGTTTGCTTATTCCACGTCTTTTTATGCTTTATTTCAACATATAATCTATTTAGAATATAAGCTGCCGCCATCTCCTCTGGGAATTTGTTCTTAAGAGCCGTGAAGTAAACTAGTCACCGCGTTTGTGAACAGTTTACTATGACACCATCAGACTCAACCAGCGCTTCCTTAGTGGAGCCTTTCAAGATGAAAGTTGGCTACTTCAGCAATGAATTTCCACATGATGACTTACGAGATCTTGTTCGCCGACTTCGGGTCCATAGTAAAGATTTGCGACACACTACCTTGGCGAGGTTCATAAATGAGGCGACTTTGGCTGTTCGCGAAGAAGTGCGCTTATTACCCACCTTTTTGAGAACATTGGTTAAGCCATTTGAGACGGTCTTCAACTTTGCCGACCAGACTGCTCTCCGTGACGGCCCTCTTGGAGGAGCTATAGACGGTGTGCTGCTTTGTGCAGTTCAGATAGCGACGCTCATTGGGTAGGTACCTGTCGCATCTCGTTTTACGCTAAAGAAAGTTGCATTTGCCGTTCTCTAACTCACATCAACAGATATTGCGAGAATAACTTAGAGGACGAATTTGACCTCCACTGCCTCGCTGGTTTAGGCACTGGTCTTATCTCCACAGCTGCTTTTTCGTTGTCTCCAACGTAAGAATATGAATCCTTATTGGGAACCCCGATTCCGTCTTGTCTCATCTTATGTACATTGGACTTTTATATGAGCTCAAAGACATGAAAATTGCTTCATTCAGAGTGAAACATCCTTGAAAGAGAAATGACTGACGCATTCGTCTTCCAGGTTGGCAAACTTACCACTGGCTGGCGCACAGGCCATTCGAGTAGCATTTCGGCTTGGTGTTCTTGTTACTGAGGTCTCACAAAATCTGCAACCTCGCCAAGTCTCAGACGGTAGCACTAAAGACAGTTGGGCCTACGTTGTGCCAAATGTTGCAGCTAGTGAGGTTCAAAAGGAACTTGATGCAATACATGCGGCTGAGGTAAGGAAGGTCCCTATTTATATGTATCGAGTCAGCTTACTGATTTTAAAATCATAGAAAACACCCACGGCGAGTAAGATATTTATCAGCGCACTCAATCAAACTTCTGTTACAGTGAGCGGGCCGCCAGCAAGACTACAGCACATTTTTTATAAGTCTGATGTCCTCCGGGACTGCAAGTTTATTGCTTTGCCGGTATTTGCAGGGCTGTGCCATGCAAAGCATGTCTACACCAAGGAGCATGTCGAAAGCGTAATCCAAACCCCTTCTATGGACGTACTGAACGCAAAGTCTTTTCCACGGGTACCGGTTTTCTCAACCAGCACGGGAATGCCATTCAAGGCAAAAAGCGCCAAAGGATTGTTCCATGATATTATCGAAGAAATCTTAACACAGACGATCCAATGGGATAATGTCATCGAGGGCATTATCCAACGAGCCAAGGATACTGCTGCTTCGGAATGCCAAATCCTTGTATTTCGAACATCTCTACCAATTCACGATCTCTTGACGGCCTTTGACTCAGACCCGATCGAACTTAAGGCAACCACACTCGATCTCGTACCCTGGATTGTGAAGCCAGATCCGCGAGCTGGAGTACCAAGAGGCACTGCACAGTCTAAGATTGCCATTGTTGGCATGTCCTGCAGAATGCCAGGAGGTGCAACAGACACTGAGAAGTTCTGGGAGATCTTAGAGAAGGGCCTAGATGTGCATCGAAAGATTCCTGCCGATAGGTTTGACGTGAACACACATTTTGACCCAAGTGGCAAGCGAATGAACGCCAGCCATACTCCTTATGGCTGCTTTATCGATGAACCAGGTCTCTTTGATGCCCCATTTTTCAACATGTCTCCTCGGGAAGCTCTACAGACAGATCCAATGCAGAGACTAGCGTTAGTCACTGCCTACGAAGCCTTAGAGAGATCGGGATATGTGGCGAATCGTACTGCTGCTACTGACCTTCACCGTATCGGGACTTATTATGGACAAGCTAGCGATGATTACCGCGAGGTAAATACAGCCCAAGAGATTAGTACCTATTTTATCACAGGTGGTTGTCGTGCATTCGGCCCGGGACGTATCAACTATTTCTTTAAATTTTCGGGCCCGAGCTACAGTATTGACACGGCTTGTTCGTCAGGATTGGCGACAATACAGGTATGTAATCGACTTCCACCAACTGCAATATATAGGATGTTGCAGCTTCCCATTACAGATGAACAAGTAAATTAACTCTTGCGTAGACGGCATGCACCTCACTTTGGAACGGCGATATCGACATGGCAGTAGCTGGAGGAATGAACATTCTGTCTAACTCTGATGCGTTCGCTGGACTGAGTCAAGGTCACTTCCTGACCAAAACTCCCAACGCATGCAAGACCTGGGATGCTGAAGCAGATGGTTACTGCCGTGCTGATGGTATTGCCTCGATCGTTATGAAGCGACTTGAAGATGCCGAAGCGGACAACGATAACATCATCGGTGTTATCCTTGGTGCGGGAACAAATCACTCAGCTGATGCCGTCTCTATTACGCACCCGCATGCTGGGGCGCAAGCTTATCTCACGAGACAGGTGATGAGCCAGGCTGGTGTTGATCCCCTTGATGTTAGCTTCGTGGAGATGCACGGGACGGGCACGCAGGCTGGTGACGCGCAAGAGATTGTATCAGTTTGTGATGTCTTTGCTCCTCTTACTAGGCGTCGCAATTCGAAGCAGCCTCTGCATATTGGATCCGTGAAAGCTAATGTAGGCCATGGCGAAGGTAGGTTGTCATTCCCTTGAGAAATATCTCACCATTCTCATTTTCATTCTGTACTCAATTCATCGCAAAGAAATATTGCTGACTCTAGATTATAGCTGTTGCTGGTCCGACTGCCCTGCTGAAAGTCTTACTTATGCTTGAGAAAGAGACAATCCCCCCACACGTTGGAATCAAGAACAAGATCAACCCCGGCTTCCCAAAGGATCTCGATAGAAGAAACCTACGTATTCCGTACGAGAAACAGCCTTGGCCTAGGGTGCCCGGGCAGAAGCGTGTTGCTGTTGTGAACAACTTCAGTGCAGCCGGTGGTAATTCCACACTCGCAATTGAGGAAGGGTATGCTATCTCTAAATTCAAATCCAAATGTTTAATATTATAGGACTAACTGTGAAACCTGGTAGACCCCTTCGTGAGGCGAGTGAAGTTGTGGACTCCCGCTCAACCCATCTCATCACCGTATCGGCCAAGAGTAAGGTGTCACTGAGGGGTAATATCGAAAGGCTGATTGCTTATTTGGATGTAAAACCCGATGCGTCCGTGTCAAACCTGGGATATACGACTACGGCTCGACGCCATCACCACAACCACCGAATAGTGGTAATTTCTTCCGATACAACCCATTTGAAAAAGCAACTTGGTTCTGCCCTTGATTCGGTTGAAACCCACAAGCCCATTCCATCAACTGGTCCTCCTCCGATTGTCTTTGCATTTACCGGTCAAGGATCCTCACATCGATCCATGAATTTGGAGCTCTTCCGGGATTCTCCTTTTTTTAAGGCACAATTGCTGCACCTTGATTCCATCTCACAGGGACAAGGTTTCCCGTCTTTCATCCCCGCTGTCGATGGCAGCCATCCCCAAGATTATACACATCCCTCAATCGTCTCCCAAGTAGCTCTATGCTGTATAGAGATTGCGCTTGCCAAGTATTGGGAATCCCTCGGTGTAAAACCTGATGTCGTAATTGGACACAGTTTGGGAGAATATGCTGCACTCCACGTCGCCGGCGTTCTATCAGCTACCGATGCCATATTCCTAGTTGGGCAAAGAGCACTGTTGCTTGAGAAGAGATGCCAAGTTGGCACACACAAGATGCTTGCTGTGCGGGCTTCGCTTGCCAAGATCCAAGAGAACGCGAGGGGTAAACAATTCGAAGTTGCATGCATCAATGGCCCTAAGGATACGGTACTCAGTGGCACTAGTCATCAGATCGACGAGGTATCTACGGTCTTGCAAGTTGCTGGTTTCAAATGCTTCAGTTTAGACGTCGCATTTGCATTCCATTCAGAACAGACGGACCCTATTCTCGAAGAATTTGAAGAGATTGCAAACTCTGGCGTCTTGTTCCAGGCACCTAATCTCCCAGTCATCTCGCCTTTACTTGGGAAAGTAATTTTCGATGAGAAGACAATCAACGGAAACTACATGCGACGAGCCACTCGGGAACCTGTTAACTTTCTCTCGGCAATTGAGGTCGCACACAAGATGTCGATCATCGATGAGAGCATGGTATGGATTGAGATTGGTCCACATCCCGTTTGTATAGGATTCGTAAAGTCCATACTGCCATCCGTCAATGTCGCAGCTCCTTCGATCCGCAGAGGAGAAGATAACTGGAAGAGCTTGGCACAGATTCTGGGACAATTACACTGTGCTGGGGTGGAGGTTAGCTGGCAAGAGTTCCATCGACCATTCGAGCAAAGTCTGCGCCTCTTAGATTTGCCTACGTATGCTTGGAACGACAAAAACCACTGGATCCAGTATAACGGAGACTGGGCGCTCACGAAGGGAAATAACTTCTACGATACAGAAAAAGCCGCAGCGAAAGCAATCCAGGCATATCCTGTGGCCAAACCAGTTTCCTGTCTAAGAACATCGACTGTTCAATCGATCACCGAAGAGTCCTTTTCTGCATCTGCTGGTAGAGTTGTGATGCAGTCAGATTTGATGCAGCCAGAATTCTTAGCTGCTGCATGGGGACATCAGATGAACAACTGTGGTGTGGTGACATCTGTAAGCAGGATTGCCTTATTCTTACTTTAATGCTGTGAGAAGGTGAAGCTAATTTGACAATCTAGTCAATACATGCGGACATCGCATTCACCCTTGGCCAATATCTCCTAAAGAAGCTGCGGCCAAAGTCAAAGAACACCCACATGAATGTAGCCAACCTGGAAGTGCTCAAAGGTCTGATAGCGAAGAAAGACACAACAACGCCACAACTTATCCAGGTTTCGATTACCGTTGAAGATATTGACTCCGGAGTGGCTGACATCGCATGGTATAACGTCACCAATGGGGAAGTTTATGAACAGTTTGCCGGTGCCAACATCTACTTCGGAAATGCCGAGACTGCGCTCGCAAGTTGGGTTCCCATGACGCATCTTATCCAAGGTCGTATCGAGACGCTCGAGCGCCTCGCAGAGGAAGGTGTAGCTAACCGACTTTCTCACAACATGGCATATCTTCTCTTCGCTAGTAATCTTGTCGACTACGCCGACAAGTATCGGGGGATGCAATCTGTAGTCTTACACGGATTCGAAGCATTCGCCGACATTACTCTCACAACAGAAAAAGGAGGCGTATGGACCATTCCTCCCTACTTCATTGACAGCTTGGCGCATCTCGCGGGATTCATCATGAACGTCTCGGACGCTGGTGACATCAAGAATAACTTCTGTGTAACACCGGGATGGGGATCATTGCAATTTGCGAAAGCACTTGTTGCAGGTGGCAAATATCGATCCTACGTTAAGATGATCCCAACGCCTGAGGACCCGAACATATATCATGGCGATATATTCATTCTCCAGAATTATATCATAATTGGCATGTGTGGAGCCATCAAGTTCCGCCGTTATCCACGGCTGCTCCTGAATCGCTTCTTCTCGGCCCCAGATGAGGACGCGACTAAGCATGGTGCTGCTGCTGCGCCCGCAAAAGTGCAATCGCCCAAGTCAGTAATTAAGGCATTGGCACCAAAGCCAGTACCATCTCCAATTCCTGATTCCCAAGCAGCGCCTGAGATAGTCAAGGAAGCTCCAGTCGCAACAAATCCAGTGGCTATCGCTATTTTGGCAGTTGACGACTCCAATAGTACTGCAGTAAAAGCCATGGTCCTTGTGGCTACTGAAGCAGGACTCGATGTTTCTGAACTTCAAGACAATATCAATTTCGCAAGTCTTGGCGTTGACAGTCTCATGAGTCTTGTTATAGCCGAGAAATTCCGCGACGAGCTTGGAGTTACAGTCAACGGTAGTTTGTTTTTGGAATATCCAACTGTGGGCGATTTGCGGGCTTGGTTGCTAGAGTATTACAGCTAAATAGAGTACGGTTGTGATAGGGAAGGTCTGCTTTTCATAAAAGATACTGTATTAGCGCACCTGTTTGATTTGTACTTACTGACTTCTTCGGATTGTGGGGTTTGGGTTTCGTAAAGATTGAGGACAAAAGATATTCGAAATGCAGACATGATTAAGGTTATCCATACAATGATTTAAGTCCACGGTGTGCCACCGGTGTGCTCTGGTCATCGCGTGAGACTCATGATCATAATAAGAATCAGTATAATTAGTTAAGATACCTATGATGATACAACCAAGACATTGCCTCATTACCTTTCTGAGGACAACAATGGTTGAAAAGTTGAGATGATGTCTATTCTAAGATGTGGGGTTGACAACGATCACGTGATATTACCGTGACATTTTAGCGAATAACGTAGTAAGGTGGGGGTCGACAAGGGATCTCGCACCACTGCAGTTCTCTCCAACAATCTTCTTACAATACCACATCTAAACCTTTCGCAAATAGGACAAAGACTGGAGCAGTGCAACTACAAGTAATACAACGGGCACATAAACCCACACTTGAGCTTCGCTCGTGCGAGAATCGAGATGTCTTGCATAAGAGAAGAAGTAGTAGTAGTAGTATTATTTTACATCAGGAGAGCAGCTTATGGCTGCCCTCAGAACCTCCCTAGGGATATGCAGATGTTCTAAGCTATAGTCTTACGATACATGAAATAAGAGTGCCTTAGAAAGAAAAGTGAAAGCCTTACGGCTATTCCTGGTAATCGTGTGTTATCTTCCAATTTGTACATTCTCTCCTCTGCTGGTTGAGGTGGTCCTGTTGTCTTGCCTGGTGTAGGCGGGTGTGCTCTTATTATGGGCTTGCCATTGCTTACACTTGACGAGTTAATGGGTTGCTTTTGGTGTAGCTACTTGGATGTTTGTTATACTCCGGGAAGTGTTCTCCGATATGTTTTCACACGTTTTGTTGGTGTTCAATCAGGTTTTTCATATCTATTGCTATTATTGTTTCTCTGTATACACTTTGCAAAAAGAGTTTGGAGCTTCGTTTGTGTTGTACATTGCAAATCGGTCCTGGTAATAGATATAGCTTATCGCAGGTTTCTAGATTGTTTTGGATATAAAATACAGACTTGTAGTAGTAGTAGTAGTAGTATTATTTTACATCAGGAGGGCAGCTTCAGGCTGCCCTCAGAACCTCCCTGGGGGTATGCAGATGTTCTAAGCTATGGTCTTACGATACATGAAATGAGAGTGCCTTAGAAAGAAAAGTGAAAGCCTTATATGGCCATTCCCGGTAATCGTGTGTTACCTTCCAATTTGTGCATTCTCTCCTCCGCCGGTTGAGGTGGTCTTGCTATGTTGCCTGGTGTGGGCGGTTGTGCCCGGTTGTGGGCGTGCCATCGCGTATGCTAGGCGATCAGGTAGGCTACTTTGGTGTAGCAATGGATATGTGTTATACTCCGGGGAGCGTTCGCAGATGTGCTTTTCGCACATCTTGTTGGTATTCAGCCAGGTTTTCCATACCTGTTGATAATAATGTTTCTCTGCATACGCTCTGCAGAGGGAGTTTTTGTTGCTTCGTTTGTGTCGTACGTTGCTAGTCGGTCCTGGTAGTGGGTGTGGCTTGTCTCGGTTTTTAGGGTTGTTTTGGGTGTAGGGTGCGGACTTTGTGGTCCCCTACCTAGAGCATATGTCTTCGTAGAACTTCGTGAGCTTTAGTAGCTTGGCGAAGTCCGAGGGGTTGCTTAGGACTTGACGAAGGTACTCAATGCCTTCCTCATTTGTCGCTGGTGGTTTGGGTGGCTTGTTTGGCCATTGTTCGAAGGTGCCTCTTGCCTTTCGGCAGTGCACCAAGTGGGCGGGGGTTTTGGGCCTTCCACAGGAGCATTCTGTGTCTCCCGTGTGTCCGAATTTCCGGTGGTACCATCCGAAGTCCCCGTGTGAGGTTCGGATAGCTATTAGTCTGTGCAGAACTACTCGTGGGAGTAGGAGTTCTGGTGGTGATTTGACCTTATAGACCGGGTCCCACTGTTTGTACCACAGCGAGAGGGCTGGTTTGCATGATTCCCACCATTGCTGGCGGGCTTCTTCTCTAAGGGTGCGTGCGATCGATCTCACCCCACTGTACGTGGGTTGTGATGCTGGTCCAGTGTCCCAGCTGGGTTTCTTGGCTCCAAGGTCCGCGAGGTGGTCAGCCGCCTCGTTTCCCTCTATGCTTTCGTGTCCCGGTGACCACTTGACTCGAATGTCATGCTTTTCCATGGCCTTATGGCAATTGTTGAACGCCCATTGTGACGACATGGAGGCGTTTGCCCTCATGCCCCAGATCACTGACGCGCTGTCAATGCACATCCAGACTTTCTGGTTGGTGTACCTGTCATCGTTGAGTGTGCGTTCCAGGCCTTTCCATGCTCCGATGGCTTCCGCGTCAAAAACATGGGACTGGGTGTTGATGGAGCCGGAGCCCGCCAGTATCTGATTCTTGCCCAGGTATGTTACATACCCGTAGCCCACGATATGTTTGCCTTTCACGTGATTTTCTGATCCATCTGAGAAGATGGTGATGTCCGTGTCTGACAGGTTTTCCCACCAGGTGTTGAAGGCCTTTGCGGCCGTTTTCTTGTCAATCCCTTCCGTTGGGTCTATTCGGCACCCGGTTGTGTACCGTGGTGGCTCGAGTGTGGGCCTTGGGATTGGGGGGACGAGGAGGCCAAGTCGTTGGACTTTGGTCTTCGCCCTTTGTTTTGTGCCCGTGCCACGACCGTGTGTGATCATGGGAGGTTCTATTCTTTTCGTGAGCGGATGGTCTGCGTCCACGCTTTGGAGGCGTAGGGCGAACCTCAGCTTGGCTTCCTCGAGGGCTGCCATAGCTGAGGGGAGACCTGCCTCACGGTAGAGGGCGGTCACCGGTGCAAAAGTAGATTATATTACAACTATTTACTAGAATAAGATTATAATACAAAGTAGGTTCGCTACGCCTACAAACGCTTTCCCGGCCCACTATGATAAAGCCACTAGTACTAGACTTTTGTAGAATCTTCTGACTACATATAAACCATCTCCCATGTGAATGCCTTCGGAGGCTCCGGTCCGTATTAAACCTTTGTTTCACGTTTTTACCTCTGTTTGCTCTTTAAGCCTACCCGGTATCTCCTTTGCCAACTGTCTAATACTCTATTGTAAACTAACACATGTATCTGTCTTTTTGAGCTATACAGATAATATCATTATCGCTGTTATTGTATACTACACCCCGCAGTACATAAATACTGTTTCGTGTTACTTTACCGGATCTCTTCTTTCTACAAGGCCAACCATATCTCGCAGGCTTGCTGCATTCATACCCTTAACCAAACAGTGTAATCGCAGTGTTTCCAACCCACTAACCAAAACATTCTCGTATTCTTTTTCTTTTAATGTATAGTTTGTAGTTGTATAAAATAATCGAAGTGGAAACTTAAAATTTATCGGATTGGAATCGGAAAGGAGTTGTAATCCCGTATATTGTCATTAGACCTATCTTTACAGGGCGTTTCTCTGAAATCCGTAGAAACCTCCACACCATTCCCTTAGTATATACAATGTTCCTTGTATTCCGTGGACTCTTTGCAGACGCTTTCTGCTCTTCTAAATCCCTTGTTGAACTATGGTCGGGTCGCTTTCTGTTTTGCCTATTCTATACTACTATTCCCCTAACCATCTATAATAACCTCCAATATGGTATACCCTCATATTATACTTGTTGTAAGATTCCGAATCAATCTGTGACACTCCAGAGGTGTCCTGTCGACTTTCAATACAATCGCTTCCTTCGCAGACTCTGCTTTCCATATAGACTCGAAAGGGCTGGTTCCGCTTCAGGGGCTCACAGTGAATACCCTGTCAGGCTCTGTTTCCCATAACAGACTCGTAAGGGCCGGTACCACTTTGAATTTATCGATTGTAGCTTTTATCGTCGGATGGTTTTCATCTCCATTTCGCTGGTAGTTCTCTGTTCCGGGCTCATCACGAATGCTTTCGTTGCGCTCAGCTGCAAATACCTTCAGTACTAGTAAAAGCCTCCGATAAGTGTACGACCACTATTCAGTTCCAATGACTCTATTTAGCTCTCCGAACACTAGTAAACTAGGTCGAAGGTTCGTAGGATACACCACGTACAGGTGAGAGTCTTTGTATCCCTGCATAAGAGAAGAAGACCTTGGGAAGAACCAACCTTCAGCACTGCTTCTTCTAAGTTTCTAATTTTTGAAGTTGTGCCCTTCTACCACATTCATTTACGAGATATATGACAAAAACAACGTGGGAAAGCTTTATCTAGAATATGGATTGGATCGAGAGAAAGCCGCTCTTTAAACCCCAATATCAAATTTCAATCTCAGGAAAGGCATGTCTCATTGATACAGAGTGTCTGGTGGTTTCCTCCGAAGTCAATGCGAGGCATACCCGATATCAATATTCTGCGGAATTGTCCTAATGACTTTTGTTACATGCCGGTATGCATTCAGTGACCCTGCACGAATTGAGGCACTTACAAACCGATTTCGAACACTTGATGAGGTTAGGAGGTGTAAAAAGCGTACCCTTCACATATTCGAAGGAATATATATTGAAAGCCAAAATCAAACTTATCACATTCGGTCACGACATAAGCACGTGAACATTATACAAATGGGGGTCGAGAAAACAGACTCCGATTCCCGACGTTTCTTTAAAAATAAGCGAATATCTCGGGGGATTGCTAGAGGATAAGCGAGAAGACATGCGGTATAGAGGGATTTCCCGAAATCTTACTCTCCCATCCAATGATGCACGGCAAATAGTATGACACACTGATCAAGCAAGTCCAAGTTGAAACGAATTCCGACGCTTCATTTCGGCAATATGATTTCGATCGTAAATCTAGTATATGTCAACACATCTCCTCGAGTCACAGATCTTATTTTGTTAGCCACAACACCACGAATATCTTACGTCGACTTTCATCATTCATCTAAATACACCGAAAGTCATGTCTGATCTATCCAAGCCTGTTACCATACCAATATTGGGCGGTGCTCCACCCAAGCCCGTGAGGATTGCAATTGTAGGCGGTGGTTTCTCCGGCCTCGCCCTTCAAGTCGGCCTTCAAAAGTATCTTCATATCAGGTCCGATGTATACGAATCTGCCGAAAAGTTTTCCGAACTTGGCGCTGGTGCTGTTCTCAGCCCTAACTCTCAGCGCGCAATGGAATTGATTGATCCTCGTATCTTTGAAGGCTTTCAGCGACGCGCGGCTTTTGGCGTCGATTCACCCGACGAGAATGGTCTTTTTCCATGGATAACTATGACTAAAGGCCAGGCACCGGATATTAGTGAAGTGGTTATGCAGTGGAAACATGAGACTAAAGGTTCTACTGTACACCGAGCTCATTTCCTTGATGAGCTGGCTAAACTCATTGAACCCAATCATGCTCATTTTGGTAAAAGCGTAGCCAAAATCACCGAAAGTGGTGATAAAGACCCTGTGGTTTTGCATTTCAAGGATGGTACTACAGCGGAGGCGGACTTAGTTATTGGTACCGATGGAATTCATTCAATGGTCCGCAAGCATATGCTTGGCCCCGAGCATCCAGCTGCAAAGGCTTTCTTTACAGGTGCCATCATTTACCGGGTTGTGATTCCAATCGAAAGGGCAAAAGCTAAACTGGGTGACTTCGATGCAGCGGAACAAAAGTTTGTTATTAGATGCGGCAAAGACGCTATGGTGTACGGCTTCCCTGTGGCTAATGGGACTCTTTATTATATTGGAGTTACGACCTTCAAGAACGGGCCAGTTCAACATGATCAGTGGATGGTGAAACCAGACCTTAGCGGTCTTCAGGAACGTTTCACAGATTGGGATGACTATGTGCGGAAACAAGTAGAGCTGGTACCTGACGATGGTACAACTCTGGGATGGTCGATTTGGGAGATGCCTCCCGCACCAACCTACTACAAGGGTCGAGTAGCAATCATGGGCGATGCAGCTCATGCGTCGACGCCCTATCAAGGAGCAGGTGCAGGGCAGACCAGTATGCTTATTCAGTTCACTAGATTGTTTCTTCTCAATACCCGATTCTCTTTCTGATTTCAAATTCAATTTTTCAGTTTTGTTCTATGTTTTTCAAATGTAGTGTTTTGTTCTTCACTTTCCTTCTTTTCATTAAACATTTTGTTGATAGGCAATTACTGACTCCCCGATCTTGCAGTCGAGGATTCGCTCGTTATGGAGAGACTACTCGGAAAATATTTCGATCCTAAAAGAGAAATAAAACACCCTCTCAGCACTGTTGAGACTACGCATCTAATTTTCCAAGCTTTTGACACGGTACGTCGGCATCGAAGTCAAAAAGTTCAAACAACTAGCTCTGAGACTGGTCGAATTCTTACTGGTACCGAGCCTGGTGTTTCAATGAGAGCAGCAGTTATGAGCGAGCTGATGGATGGTCGTCAGGATTGGATGTGGAACTACGACCAAGAGGAGCAGATCAAAGATGCCATGTTGATATTCGAGGAAGTCGAGTGGTCTCGAGCACGAAATGCCGCTAATTCCTCGGTCTAAATTAAAGTTAGCTGTATTTAAAAAGAACGATAGGACATTCACACTTGCTAATTTGGCACCTTTTAATTTTTACATGTCGCAGTCACTACAGTATTGTGATGCTTACTGCTTCAGAGTTTATGCATATTCAGTCAATAAATTTATTTTCCCAGTGTCAAATCAGATGTCCTCCAAAATGCTCAACTACTTAGAGATGACTACCTAGGTCATTCTGAGGGTAACATTTTGTAGGACATGATGTATGCGGTTCAAGTAAACTAGCTATAGCCTGTTGAAGGAAATCCGCTACGTAGAAGAGCATATAGATTCCAAGCAAACACATTTTCCCATTTCTACATCGACATTGAAATGCAACCTTTTCATCTACTATAATCCATCCACCCTATTTCCAATCACTGACCAATACATGAGCCCCATCCTTCGGGCTCTCCATTCTCCGTCGCTTTAATCCTGTTAAATATCTTCAAAAAAGCCGCTGGACTTTGTGCACCCCCAACAGTAAACTTCCCCACTCTGTAATTCGGCACCCCATTAACATGTGCCGAGCCAGCCTCCGCATCGACTTCTTTTCCCCCACTACCACTCTCCAACCACTCTTTCACTTCCTCTTCATCAAGCCCGGCTTTGACACCAGCCTGCGCGAGATCTGCGTGACTAGTGATATCCGCCTCTCCTTCCCAGTAGGCTGAGAAAAGCTCTTCTACTACCCGAGTTTGCATCTGTGGAGACTTCAATTTTCCCAGCTGGATAAGACGGTGTGCATCTCGCGTTCTACCTGTCTTACCGGCGAATTTAAAATCTATGCCTGCTTCGGCGCCTAGTCCTCTTACTCTCTCCGTCATCACATTCGCCATTGTCTCTCCGTACTGTTTTTTCAAGTTGGGAAGTACAGGAACTCCTAGAGGTGTTTTTGTCAGCCATGATTTATATTATATGAATGTCGAAGTAGTAACCTTTTTCAGGAGAGTGAGGTTTGACATAAAAGGGTTTCCATGATCGAGTAAATGTATCCTCCCGGTGCGAAGACTGGTAGGTATCGATAGCCTTATCGAGGTTCTTCTTTCCGATATAACACCAGGGACACACCGGATCACTGACAATTTCGATCTTGAAGTTGGTCATTCTGCGTGTTATGGGTCGGAACATAAAAGGTTCCGGATCAAAAAATGTTGCGTTATCTGGAGCTGGTTCTGGAAGTTTTGGAAGAGGTGCTCCGGAGCAGCGTTCTGCTTGTGCGTAAGACAGAAGATGCGCGTAACACAGTATGGAAAGGAAATACATGCGATTGATTTATCGGGATGGATATGGGATCTGTACTTCTTTGAAAACATCCTTATATCATTTCGCGAGCCGCGGAGTTTCCGTCCGTGGATTCTCGTCTAGATCTTGATGCCAATTACCGTGATCATAATACCATCACCAAACATATCGAAGGCATTATACGAGGTCTGAAACACCTCAAACCTAACTACTCCATTTCAAATTTTCAATATATTTTCTTCCAGTAGTAAAAAAATTGGCAGTACGATAGCATCCACGAAATCTAAAGCTACTATTGGCGTAAGCCCTAGGTAGTTTTGTTGTTTGTTGTTCAATCACTCGAGAATATTGAAAGAGCTAGCTCGTATGAGGAAATATAGCGGAAGTTCCGCGGCCGGAATACAATACAATAGAAGTACGAGTACCTAGAGACTTGGCCAATACCGTGACAAGTCACGCTATTTCACAAAATTCACAATCCAACAATTACTTAATAAAATAAGCCAAAAAAAGGAGCACAAATATTGATTTCACAATCCCATATTTCAATTCCGAACATGCATTCCCTCTACTCAATTCATCGCACCGGCGAATTCATTAAAAGCGCACTTAAAGCCATACAAATCGTAAAGGACAACATATGTTTCCCCACCCCCTTTCCCTGCGGATGATCATAAATAACCTTAGAATCCGCGATTCCAGCCCCAAACCCCCAACAAAAGAGGAATATACCCAGCAGTTTTCTCTCGCTCAGAAACGTCATTGTTAAGACGAAACAGCCTGCGCCTAGATTCCGGCCCGTCGCGCATGGGAAAAGGAGTGCTTGTTCTGCTGTTGCTGTTGGAAGACCAAAACCTCTTACCCCTAGATATTGTGTATGTTAGTGAGGACTCTAGGAATATACCGGTACTGTAGAAAATTTGAGCGGTTGGAGTAAGTACTTACAGCCGAGAGGATCAATGTAAGCTCCTACTACTCCTGAATAGATCAGGAGTGTGCTCACTCCGAAGGTCGCAACATCGAGGATATTCGGGTAGGATAACAGGATGTTTAATTCTGACATGCTGTTTTTATTCGAGTTAAAAGTTGATTGAGAGATATTGTCTTCTTCAGGTAAGATTATTATGATTATACCTTTGTCGTGCAGTATTTATCATAAAACATCCGATGTAAATACATGATCGGGTTTCGGGCTTCGGGTCTCGGGGTATTTTCAGGAGGGGATTTTAATAGTCAGAGAATGCAAAGATTAGTAATTCTTTGGGCGTTGTCCTTTGCACAGTAATCTGGTAGAACTACAGAGTTTGAAAATCGAATATTGTGATGATACAGTGTGATTCCTTTCTAATTTCCGTCTAATTTGACGCTCTTCTGATTTGAACTAACCAGTAAATGGAATTCACCATATAGAATCGTTCCGGGCGTGTGTATTAGCAATCTAGTATAGAATAAAAAGGCTGTTAATATAAACTAGAGTTAGAAAGTTCAAACAATCATTAGGGGGAATCATGGGCCTTATGGCTTTTACGGTATGTGGGCCATTCAATACTAATTGAATATCACTTATCTATATTTTCTGGGACTATGTCAAAGGAGGTGATGGATGAAGTTTGAGGGGTAGGTTCACTTCCGCAAAGTACTTTCAAAAGCAACCGAAGATTTCTCAAATCTCAAAAGGAATGTATATCTCATATTAAATAGTGATACTGATTTTCTTTCTAGCTTGTATGTGTGTTATTAAATAAAGCATCGTCTGATTTAGTGTACAATCTGTTCAGTATTCCATGGCTCGTATCTCAGTGTATCCTATAGACCTTTTGTCCATATCAACCCCTCGCTCTTTTCCCAGCCCTTTCGGTTGCTTCCGAATGATCACCAAGCCTAGACAGCCACTGCCTTTTCATCTAGACTCTTTTCTTGAGTAGCAGCGTCATCTACGGGAGGCATCTTCTTAAAAGGGACCACAAGAGCCAAGACAGCAGTGAATGCTGCACCAGCTAGAGACCAAGCGAATACATCCTTGATTCCAACCATGTAGGAAGTAAGTATAGCCAGTAAATCTGCGCCACTGAAGACACTGCGAAGCTCCGTTGCACCAGTGGACAGAACAAGACCTGCACTAATACTTGGCGCATTGGTAGCAAGTGAGACTAAGAGGCGGTTGGCGAAGAGAGATTGAGCTGCTGTAACAAAATATCCACCACTAATGGAATTCATCACTAGATATCCAATTAGTGAAAAGAACACTTGCTATAGAATATGTTCTTGAATACTTACTAACGATGATACTCGTGACCGAGGCGATATCTTCAGGGGCAGAGAAACTTTGGAGCACCATCAATGGAACTTGACAACCAAGACCAATGCCAAACCCAAAAATAACCTGGGGACCAAGATATCGAGCCTTGGAAGAGTCGAGATCGACAGTATAGAGTAAAGCTGCGCCAATAGTGGCAAGCAATCCACCTACCAACAAGAAAGGTTGAAAGATACGTGTTTTTCCTATGATACCACCACTCATCATGGACCCTAAAGCAAAAAAGGCAATAAATGGAAGGGTATTGACACCGCTCGCAATAGCCGACTGGTTGTGAACCGATTGGAAATAAATGGGCAGATAAAATAGAACCTGAAATTCTGCGCAGTTAACCCTAGAGGAATCACGGGGTTAGCAATAATCTGAGCCGAAATATCAAAGGGGATGCTTACACCAGAGCGTACAATGTGTTGGTCCATTGCAAGCGTGTTTTCAATAATCTCAAGGGTATCATAGCACGTTCGCCTTGGAAATGCTCGACAACAAAGAAACTAATTGTCAAGACAACCCACAGGACCAATGTAGCGATGACACTCCCGTCACTCCACGACTTAGTCTGGCCACCCCATTGCAAGGCTAAGAAGAAGCATACTAGCGACGTGAATATCAAGGTAAAACCTGGGAGATCCAGCTGTAGTAATATCTCTGTCCAGGTGGCCTTAGGGTACTTGACGTGCTTTGGCACGTGGAAGAAGAGGAACACTGCAACAAGAACAGGACCTCCGACTGGTAGGTTGATCCAGAAGCACCACCGCCATGATACATGAGAGGTGAAAGCGCCGCCAATGAGAGGACCGATAATAGTTGAGATCATATAAACAGTTGCCCAGAGACCAATGAACATTGGTTGTTTCGAGGGATGTGCCACATAGTTGATCATGAGAACAGAACCACCTATGCTACCGGAGCATCCCAAGCCCTGAAGGGCACGGGCGACGATCAAGGGGATACTACTCTTCGCAGTTGCCGCTATAATGCTCCCAACCAAGAAGATAAGGATGGAGGCAAAATAAACCCATCTGGCTGAGACGTATTTGTACAATTTTCCCCAAACTGGCGCGGTGGTACTTAGAGTGAGGAAAATGGCACCTCCATACCATCCAACATAATTCAGTTGATGGAAGTCATCCGTGATTGCAGGAATTGCTGTAGCGACGATACCCTACAAATTAAACGTGTTAGTAATGTGACTATTTGAAGTGATGATCGAATATATGAGCAAAGGGTGTTACTTACAACGTCCAATGCTGCGAGTAGAGTGTTCAAATAGAGAGTGCACATAATAGCCCACAATTGCCAGCCTTCCAAATAAAAGAACTCGGTCTCGTTATCGATAGTTGCGAGATCATCGTGTGTTTCATGATGAGTGTCAGAGTTGTTGGTTGAATCGGTCGACATATGGCCTGCATCGGTTTCCGCTTTAGGCGTTGTCATCGTCTCGGTATGGAACGAGATATTTCTATTTCCTCAATCTTTGTGAGATATAAGGGATATAGAAAGATGTGAAGATGAAAGATTTTATCATAGGAAGCTGCCATTTTAAATTAGTAAATTGTATTGAGTATTTATGATGTATCTATCAAAAGAGGGTGGTAGATTGAACCCCGATAATATGTAAGCGTTGTAACTTTAACCCTGTCGCCGCGGAATTTCCGCCCCGGATACGCCACAAGGCACGAATCAAGTCAAGCTTACATTTCTTTCAGGTTACATTAACCCCCGCGTCTCCGTGGGAAATCCGTTTTGTTGTAGAATTATCTTATTTTTATCAACACGCATCCGTGGGAATCCCGTGTATCATTTGTTTTTTTACCCCTTCTTCATCCCCTCATACCCATGGGAAAACCGTTTGGCATACATTCATTCCATCTTCATCTCCACGTCCGTGGGAAGCCCGTATACCACACTCTCCCTATCCTGTAATGGTAATGCCGAAAGATAAAGAACTGCGAGGTGCCCGCCACAGACTTGAAAGACCAGTTTCCTGTCGTTTTTGCAGGTCTCGGAAACTGCGTTGTAGCAGAGAGGCACCATGCTCTAACTGTGTTTCCCGAGGTATTATTTGTCAACTGGCGGTAGAAAACACCATTCGGTCTACCACGCCTAACGCTTCGCAGCCTGAGCTTCTTGAACGCATTCGAAAGCTAGAGGAGCTTGTGGAGAGTCAGAAACTGTACACCAATAGTGCAGTTCAACACCCACGGCAGGGTCCTGAGAGCCCTGAGAGTTTTGGTACTCCTCATACACTACAGACGCATATAAGCCGATCGACGTCACCTGATGTTGAGCACCTTAATGAAGATGTCGCTTGGCTGAAAAGTATCTACACTGCGCAAAACCTCTCGGTTAGTCTTTTCTACTCAATCGCATAACTGAAATCTAATGAATATCCTATTAGGATAACACTTCCTCCAGTAAAATCGCCTTTAGGGTTTGCTCAATCCAGCAAATTACACAAGCGCAATCTTATATCGACCAAAGTGCGCATCTTTCCTCAGCACGTTTTGAGCCATTTAGATGTGTCTGGCTACCACAATACGCAGAAGCTAAGATACTTCTACAAAAGTTTATTGATGACATTGACCATGTACATCATATAACCCACAGCCCTTCACTTCCAGCGATACTGGACGAGGTTTATGCTTGTTTGAGCCAGCAAGTTCAAGTAAAGCCTGGTAGTATAATGCTCCTCCTGGGCATATTTGCGAGCTCGACCCATGCCTGGGTAAAATGTGATAGTGCTCGTGGTTTGTTCCCTACGTGGCAGGAAGCCAACGCTCAAGCGGTGTTGTGGGTGAAAGCGATAGAGGATGTGCTTGATATTTTCCATCGTACATCATCGGTACCGATAGAGGGCATACAGGGAATTAGTATCGCAATTTTTACAGTTTTGAACATGGAAGGATTCTCTCGACGATGCAAATCTTTGTTCAATATGGCGTTCATGCTAGCACGAGAACTTGGACTGCATTTCTTAGACCAGCCATCTAACATGAAGTTGGCAAATTCAGCTCAGACAGAAATTGGGCGAAGAGTATGGTGGTATCTTGTTGCAGCTGATTGGTTTGCGCTCATCTTCAATTGATAGTAAGCCCACACTAATGAGTCTTAGGTCACTGCCTTCCAGACGATTCAATTGCGGGTCACAGAATATTTATCACTGCCATCCACGTCATATGCTAGTCAGAAAACCTCTAAATATTAACGACGAGGACGTAATAGATGGCATGCGATGCACTGAGCAAGTACTATCTCAACCGACCACAATGTCTTTCCAGTTACTACAACTCCGTCTATCAGAAATCTCACACAACATGGTTGACCGCAGTCCCCTCATAATGGGTCTTGCCGGCCCTAATCACGACGTTGTTATGAATATCGATACCGAGCTTCAAATGCTCTTAAATGATACTCCGGCCTTCTTCTCAATGACAGTAGCGGAACTGACCGCGAATTACCAACTTGACCCTTCACGCGCCTCAAAAATAGTCCACCAAGGTTACATGTTCTACTCCCTTCTCTATGCCCAACGGTGCACACTCCACATCCCATACTTCACCCGCGGCCTCACCGATCCCGCTTTCGCTTCCTCCAGCCAAATATGCCTACAGTCAGCCCGCCTCGTGATCCAAACAGAATCACAGTTGGGAACGTCGAGGATATCAGCAACACGCTACAAATTCCTCGGGTTCCTGGTTCCACTATTCATGGCAAGTATTGTGCTGCTCATGGACTTGTATCATAGTAAAACCTCATCGAATCATGCCAAACACCGCGAAGAACTCGCCGAAGCGCTCCGAATCCTCGAAGAGGCAAAACATGAATCCGAAACAGCGGCAAAATTTCTCGACTCCCTCACGCATGTGTTGCGCAAGCATGAAGTCTCGCCGGCACCGAGGCCGGCTGAGCAGCTCTTCGTATCACCTAATGTAGCCAATACGCCTCCACAGCTCTATGGTGAATTACCACTGCCGATGTTGACGTCGAGTGCGCTGGGAGGGAGTGATATAATTTTAGCAGATGGAATATATACCAACGGTGATGATGTGTCGACGTATTTTAATGAATTAGCACAGAGTTTTGAGCAAGGAATTGAGGTGGGAAGTGTGGATTGGAACAATATGTTTTCGGGTATCGATTCTTCAATGATTTGGATTTGAGTAAAAAATGGATGGATGGCATGAGAAAAGTCATGAATTTTGAAGAAAAAGTTTCGGAATCCTAGAAAGCTGTGGGTACAAGGAATAATCGAAAGAGAGCTGGTCCAGGATAATATGGAAGTATATGCCTCCAACTTAGATATTTATCAGATCTAGGGGTTATGAGCTCAGTTTAGGTGTAGTAAATGAAACATATATGCTGACAGCTATTCAAACTAAGTTTTCATATCCCTTTCATGTGATAATTTTTCTTGGAGACTTCCTTGCTTGCTCCGCGATCAATGAACCGGATCTCCAGAAATGTCTGAACTACTAACTACTATGGTACATTGAACAAAAAAGCTAGTAAACGTGGCAAATACGTGACAATATGACCGAGCGCTCGCTATTAGAAGACCGTGACGCAAAAGAAATGCTATAAGGAAAACTATGAATTCCATTTTCTATACAAGTAAGTCTAGTATTCTACGAAATACAGAGAAACTATCTCTTACTCGCGTTTCCCGCAAATTCTGTCATCACGGGTGTCTATCACTGCGTCTGCTATCCATACCTGCAATTACATTTCATATAGCTTGTGCAACCCTCCTCCTAAATCGAACTATCGATCTATTCTTCAACAAAAGCATTTTACTCGCATAGTATATATCATAGGTTTGAAGGAGTCAACGAAAACCCCTTACAGACCCGAGATACTTCAATTAATCTACTCGAGTACTCCAGTATCATCTATTATTTACAGCCAATTTGTGAGACGAAAGGTAAACAAGATATGTCCATCACACAGTTTTTCGTTCTTCCTGAAGCATTCATTTGCTAAAAGAGGGAAAAAGAACTAAGTCACTGCTGGGGCTAAACTTCATGACTTCTAAGCTCACCCAACCACGCCTTTGCTAAACCTCAGCGGAATTACCAAGTCCGATGCCAGCTAATAGCAACAAATCATCATAATACAGGATGTCACATGAGGAAGTACTTCCTTCCATAATCATAGTGAGGTGACCGCGAAATTAAATCTCTATAAATGTATGAATCATCTGTCGAGTTCGCGGCTACCCGCTTACTACCTCGTGTTTACAGACCGAACTCCAATGGACCTTTCTACAGGGGCCCCCAAACAGGAGTGAAAGGAATATTGCGCTCCAAATTTTGCCTTGCTTTGGCATGGCTTATCACTATAACTATCATTCCAAAAGTCCTTCCTTTCACTTACAGATCGATCTTTCAGACCCTTCCTCACATTATTTTATTTCCTTCTTACTCATCTCTCATCCCATCTCTCTGATCGTGAGATCTTCCGTGGCCCTATTCAACAAGTACATTACCAAATACGTCAGATATTTCTCTTCGTGTAGGTGGTGATAGCATTTCCGGCTGCGTTGAAATACCGACAGCAAGTCTTTCTTCCATGAGCTTGATTAAAACTAGTGGGACACTTTCATCCGTCGCTCGGATTGTGAGACGGACCATCTGGACATTATATTAGCATTAGGAATTCCCAACAGAATAGTAACGTATAAAGAAATACGAACCTGAGTCCCATAATTTGGCTCGAGTCTCAACAAACAGCCAAACTTGCCTCCATCACCAGTATGCAGCACACTGGCACCGACAAAATTCTTCTTATTAGGATCCACGCCGTCCAAAATACCCCATCTAAAACCATCAATAGTCTTTCGAATAAATCCATCAGTGAATTCACGAATTCCACCTTTACCACCCTTAACGCCAAAAATGCGTTGAGCTTCACGTGGTTCTCCTCCAATTTGCTTCCATCGTTTGAAGAAATCATCTGCAGATAATTCTGCTGGATCCATGAATTTATGTGTGGTGATTGGAAGCTTCAGGGTCAAAGCTTGGAGAGCTCCAGCCAGGTAACTGATTCTAATCGTTGGACTCTTTTCAAACACCTTTCTCGACTCAAACATTATCATTTGTTGACTTTGTGCACCTTCGTGAATTGTGCTTTCCGGTAAACTTTTAACTTCCCATGTAAGGTTCTCCTTTTCGTTTGGTTCGAGATCGAGTGTTGTGGTGAATGAGCTGATGGAGGTTGGGGCTTTGTTGGAGAAATATAAGATGACGCATGCCATTTGGCCACGATATTCAGATCGGACTCCAATCTGTATTTGTCCATCTTCATAGAGTACACCCTCGGCTCTTAGAAGAAGTTTGTTGTATCCAATCTCCCAGTCTGGCGAAAGATGGGCCGCACTTGCAAGGTTTGGCGCCTTGAGAGTTTTTGGTTCCGACGGTCCTTGATCCATGAGATCCAAGCCAGCGAGATCGTTACTGGAGCCATTGGTTTTTCCAGTTGTACCATTAGTACCCCCGTTAGCTCCGACAGCATTGGCGATTGCTCCATTTGTGCTAAACGTGCGCTTCAACCCTGGGTTCTTAGCAACCACGAAATCTTTCTCATTAGCATTGGCATCTTTGCCTCCCACAATCCAAGTCCGCTTATCACTAGTTCCAGCATGCTTTTGATGCAGCCGCGAAAGTAATGCCGATTGACGTTCTGGGAAAGGTGGCATTTCATCGCAGACCGTTCGGAGAAGATCATCAGTTGGTAGACTTGCCAAAGCCAAATACTCGCAAGCCCTTTGCTGAAGTTCGGAGTCTAAGGTATGACTGTATGCTTCGAATACATACAAAAGTCGAGGTTTGATTTCAGGGAAAAGATTGACAAATTTGATAAAAGATGAAAGAATGATAGCTCTGGTACTCGATGAACAACCTTGTAATTTGCCTTGTAATGCAAGGTATTGCTCGATTGGACTACAACCTTTATCTTCTGCAATCAAGTGGCCAAATTCGCCAAGTAGGTATCCGCCAATTTTAACAAGTGTCTCGTGACAGTGCTCCGCTTTCAAATACTGTAAAATATTCTGTGCTGCATATACTTGGAGCTCTTCGTTATTCGTAACAATTTGGATAACTCGGTGCCAAACCTCGTCACTGACATGATCTCCGGCCATTGCAATAAGTCGCAATGATATGTCAACATACCACTGAATATCAGTAGCATATTTCTCGGTCAAGATGGCAATCTTTAAGACCATCTCTTCTCGGATAGCGAAATCTGCATTTTGAAGATATTGCAGAAGTTCGCCAACGATTGCTTGTGCGTTGGTCTGATCACACATGCTGTATAGCAAATCCAAACCTTTCCTTCGCACACTAATATCTCTATCTTTTAAGGATCCAATAATGATTGCTTGATGCTGCTTGATAGGATCTAAGATATCAGCTCTTGCGGCCAAATGTGTCATGGCTTCCAGACCAAGATACCTAACATTGGTTTCCCGTGACTGAATGAATTTTCCTAGTCTTGTTGAGATCTGTTTCATAAGATCTACTTCGGTATCGAGGTGAATGACAAGGTTGATGGCTTCGAATAAAACCGCATTTTGTGCGTTGTTCTGCTGAACATTCTTAGGCATATCGGAGGCATCGTCCAGAATTTTCTGTATGGATTTCCGAATCAAATCTCTTACATGTGTGTCCTCTAAATATTATTAGCAATTGTATGTCTACATGTAATAGAACATACCTGACGCGGGATAATATTGTAATAACCTTATAAGCTTCATTTGTAGCCATGGGCAAGGCACCTTGTAATAAAGATAATCCTGGGTGAATTCTTGGTCCACGACTATTCTCTTCATTCTGGCTGCAGCTTTAACATAACATCCTTTATATTGCTCGAGATTATCTTGAGCAAGAGCCATAACGAGGGAGGTGACCGAGAGAGCAACACCCATATCAATATCATCCATTAAGGATATAATTCGTTCCGCCCATTGCGGCTGCACTATATCGGGATGTTTTCGGTAGAGTCGAAGAAGAGTCAGAGCTGCCTTCTTTTTGACAAATGATTTGGATGTCCTGCTATGATATTAACACGACACGGAACAGAAATGAGACGAGCTTTCTCACGGTGATATTAGGAGTCTATGGACCTCTCCGCTCAACGCCTCTCCCATTTCTCTTCCACCCACATTAGCAATTGCATGCAATGCCAAACAGTTAAATAATTCATTGTGGTCTGTCAAGTCTTTCCTAATACTGTTCACAACTAAATGTATCAATTCGTGTCCTTCATGAAGGAACAGGGTCATCGCCAAGTATCCGATTTGCTTTTCCGAGTATTTATTCGCAGATATGAGGTTGACTGCTTCGAGATGGCCAAAATCGACATTCCACCCAAGAATGTAGATGTATAAGAGCTGGAGAAGTACTGATTAGAGGTGAATTTTGTGGGAGGCAATTGAACAATTTACCTTGCAGACATATTTCTTCTTATGGTAACCACTCAGGCTCCCATCTATTTGTCAAAATTAGCTACACCCCCTTTATGCTGGGCAACATTTCGGACCTTTGAATTTCTGCCTTTGACGAGGAACAAAAGTCAGCCTTGCATAAGAAGCCTTGGGCCTGCAGAGGAGTGAAGACCAACCTTATATTCGCGAGTTCCTTGTTGATTCTCTTTTCCTCAAGCTCTCTTGCTCTTGCGTTTCTAAGATCCGCAATGAACTGTACGAGGCCCCGCATATTCGAATTGTTTCCTGAGCTCCCACGGCCCAGAAAGCTTCCTGCGGAAGATGCCATCCTTGTTATCTGTCTATTGACCTTTTGCGTCGAGTTCTATGTATTTGTGATCGGAGAACGAATTGAGACGATGATACGGCGTGCGCTTGCAAACTATTGGCGGGCTTCTTTGTCGGTTCCTGATG
The DNA here is from genome assembly GCA_000503235.1 of Sclerotinia borealis F-4128. Taxonomy (NCBI): domain Eukaryota; kingdom Fungi; phylum Ascomycota; class Leotiomycetes; order Helotiales; family Sclerotiniaceae; genus Sclerotinia; species Sclerotinia borealis. Next base: position 310,019 of record KI628545.1, read on the forward strand.
GTACTTTCTTTCCACAGACTTCCCGGGATTGTGTTGGGCCAGTTTGCTGGTACCTCTCGAAATGCGCTGATGGCTATGGAATCTTTAGCCTTGCTCGTGATTCGCCATCAGCATAATAGTTATGGCGTATTCGCCTCCTTTCTTTCAAAATTCTAGACACAGAGATATTCAAGGTTGATCGATTCCTGGTGAAGTTGGAATTTAGAATCATTCAACTGCACTTCTAAGGTCCGTTCCGTACGCGGCATAAGGAACATCGCTGCTAAGAAATAACATGGGTTTAATTTCTTAGGTAAGGCATTTTAGCCTTAAGCTTAGCCTTGCCAATGTCATTAACGTCAACCATAAAACTCTATACAAGTCTCAACCCATTGAGGATTGGGAATTATGTTCTTGTATTATTTGTATAATTTACCATAAAATTCCTTACTACTTCATTCCCAATAATGAAGCCTTTGACTTTAAGATCTCTTCTTCTGAGACCTTCGATAACATGTAGACCATGTGTATCTCGAAACTATGCCGTTCAATCCCCAGGATCACCTACACTACAAGTCTTTGACAGACATACAAAATATCTACAAAAAGAACGTGCAGCTTTGAACAAGGAGAAAAGCAGGCAGGTGGATTATCTGAAGGATGAAGTAGCCAAGCGACTCTCGGAAAGGTTACTGGTGAGATTATTTTGTTTTAATTGAGATCAAGTAGCTCATAATATACAGGACATCAACAGACATTTCCAGCATGTCCTAGACCTTGGGGCAAATTCATGCAATATAGCTAGAGCTCTCACTCTACCAGATCCAGATATAGACCCATCGAAACCTACATCCCCTCCACTTTCCTCTCGTATCGCCCATCTCACAGCCGCAGACTCATCTCGAAACATGCTATACCGAGACGAAGATCTACCATTCAACAAGGAAATAAACCTCACACGCGAAGTGCTCGACGATGAGGAAAGGTTAACTTACGAAGCAGAAACATTCGATGCAGTATTGAGCTCATTGAGTATGCATTGGATCAATGATCTTCCATCACTACTCGCGCAAATCAATCACGTATTGAAACCCGATGCACCTTTCATAGCTGCAATGCTCGGTGGCGATACATTATTTGAATTACGAACTTCATTGCAGCTCGCAGATATGGAACGAAGAGGAGGAGTTTCTCCACATGTTTCTCCTCTAGCAGATGTAAAGGACGTCGGAGGACTATTACAGAAAGCGGGGTTCAAAATGTTAACCGTGGACATTGACGACATCATTATCGACTTTCCCGATACATTTGCCCTGATGCAAGATTTGCAACAGATGGGTGAGAGTAACGCTACACTGGGAAGAGAGCCAGGTGCAATTAAGAAGGATGTTCTTCTCGCGAACGAGGGAATATATCGAGAGTTACATGGGAATAAGGATGGCACAATACCTGCAACATTTAGGTTGATATACATGATTGGTTGGAAGGAAGGACCAAATCAAGCACAACCATTACCTCGAGGTAGTGGAGAGATCAATATGAAAGATATTCTTGGTGGTGGAGATGTCAAATGAGAAGTCAATGTTAGATAAATTACACTTACGCTATTAAGTACTGTACAACATGAAATAGATTTACTCGAGTGCAATATTGGCCTTTCCCGAAGAAATTAAAGGTACATAATTTCCCATGCGATCCTTCACGCCTCACACTCCTTTAATTGACCCTACCTCTGCCGAAGTCAAAGTCGCAAGTGCGAATGCATCAACAGCAGTGTCATTGTTGGCTAAATCTTCGGTACAAAGAGTGCCCAGTGGTTACGAGAAAGTCTCTTCCATCTTTCCTTTAGACTTTGTTTTTCCCCAAATATCCTTGTCAATACAACCAAAGTTGTCGAAGGCATGAGGTGCATCACATCCCAACCCCAAATACGAGAAATTTCTAATCGCACCAAAACGATCTCCAATGGATTTCTTGAGTATTTCTACTGCTGGAATGTCTTTGAAGGGGGATGGGGCATCCATGATGGTGCTGAATTTGGGTTCTCGGATGGCAAGAGAATTAGAATTCTCGCATTTTGAGCAAACGACGCGTCTGACAGCTGCGATCAGGCGCTTATATGTGGTTTGTGTAAACGGATGGATTTTTGAAACGTCCATAGACATGTATTACAAGGGTTTCTTTCCCATCACCACTTTTTAACACCCGCATGTTCTAGATTGGTGTTCTCGAGATGAGGCAAGCATCCATGTCAGCGCGACGTAGAATGGTAGCTCCTGGTTCATCTGCTAGGATATCAACCATATCATGATCTCCGATTCCCTTGATGCTCTTGTAGCCATCGAGTGAATCCAAAAATCCGGCAACGAGGGCGACGTCTGAAGTTTCTGAAGGGAAAGTTCAAGATTCTGACGGATATCGCGGTGAATATCCTCAAAGGGAGCAAGCTCGGGACGAAACTGCTGAACTGTAGATTTCCTGTCCTTGTTGATATTTTGCAGGTTTGGAAGTAAATGATTGACATTTCAGGGCAACACGTGTGAGACATTGATGTGACGCAAGCTTTACAGAGACGAACGAGTCTATTAAAAGTGGCAACATAACGTGTACCGAGTCGCTTATACTTCTTACCCCTGTCTGTACTCGATTGATATGCTGTGCCTCACAAATATGATTTCTGGATGCAACTCGAGCGAAATGGGGAGATTTCTCCGGCCCGTGCCTTATCGTCATATTTTCAGCAACAACACCCTTCATCAAAAGAGGGAAGCCGATGCATTAGATTTACGGCAGACATACATGACCGAGTGTTACTCTTACTTTGCAGGAACATTCGATACGCTGGGGGTGGGGGTTACCGCGAAAGTTCATCTCTCCTGAGGCCGATGGAAGTTCTAGAATGCTTATCTCAACTAAAGATCATATTTGCTAGCGAACAAACAGTTGATTTACAATATGCATATTGATCATCCTTGAAAAGTTGACATAACCCTACATGACAACAATGAAGTATAGTGTTTCCATTGGTAAGTAGATACGAGCGATCTTTTGATAGATACCACACCCATGCACAGTCGCCGGTGCACACAGCAGATGTATCCCCTCGACCAACAAGTATCCAACATATCCCACACACAATCTCATCGCCAATATCCATAATTTGAAACTAATAGCAGCTAAGCTTTTACTTTGTCAAATAAACTGCATCTAGAGTTGTGATCACCGACTTTGCCGCGAAATCTACATCCTCGTAACCTGAGTTGTGCACTCCCCTCCTTTCTTATCTTTTCCTCATTACGTCACGGTGTCAATCCCTTTTTTTCACATTCCCCTGGTCTCTTCTTCTTTTGCGTTTATTTTTGGGTTGCCAATTCGCTGCAGTCATTCATGAGCCTTGCTATTCCCGATTTTCTCTCCAGAATTTCGTTCTAGGGTATTCAAATATTTTCGATAACAGCCCTGAGCGAAAGCCCGTGCAAGACAGACTTAATCTTTCTGATGAGTAGAAGTGCCCTTTTCTACCGAGGAAAGACAATACTAACATTTCCATCTCGAGGAAAATTCCAATACAATCGGAGTATACCAAACAATGACAGACATCCTATCAACCATATAGATATGTTAGCATCATGAAACATCATCGAACACCGCATGTATCGATTTCTTCTAAGACTTTCCATAATTCTAGAAAATGCAATTACCGGCACATTTTCCAATATGGGATATTAATATTCACAAATACTACTCTCTCTAGTCACCTATATCTTCGTCTTTAGAGTAATGATAATACCAGCAAATATTTCTCCCACATGATCTCATAACCAGAATCGGCTTCGACCAGCTGTTTTTGCCAAGTTTTGCTCTTGTATCACAGTACTTCTCGACTAAAAAGTTTATTTCGGTTTTGGTGTTGCTGCTAGTGATTGTAGTCTTGGTGAATGTTGCATCTACTACTCAGTACATGTTATACCGGTATGCCATAGCGATATCACGATGAATCATCGCTAATTCGCTACCAGTGATCATCTTCATAACTATATCTCCAAATCTGAACATTGTTAGCATCAACTTAACAGAATATTAAGTATCTCCCTCTAGCTTTGGTATATATACTCATTAGTAAACCCACAATGGGGCAATTTTGGATACCATATTACCAATGGTGATGGAAAGGACTACATGCTTTTTGTGAGCTCATGGTATTTCTATTGGGGGTATTTACTTTTGTCACAACTTTACAAAAGGGGGCCTACTTGTATGGCTAAGGCGTAATTAAGGCGTGTTGTACAGTAGTTTTTGTGTTTAGGTTTAAGTAGTAGAGTGAGTGAGTGTATTGAGAACAGAAAGATCGGGTAATAGAGAATCTCATGACTTACATCATCTTCACAGTTATTACTCACTGCTCAGTCCCATCCATACCTTTGAATAAACCAAACTGACTACGAGTACATCACGCACATATTAATACCAAGTATATCCCGGTCCGGTAAACCAATAATGAACGGAAACAACCTCCAACTCTCAAATAGTAGTCAGTACCCCATCCAGTCTCATATGCCTCTTCACTCCCACAACCAACTCCACACATCTCCCAAGATAAAAAGCAGCTCTGTTATGCAATCCCCACATAAACCATCTATCTATATCCAAACTCCCCATACCCCTGCACTCCAAACCTTCCCATCAACCCCTTAACCCTCTCATCCCCTTCCCACCCCTCAAACATTAATTCCAGCTCCCCAAAATAATTCTCTTCCTCCCTCACCTTCACAAACCCTACACTCTCAAACAATCTAATACTCCCAAAATTCTTCCCACCAATCTTAACCCTCAACTGCAGTCCCTTCATTCCCCCTCCTTCAATTTTCCTCTCCCCCCCAATCCCCTCCCTATACTCCCCCACCACCCCCTCCAAATTCCCCCTTAAAAACTCCATAAAACTCAGTACCGCCGCCCTCCCCAATCCCTTCCCTCTAGCACTTGCCTCCGCGATCATAATTTCAATTTCCCCCATATACCCATCCCCATCCCCGTCTCCATCCCCATCCCCATCCTCATCCGCGCCCGTCAAAAATAAATTAACATCCCCAATCATCTTTCCCTCCCCACTCCATCCACCCTCCCTATCCTCTTCACCTCCACTTTCCTCCCGCGGTAAACAAATTATAAACGTTAATTTATCATGGTCTGTTCTCCAACTCCTCTGCATTGCATATTCTTCTTCGAGGGAGAGGGGTTCGGATGCGGTTGCTTGTTGGATTTCCTGGGGTGTTTGTTATTTTCCATTTTGGTTTCTATATAAGTGATTCTCGGCTTTGCATGTAATTTATGTATGTATGTATGAACAAAAAGTGGGAATGAGAATTGGAATAGGATTAATGGCCACAAATATCTACCATACCTCATCTTTCATCCACTCATGATATGTCATCACATGGGATTCTTCATAAGGTACCAAAAATACTTTGTTTGTAGAGACGGCTTGCAGATATTAGTCTATCGATAAGCTACTTTGAGCTACGGAAGACAATATACCTGTGTTCTTATTGATTAACATTTTGAATTTTGCGGTGTTGTTGACCAGAGCTGGATAAAATGTGGAGATTCGAGGAACCTCGAGAGAATTTTTGGAGATAGGCCTTTCTCACGTGATCTCTGCAACTTGGGGAAGAGAGGGGATATATTTAGGATTAAAGTGAGTGTAAATCATGTTTCTAGTGTTGTAACTCAATATTCGTGGGAAGAGAGAGATCTCGGCTGTTTTATTACTGAATGTATCAAACGAGAACATCATCTCATAAATTAACCCAATCGATGCAAAACCAGAGCAAAGTGAATCCATTACTCCTCCAAAAAATGAATCGTTCCTCCCTTCCTTCCAATCCAATAACCTCCATCTATTCCTATCCCAATCCCTAGTCCCTCTTCTCCACAATCATAATCCCTGAATCCCCTTCAAATGCCTAACCTCAAACCCCTCCACCCAATCCACAATTCCACTCCACGTCCTAAAGCCCTCCTTCCCCCTGAACTGCATATGATGCTCCACACTATCTCACCCACAAAACATAACCCATTACTCCTTATCCTCGGCCTCCTTTTCTATTCTCCACCCTCCCTCAATCTCATACTCTTTCGTTTCCTCTTCTAACGCATATTTTGCCTCTTCAAATTTCTTGCTGAAGCCTTCTTTATTGAAGGATGTGGTGCTAAGTCTGTTGCATGATATGATTGGTGCGCTGAAGGGAGATATATTCTTCGAGTCCTCATCCCCAAGTCCTTCGTCTATTTCTGTGCGTAGGGAATTGAGCATATCGCCTTCCACTATAGTATCGTTGAAAATTAGCAATTACCCAACAACCCAATTCCATCACACAAGTCGCACTTCCACCACACAAATCCAAACCCCAAATCCCAAAGAAACAAAAATCCCCAACTCACAATGCCACATCCTAATTCCCCTCCCCTCCACCGTCTCGCCAATCCCCATCCCAAGCACCACCTCCCCCATCAACATATCAAAAAGACCCAAATTTCCACACTCGGCAGGAACCTTTCATGATGCCTTGGACTCGGCCAGGTGCCCACGATATAGAGCAGCGAAGGATTTTCCACCTGATGATAAAAATGACAGGGATATCCCGACGCCCTTTCCAGCACGTGTTTGGCGATGCGGAGTTTGGGGAGGAGGCGCGGGGAGAAGGGGGTTGTGAGGGGGAGGAGCGCTAGTTCGGTGCAGGGCATGGTTAGATGGGGATGGATGGGAGATGGGAATTGGGAATTGGGAAGTGGAAGTGGAAGAGGAATGGAAAGGGAGGGGCGGATTCATCGTGATCGTGATGTAATGATGGAGATCTTCTGTTTCCATACGATTAGCGAGCTAGTGAAGTGGGTCTATCTATCGATGAAGATTTTCGACAGTAGAAGCAAGAAAGGAAGTACCAGTATCTCACCAAAAGTCTAAAAAGTACAAAAATACAAGTATATCTAGTGAATACAAAACCAAAACCTTCACATAAACAAACAAACAAACTCAAAAATGAAACCAAAAACCATCAATGGGAATCCTCTCACTCATATAACATCCAAGTTACAACTTAATTCGCAATCTTCCACTCAACCTCGCCGACCCCTAGGTGGGAATCCGCGACTAAGATTCTGCACAACGACGTATTCGGAAGCTCGTAACAATCTGTACCGTCTGAACCGGGTTCTGTGAGGGATCTTATCCCGGTCATCTTACGTACCCCACCCTCTTCCAGACCATCTTTTTGATCCAGAACGCAGAGATTCCGTTGTTACGACATAGAGCGGAGAAGAGTCTAAGTCGAGACTAACTCAATGTCCCGCCCAAAATATGGAGAATTCATGTTAAATAGACAACAAAAATTGCTTACTTGAGCAATTGTTGTCTTGCTATTAATTTATGTTTCATTCCTTTTCTACACCATACTATAATACTCCGTGCAAGAGCTTTAGCAAAGTATCAAACCCAAAAAATCATATGCTCATCTCATATCATATTTCTCCTAAGCTCCAAAGAATGCCCATGCAATGCATATGTACCATATCTCATCTACCATCCATCGTATTCACAAAGAATAACCAATCCATCAATATATCCACTGACGGATCATTCTAACCCTCCGTTACTGTAGCCGTCGGGATCGCCGCTCTGGCAAAATCCTCTCTTCGAATACCACTCCTATCACACATAGCCCTGAAAATCCCCCCTTGCTCCCATAACCTAACCGGCTCATCTAATTCCGCAATTGTGCCCTTATCCATCACGCAAATACGATCGTATCCAATAATCGTCTTAAGTCTATGAGCAATACACAAAAGCGTCTTACCCTTGAACCCTTCTTGAATAGTTCTTTGAATCTTCTCATCGGTTTCCATATCAACGGAACTAGTAGCTTCATCACAAACAATGATTTGCGACCCACGGACAAGAGCGCGTGCAAGAGCCATCAATTGTCTTTGACCTAGGGAGTAATTTAACCCTTCATCGTCGACTATGGAATCGAGATGGATACGTCCTGTGACTTCATCTTCGAGATTCGAGTCCGAGGCCACGAGATCAGATTGCCGTAGTGCGGACCATAGTTCCAAATCACTGTGTTCGCCGAATGGATCCAGATTACTTCTGATGGTTCCTTTGAACAGTGTGGGATCTTGTGGGATAATGGCAAGACGAGATCGAAGGTCATGAAGACCAATGTTGCTGATATTCACACCATCCACAGTGATCGAACCACCCGAAATTTCAACAAGTCGGAAGAGAGTGGACATGATACTCGATTTCCCGGCACCTGTACGACCAACAACTCCTATACGCTCGCCTCCTTTGATATGCATTGTTAGACCAGACAAAACTAGTGGGAGGTTTTCCCTGTATCGCATTTGGACGTCATTAAAAATAATCTCGCCGCTTTCAGGCCATGATGGGCGGACTTCGATTGTATGCAGTGGTGCCTCCTCCTCCAAAGACGTGCCGTAGTAATGAATGCGTTCTGTAGCATTCATCCCATTCTCAACTTCTGCTAGTTGGCGAACAGTGAATTGAATCATCTGAACAATAGAGAGAATGTAAGATAACACCAATCCTGCAATAGATGGTCCCACGGAGAATCTGGAAGTGATCACTAGAATGCCAGTTACGAAAACCAGTAGATTTCCAATAATATCAAGCCGAGTCGATAACCAGCGCTGGTTAGAGAAGGTAAGAAAATAAGCGGAATCCATCTCATCAATGGCCTTTCTCAAGTCGGTAATAAATCGATCTTGTAGTCCATATGCTCGAATAGTAGCAGTTCCCGAAAGCCCCTCACTGAACTTGGCAAAGACATTTGATCGAAAGACTGATTCGAAACGTTTCATCTCTCGTGCCGATGCTCGATAATATCCGGCTGCAAATACAAATACGACTAATAGGGGCGCGAGCGCAATAGCAAAATAATAGAAGTAGGCGATGATCAAGGCAAATACCGAGATAATCATGGCCATGGTTAGAAAGTACATTCGTATGGCGTCAGTGAGATTGTTGTCCATAACGTCAACATCCCTTGAGAATCGGTTGGTGATGCGCCCTAGCGGAGTTGTGTCAAAAAATGACATAGGTGCTCGGAGTGCCTTTGTAATGGCTTTGCTAAGCATTGCCTTACTGGCAACTGTTCCTAAGATTGTAAGAGATCTGATGCGAGACGGTTAGCAAGATTGACACTATCATTTGTAATGTAGTAAGGTAATGCACTTACAGAGCAAAGAAGAATAACAGCAAAGCTTGACTCGCACCAAGCGCAGCGTACACTGCAATATACACAGCATTAGAGTATCCGAATTTATCGCTTGTCCAATACGAAAGCCATAAACTAGTGGCAATATTTGCACCTTGCGAAAGTAGAAGAAGCAACAAGATAATCGGGGCATTCAGGAGGCTACCGGAAGCCCTCACATAATCGGCGTATACTGTCCACGAAACACTCTTGACGGATCTCTCCTCAGCTTGCATCAAAGCTGGGGCTTTATGCTTCTTTTTCTCGGTTTTCTTCTCCTCTTCGACCTCTTCTTCCTCGACTTCTGGCTCTCGTTGTTCTTCGACTGCAGTTGTCTCCATGAGTTGTTGGAAACCAACATGTTCATTCATGAGGTTGCTAAATGTATCGATCGCTTGAATTTTGCCTTCTTCCATCCATATGATCCTGTCACAACGATTTAGTACCCATAGCTGATGAGTGGCCAAAATCCTAGCCTTATCCTTTAGTAAACCCATGATTGCATTGTCAAAGATATGACGACCAACATGTGCATCGACGGCACTCAATGGGTCATCCATTAGAATCAGATCAGCATCAAAGTAAATAGCTCGTGCAATATTCATTCGTTGTTTTTGGCCTCCGGATACAGTGATACCCCTCTCACCGATCTCAGTTTGATCGCCATTTGGTAGCATGTCCAGATCAGGCCTCAAGGCGCAAGCATCAATGACTTTATTATACCATGACTTTTTCAAGTCTTTTCCAAACAAGATATTGTCTCGGACGGTCGCATTCTGAATCCAAGCGTATTGAGGACAAAAGGCTCGTTCAGCGCCCATAGTCATCTCTCCCCTGGTTTTTCGCATGTCCCCTGCGAGAGCTGCGAGTAAAGAGCTCTTTCCACTTCCAACTCCACCAATAACAGCTACTAGTTCGTTTCTCCCGATAGTAAAGTTCATATTTTGCAAATTGAATGGCTCTCGATCTCCATTGACAGTGCTAGCATCATCAATAGGGGTACCTTCGCCGTTTTGCGAAGAGCTTGGCCGAGATTTGACAGCGGCTTTCTCATCTTTGACCGCTTGCTTCTTGGCTGCCTTTTCAATTTTGTTCTCAGTCTTCGTCTGCTTCTTCCCAGGTGGTCCAGCCTTTTCGGGATCTTGAGTGGCTGTTCGCTCCCAAGTGAAGTCGGCGTCTTGTAAAACTATTGCTCCCTCTAGTCCGTGGTCTGGCTTAGCATCATCCACTTGCTCTTCGCTGAGTAAATATTCTTGTATTCGATAAATCGACGACCAAGCATCAATAACCTGCCCAATGACCATAGGTAATAGATTCAGCGGCAATCTTAGTGAGTTGAACAAAGCGAGAGACGAGAATACACGTGCTGGGCTTAGCCCGTGACTCGTTAAGCTGTAAGTGATGAAAGCTAGCATAGAAGCAAAAATAGGCAAAGTCATGGAAACTGCATTGATGCTACAAAAATGAAGAGTCAGTAATTGCCTACCAAGAAGACTGAGAGGGAAATAGAGAATTAATGTAGAAATAAAATAATGGAGTTTGAGATCGCGGAACAGAAGTGGATGTTAGGGAGTGAAATTGTAAATCGATCAAGCTTACGCATTTCTTATCGCTAATAAGATCTGAATGGAGCGAATCTCTTTGTTCCTGATGGCAGCAAGTCTGTCTAGAAATGCGGTCTCCCAACCGAAAAACTTCACAAATCGAACTGCCTGCAGAATCTCTTGTGTGAGACTGACTCTTTGATCGGTGATCTTATTTATAGCTTTTCGTCTAACGAAAAGTCTCTTGACAGCCTTAGTTAATAATGGAAGACCGACGACCAGGAGTCCGAAACCTGCAAGGGCACTGTAGGTCAAATTGATGAGAAGGAGTATGAGGGTGATGATGCAAGAGATAGGGGCCGTCCAAATCAAGTGGAACATGCCACTTGCCTGGTCAACACGGTACGTATCGACTGACATCAGGTTTACCACTCTTCCGTTAGCCCACCCTGTACCGTCACCTGCTATGCCTCGTCCGGCATCTGGTGCTCCTTTGGCACCAACTACCTTGGAACTCTTCTTGCCTTTCTTGTTCTGAGCTTGTTCGACCAGATCTTGAGCTTTCTGGGCATCCTTTTCATCTTCTTGGCTCTTGATTGAACGACCTCCAGCCTTGGCCCGTCCCGAGATTTTCATAGCTTTCTCGAAAATGGCCGAAATAAGAACGGCTCTCGATTGGCCTCCAACCATCATTCCACGATAGATAAAATGATTTGTACCCAGAGATTGAAACATCTGCATTATGGTAATACCAAACACAAGTCCTAATCCTCTTCCAATATGTGGCGCCGGAAGACCTTCCTGTGCTGCTGTGTATGCGTCTGAGGCGAATGTAATCAAGTATCGTAGCGTGAAAGGTGACACGACTTGGAGGATATTGGATATAAATTGGCATGCTCCCCCCACCCAAAACTCAAATTTGAATGTTTCGTGCATCGCCCATATCAAAGGATAATTGTCTCCATTCGCCACTCTTCTTTTGAAAGATGCTTGTAATTTATCCGATAATAGGTCTACGCTTCGATTGGGGTTCACCGTCCATATGTCGTTATGCTCGAGTTGCCGCCGATATCCAGCCTAAGATTTATTAGCATCTGAGGCGCATGAAGTTGCCTTGGACCATAAACTCACATTCATGATGGGTGCCATCCACTGGAAGTAAATTAAAGACAAGAAAGAAGCTGTGTGTTCCCTGGATGGTATTCGGGCTTCTGGAACGGGAGGAATTGCGCCCCATTTTAATGGGTTGATCTTCTGGTACCATGCTTTCTTGACAACGGGATGATCTATGTTCGAATCTGTTCTCGTTACCGCACTATTCGATGTAGCATAGCTCTGAACCTGCTTCATTTTTGGTCTTTTATCTTGATCGATTCCACCTTCGGATGAATGGCTGTCCACATTGTCTGGGCTCGAAATTTCCATATATTCCTTCTCGCCATCTCCAACCTCGAGGGAGTTTTGCTGAGTTGATAGTTCTCCATGCCTTTCCAAGTATTCCCTATCAGATCCATCTTCATCTCGTGGTTCATCATGAGCTGTATCTTGAAGTGCGGCTGCAGGATCCGTGGGGGCGAATTCTTTCTCATGATCAGGCGGATCTGCCATATTAAAGCTTCTTGGACAAGAATGCTACTTCAAGGAAGTATATCGGTATTAGGTGAGAAATTGCAAGTCGCAAATTCATCACCAAAACATTACAGAGGGGAGATGGTGCATCTTATCATTCATTCGATCGTCGCCTCCAGATGCGATCAGAGCGAGGATAGTGCATCCTTTCCAATTGGACTTCACCTAGGTAGCCAGGTAGACAAGGGTATGAAATCAGGACATCCAAAGTACTAGCGTGTATAACCGGGACCGGGGATAAGCAATACAAATTGGAAGTGATGGAAGCTTTATTGATTGTGAAGAAGGAGCAAAAGAGTGGAAGTGGTGGAGAGAGAAGTGGAAATAAGAGAACCAATCGGTATTTTGAAATACCGAGGAAGAATACATATACAATATGATTGGATGATTGGATGATTCATCAGAATATTAGTCATCTAATCTAGACAGAACTTGTGGATACCAAACAAGCATTCTATCAAGATCTTCTATGGAGTATTAGAAAAGCTAATCTGAAATTGTTCAACTACTCAACTATTCAACTATTCAACTGGCAGTGCTAGACCTCTAAACTGCTAAACTGCTACATACGGTGTGAGTAGACAGGTCTAACTTTCACAGCCAGTATACTAGTAGTACTACTACTAGTACTACTAGGAATGACACATACGTAGTGAAGTCTTTCCTCGACGGAACCTCCATTCCCTCCCCCCTTCCAAAGGTCAAAACGTCTTTCAAGTGGGTGGATATCAACATGGATATGTTTATTTAAACTTTGCTTATCAACAATTCGTGCCTAACGAACGACAACCAACCTCTCCCCAGATTATGATTCTCAATCTCGGCCTTCGGGACCTAAAACTTACCATCTTAAGCAGAACCCATTTGGATACCAAGCTTACCTATTCAATCCAATCCAAATACTACCAATCAGCCATCTCAGTCATCTCAGTTACTTGACTCGTCAAATCCTCCAAAGTACGAACCAGTCGGTGTATTGCACTAACCGTTGACTTTCCTTTCTTCCTTCGATGATACACACAATATGATGCCGTCATATCCATAATAAAAAGATATTCCCATTTCTAATCACATGACATCGTCGGGATCGGAATCTCCTTCATGACCTTTCCCATTCCCAATCCGGTCTCCAGATAACAATTTTTCAAATCGTGCAGTAAGCCTCTCCTGAAAAAGAAGCGGTGAAGGTCACCGATCGGGATGGATTTAAGATATCTCCTTGACACACTCCGTTCCTACATCTTCACTATCAGTTTCCCTTTCACTTCTTACTTTCATACTCCAGGTGTTGCTGTAACACAAAAGTGAAAATAGGGCGTGGTCTCGAACATTATCTCATGCCCGCGAAACCGTTGAGGATGAGCACTGCAAGGTATCGTATACGGTCGTAGCTAGCAGGTGTAATTTCGTATACGTACCGAGGCCAAAAAGAGTTCTCAGCACGCCGATATAAATCGCAAATTATGGACGAACCATATATCAAGCCCAGTATTGCTGGCCACTCTCAGAATTAATCATTGCCTCCAGTGTTGCAATCAGATCAGACGCGCGCGCTTCCTTATCTGATAATATAATTTTCTATTGTTTAATTTAGCCATCTTAATTATTCCAGGATCCGTCACCTACAATTCAAAGCAAGTTATTCGAATTTTATTCAATCTATATCCTTCTCAAGACAGTCTCTTAATCACCGAAAGCATTCCTTCCTCCCAACCTATTCATCGTTCAGACCCAAAGCTTCTCTTCTCGACTTTGCTCCCTCCTCATAATAAGGTTTCTCTGCCAAACTCGTAACTCTCGTCCCATGTCTCTCTTCCGTCCCCTCATAATCCCAACTCGCGTTATGAATTGTACTTCTATTATCCTATTTAATCATTATTAGCATCTCTTCGCTTATTACCCCTTCATTTTCAAACTCGATCCCAGAAAGTCTGGGGGAAAAACTCACCCAAATAACACTCGTCCCAGCCGTCCACCGAAACCTCACCTGAATATCCACATTCTTCTCAAAAACATCATACAAATACCCCAGAATCAAATCACTTTCCGCCTTGTCCAATCCGACAATCGACTTCGTCATCGCTCTATTCACCCACAATGTCTTCCATCCTGTAACTGGATGAACACGCACAATAGGATGTGCTCGTTCGACATGTTTTGGACCAGCAGTCGGATCATCCCGATCGAGATATGTATGTGCCGAGACATAAATGGCTTGTTTCCCGTCGATAAATTTGCGAAATTCGGGGGACAATTTACTGTAGGCTGCATAACCCGATGCCCAGAGTGTGTCGCCTCCGACTTCTGGAACAGTGTCATTGTGCAAGTGGGTTAATCCTGCAGGGTGAAGTTCATGCACCAAATCTCTTTAGAAAGTTTTCATGTCAGTAATTTGTCTCTCAGACGAACTCGAGTGAGTTAGTAAAGAAAGGATTGAAGAAAACATACGAGTGCCATCGACTCGCACCGCCTGGATTTCGGAAATTCGGCTTTCCTGATTTCTCACTCGCTTGCAACGCTGGCCAAATCACCGTGACGCCGGGTAGTCCTGGTACATGCGGTACTTGTGGCTATACATCACATCATTAGCACACATTTCATCCTCATCCCCAAAAAACAAACCACAAAACAAACATACATGAACCTCGACCTCTCCCCACCAAGTACCTAATTCCCTCTGAACCCTCGGACTCAACCCCTCTTGCCCCCTCAAAAACACGACACTTCTCTCCGCTACCAACAAAGCCAATTCATCTTTCTGCTCATCCGTCAATTCATCAAGACGAAGACCCGATATTTCCGTCCCGATATTCTTAGTCAAATCCACGATCTTCCCATTATTCTTGTGGATAGTTTCCAGGAGGTTTTTCTTGGTTTTATCGGCGCGGGATCCGGCATCGTGATGCTCGCGTGGGGTATTGCGGATGGCGAGGACATCTTGCACTTATTGGAGGAGAGAAGGTTAGTTTGGTTTGTTTTGTTGTATCGATGTTGTGTGTAGTGAGTAGGGGGTAGGGAGTAGGAAGGAGGGAGACGAATGGAAATAACATACGATATAAAGGACGTCCTGGACGCGTAGGATAACCATCCGAGAGATCAATACCGGCTTTTTCCAATCTCGCTCTTGTGTTTGAGGGGATCGGTAGGCTTGTTTTTAGGGGGGAAACCAGGTCTTTGATGGTGGTTGAAGGGTGGATGGCGAGATCTTGGGTTGTGGTTGCTGATGGAGCCATGATTTGTCTTGTCTTTGAGGTTTTTATTTGCTGTGTTTATGGAATGCGATCAAATTAAGCTCAGAACTCAAAGATATGATTTTATAAAAATACTAATAAAATTAGATCTCAATACGCTTGGAAGTTATACACACGGTACTATATATATATACTAGCCAGTACGCTACCAACACAACGCAATCCTCCAATCAAATACTAGGAAAATGGAAGCACATATAACATCATCCATACCTAGATATTGTATCATTCATTGTATCATTCATTGTATCATTCATTCATTCATTCATTCATTCTCTCTTTTGTGATATGATAAGAGTTTCACAAGTGGTATTGGGAATGAATCACATCATTTACATCCAGGGATCTGGGTATTGCAATCTTACCAATCCACGTTCGTGGATTATTTACCCCTCCTGCAGCACGCGATTTACCCCGCTTGTTTGTCTATTGATTTGAAATTGAGTATGAAATTGAAATTGAATTTGAATTTGAATTTGAATATGGATATGGATATTGTGTTTTGAGGGTTGGGGTTAGTATGGGTTGTGGGTGTTGTTGAGGATTTGTAAATTAGGATTGTTTATCGTAGGGATTTGATTGATTGATGGGTGGATTGGATTGGATGGAGTGATGAGTGAGGATTTGATGATTGGAAACCTTATAGATTGGGATGATATGGAGTGGTAATAGGGTGGGATGGGAATGGATGTGGTTATCTTGGAGTTATTGGGGTTACTGTACTGTACCTGCAAAGGCTTCTTGGAAAGCTTCAAGACACATAGTACATTGTCATTGCGTTTACATCACACAAATTGTAACATCTCAGAAACCAACTATGGAGGATTCAGTCCACTTGAGGATGTCGAAGCTGCAATTTAGACGACTGGCTGTTGTCAAGATACCGATATCGGTAGGTCATCTAATTTTTCCAAGCTTATAAACTTATCAATGAGAACTACTCGAGTACAAGATTGAGAGATGAAATGATTCTGGTGCGATATACAGAGATACTGTTTGTCAATCGCATCTTCATCCACGCCTAGTTTCTTCACAGATATTCGTTACTGTACTGAGTACTACTCGAATAGAGTATTATTTGTTTCTGAAAGCTTCTCCTTGTTTTTACACCCCTCGGAGCGTCTTTGCAATTGTTTATGATATTTTTGACACCGAAAAGCTTTATGGGGAGTAATCGTTATTTCCTTTGAAGCTTCTTTTGATCGTTTGTGATACACATGAGCGACATTGGAAAAAGCCGGTATCATTCATCAAATTCTCCTCGATAATTACGGTTTCCCTAGTAGTGACTATATCAATGTCGTGAGAGCTTCTTTGCAGATTCCATGTTAGGAAGGGACAGTTTCCTTTGCGTTTCAAATTACGTCGGCGTGTTATTTAGTATTTTGGCGAGGTCAACAACATCTATGACTACAGCTGAATATAAAACCGGAAGGAGGAAACGTTCCAGAGGGAAGCAAAGTGGCAACCATGATACAACGATTTTCAGTCTGGAAGGTGCGAATGACCATGCTCCCCAGGATATCTCTCAATCTCATATCTCTCTTTTCTTCTCTTCTCCTCTCTTCTCACAATATTCGTACAATATCCATAAAGCAATATTATTTTATTCAAGACAACGATATTCGTTCGTAGCCTTTTAGCTCTTTGCCTTCTAAATCCGGTCACTCACTCTCTTCATATTGTATCAACTTGACTTATCAATTGACATAACAAAATCATTACATGGATCTTCCGCTGTATCTCCTCCCCCTCGCAGCAATTGCAGGAATTTTCATCACAATTTATATCGGAATTCTTTTGTTGGAGTGTCTGGAGTCTCTGCTCTTTCCTGACAGATATCTGTGATAGCCAACACAACAGCATTCTCACATGGCTCGTCGGGTGCGCTTCTGTCTAACAGATTTCATTGAGCTATTAATTGTGATCATAATCATTCTTAGAGTGGTGTTGCCTTGTCTGTTTCTTCTTATTGATTACAAATTTCCTAAAGCAGAGATATGACGGACATTGCTGAAACCCTGCAAGATGCAGCGCCTCTTGCTCCACCTGTTGCTCTTCAAACTCGCCATCAACGCGTGCCAGATGGAACCAGTCGTGCGAATACGGTTGTCAAAGCTTTGATGAACTGGGCAACGTATGATGAGGAGGGAGAAGAGAGTTGTCCCCTTTGTTTCGAGACATGTACGTAACACATACCATCAATTTATGTTCAGAAAACAAGCTAACGAAACATAACAGATGCTTCGACCAGAATAGATAATGGCCAGGATACTCACCCTACTTCTTTGCAACATGATCACCAATCTCCCGAATTTTCAGTCATCACGCCTTGTAAGCATATATTTGGAAGTGTCTGTCTTCAAACATGGCTCAAGACTTCCAATTCTTGTCCTCTTTGCCGTAGGGAGCTCATCTCCTACGGAATCCAAAGAAATGGAAATGTTCGATCGATCCAGCGTGCTCACTCTACCGGAGCTCTGATTGATACCTTCTCCCGTTCAGTAAATCCCTTACAAGAAGTTGCCCCCACTATGGACCTCTTTCACTCTACTAGAGACCGATCAGCAACCTCCAGCAGTGGGAGAGATATGACGACATTCCAACAACAGAGATGGAATATTAGAATGGGACGATCAGGAATCCCAAATCCTCTCTTCAACGATCCTAGAAATGTACCACCTACTCGCGCAGACTCCGCCGAAGATACACGTGCCATTCGAGTTCGTTTGCCACCTACTCCCACTACACATGGTCATCCCCCTTTATCCACCACTACCGTGTTTACGACAGAATATGTGCGTCGCAGCTATGAAAGTGTCAATATTACCAGTTACGAGTTAAGAAACGAAGCCAGCAATACCGATACTCGACATCCCTACCCCGCTAGACAGCCAGCCAATCTTCCCTCGGACACAGCATGGCGCAACTGGGATTACGTCTCAACCGCGAATCGTTTAAGAACCAACATGAACAGGGACAGAAGAAGCACGAGAAACCCTCATTCAATAAGTAACGGAGTGGAACTCGCCATGGGTGTAGGAACCGTAGTTGGGATGCCCAGAGGAGAGCGAACAGCAGTGCCACCAAGAGGGGAAAATAGCCCTCCTATAAGAACGGAGTCGAACAACGATTATTCAATCGCCAGAGCAATGCAACAGGTTCTGGGTGTTGGGACTGTGGTTGGGATACCACAGGCAGAATGGAGGAGCACGGCTTCGTCACCAAGCGAAGCGAGGGGTCACGGTAGGACTAGCGGGGAAACCCAAGCGAGCTCGAGAGGGGTGACTAGGGGAACTAGGCTCAGGGAAACTTCTGTGGAGGAATATTTGGCGTCACTACCGGGGATAGATAGTAGTATTTGGGCGCGTTACTCGGGTTGAGTTGTTTATTTGTTATGTACGGATCGGTATGTTATGATATGATATGATATGAAATGAAGTCAAAAGCGATTGGTCGGATGGTGTTGGAAATACGAAGATGTGCATTAGCGATACATACATATATACGAGTATGGCAGACTGGAGTCTGGAGTAGGATTATTATTATCTTCAGCGAGTTTTCTTTTTTTGTATGCATTGTACGGAGTGGAGTGGAGTGGAGTAGAGTTGATTAGATTTGATTATGACTCTATAATTACAATAGAATCATTATTACAGTGTCAATACTCGAGTATATATGAATTGGTACTAGTATTCAACTACTACTCATATCAATCACATCACATCATAAGCCCATATTACAAACCCATATCAACAAAATCACAAATCTTAAAACCACAAGAAATTCACAGATTCACAATCCTATATCACAATTCTATATTCCATATTACATATCCCATATCCCATATCTCACATCTCAAATCTTATGGAAATCCCTTTATAGCCTCTGAGGGTATAAATTAATCTAACAAACCCAGCCCAACCTAACCTGATATATTCTGACCCTAATCTGATCTAACCTAACGTAATTTTACAAATACCAACTAACTAACCAAGTAACCAAACCAAGTAACCGACTAAAATACCAACTCAAAAAAAGAACATTGAAACAACACTCACTATCCACCCCTCCCCCCCGCAAAGAAACTCCTTTGATTCTCAATTCCAATTCCAATCTTATTCCCTTTTCAGAATTCCTTTGATTCTCGCTCTTTTCATCTCAATCTCAATCTCAATCTCAATCTCAATCTCAATCTCAATCTCAACCTCATTCTCAAATGCACCTTACCTACCTACCTGTATATCACTGTATGATATACTCATAAAGTTACAATAGCAAGTTCTACAGCTCCAACGAAGTTCTCAGTTCCGCTCTACTCGTGAAGGGTGGGTAGGGAGTTCATATTATCATTTAGAGTAATTTATAGCATCATACTCATGTAACTTTCAATACTCGAGTATAAACTTTAACAATATAACCACTACTACCACTACTACCACCACCACTACTACTTTACTACATATTTCCATTCCATTCCATACCATTCTCCTTCTCCTTCTCATATATATAACCCCCTCTTCATTCTCCGCATGTATTGTGTTGTGTACTTTACAAATTAACCTCAAAACCGCATTCCTCAAACCTCATTCCCCAAAACCCAAACCCCAAAATCCAGAATCAATCATCGAAACGTCCCAAACTAACATTAAGCCACATTACTGCCTCCCCCATGACCTCTCACAAGGAAACGAGATACCATCATATACTCGTATGATATATGATATATGATATTATCTCCGAGGATTTAGACATCATAGCGCCGCCCGCCCATATAAGAAGAATGTATTTGTTGCCTTGCCTTGTCTCATTTCTCTGTGTCCTCCAATATTAGTACCCATCATCATCACCACACCCTCTTACCACCCGCAAAAATACTAGCACACTCACACTCACATACACCCTTCTCTTAAATCTCCTCATGAAATCTAGCAGTTCTACCTAGATTTTCACTAGCATCCTCCTGAGAAGAAAATGGTCTGGGCGGTGCCAAATCATCATCAAAGTTATCCCTCGCCTCCTGAAACTCATCTTCGTCTTCATCGCCGCTCAGAATCTTATTTTTGCCCTTGCCCTTGCCCTTATCGCTATATTCGCTAAGGTTACTAACATCATCTTCTGCTTTCGTCTTATTTATACCTGTTGTCTCGAATTCTTGCGGTTCCTGCGTTGCAGAAACAATAGGACTAATCCCCGGAACAAGAGTGGCATTCGCAACATCCTGAACACTGTGTCGACTAAGTGATGTATTGCTATCATTAATACTCGCGCCTGTATAAGAATGTCCGCCCACAAATCCTTTCTCAGTGCCCGCCGCGTCTTTTTTAGCGCTAGATTCAGAAAGGGATTTTGAATGACGACCAGATCCTCTTCCTAATTTAGACTTGAGCCAATTCTTGACCTTGGAACCACTTTCAGATATTGGTGATGGAGTATTAGGTGTAGGTTGTTGAGGTGCGTTGGAATCATTTACAGCTCCAGACATGCGGACACCAGCTTGGTCCTCCAAAGATGTACGAACGGGTGCTGAGGCTATGGCTGGGGCTGTAGTAGGACGTTCAGATTCACCAGTTATAGTGGTGGGAGATGTTGTTGAGACTGGAACGTCAGGTTCGGATTTCGTAATGGATTTACGACGCTCCTTTTGATTTATTGTCTCGCTGGCTTTGCGCTCTTTCACTTCCTCTTTCTCTCGTTCTACAGGTACGTATTAGTTTGCTTCCATTAATTTTAAATGAATAAAATAACTCACGCTTTAATTTCTTGTAAATATCTGAAGACTCTTTCTCTCTCATCTTAGCTTCTTGGGATTTTCTCCTTCGGCGGTCTTCATCGATCTTTGATTCGGCATCTCGATACTTTTGTGCTTCCGCTTTAGTATTCATCTCATTCAATATTGGCTGAACGTTCTTAGCAGCGGCAGCATCAACCACACTCTGATCGACAAATTTACCACCACCAATGTTGACTTTGCCAAAATTTTCCAATCTAGCTTCACTCTTGGCCTGAGCAGCTTGATGTGCTTTCAACTCCCATTCGTTAAGTAGAGATGGAGCGACCTTGCCGGTATCAGCAAATACTCGTTCGTCCATACCGTGAAGACTTTTGTTGACGTTGCGCTGAGCTGCGGCAATCAACGCTTCACGATCTTGTTGTCGCTTTTTCTCATCCACTTGAGAGAGCTTGCTTGAGAATGTATTCATCTGAGCCCGAATTTTGTCGGATTGGTTGCGATCCTCATCGTAGCTGGAAGATCGACGTCTCGTTCGACCTCGTATGGATAATCTCGAGGATACATTTGAAGTGCCTCCATAATAATCTCGATATTCACGATTTTGACTATCCTCAGTGTACATCTTCGATAGTCGCTCGTTGGCGAGCTGTTGGGCCTTTTCTTGAAGATTATTAAAGCGCATTGGCGTAGGTTCATCGTCACTGTCTATGGAAAGTCGTCGCTGACCATGAGCAGCCGCTGCGCCAGATTGTGCATGGGAAGCATCATTGGATTGTTTTTGCTGTTGGTTATACATCTTCTTAGCCATAGCAATGGCCGATGCTTTCAAGACATCTTCTCGATGTTGGTCTTTATTCAGATCTTGGTCAAACTGTTCAACAGGCGGATGGGATGTATACATTTCTCGTGGCATTGTTGTGAATGGTACTGCTCCGACACCCTTTTCGAATGTGTTAGATTTTCGAATAGTCTGGGATTTATGAACGGCAACTGCGGCCTTCAAGGCATTACTAGAAGCATTGGCTTCATCAGGATATGTTTCAGGCCTCGGTGCCTTCAACGGAGTTGAGTTTGCACGTTTCCTGCTGCTAGCCATAGCACCAGTTGCGGCCTGAAGGGAACCTTGTCGTCCAACAGCAGTATGTCCATAATCTATTTGTGGCGATAATGTGTTTCCCTTCTTCATAGCTTGAGTCGCAGCAGAATTTCCCCATGTCGTAGGCTCCGGCTTCCACAAATCGACACCCTTGTTAGCTTTGTGGGCCAATAAAGCTGCTTTTGCGCCATGTGAACTTGCTTCTGGCTGCCAAAGAGGCTTCATCTTGTAATCCTTAGCTAACATCGCAGCAGTAGACGCTGACATGGATGGATCTGGCTTCCAATGTTCAAATGTTTTCTGATTCTGCCAACCCAAAGAAGCTGCTGCCCCGGCTGCCGACTGATTTCTTTTCAGACCCGCAGAGGGATAACTTGGTAAATCTCGGGGATTTGCGTACTTGAGGGATGCTGCTGCACCTATTTGATAGAACTATTAGCGATGATATATGATATATGGTGTATGTGAGCAGTAAAGCGATACTTACCAGCAGATGATAATTTGTTATCGCTGTCGAGAAATTCATGGCCCGACCTGGGCTTTCGATTGTTCTGGTTCGTGACGTATAGAGCTGCTGTGGCAGCTTGATCTTCTAATCTTTTAGAACTTGTGCGAGTCGAGCGATCTTCAGTTGATGATATTAAATGCGATGCTTTGAAAGTCCCGTTCGAACCTGTGTGAGTCGAGCGATCTTCAGTTGATGGTATTGAATGCGATGCTTTAGAAGTCCCGTTCGAACCTGTGTGAGTTGAACTATCACCAGGTAGTGGTATTAAATGTGGTGCTTTAAAAGTCCCGTTCGAACTTGTGTGAGTCGGGCTATCATCAGGCAATGGAATCAAATGCGGTGGTTTAAAAGTCTTATCTTCTACTGATAGACCATTGGATTCAATGTCTGTAGGTGCAGAATGTGTTAGCATACATATAAGCAATTTTCAAGGTAGTTTATACGGACCATTATTGTTGGTAGTCGACATGATTACGAAATATCCCTTCTTTGTCTCCTGGTAGGTTCCTGAGAATGCAAGCTGACTGGTATTAAAAATCAAACAAAGAATCCGCAAAAGGTCGAGGCGTCAAAGAAATGAATGAAGGGAAGGGGCTTGGGTGTGAATTGAAATAATGAGGCTATTCCGAAATAATTACTTTTGTCGTCAAAGTAATTGTTTTGCCAAGTCCGAGTATGCGTTGATGTTGGGTCTGAAGGGTGAGGAAGCTTACTAGTACAATACAATTAAACTTGGAGATATGCAAGTTTGAGTATATGGGTGAACTTGGCTAGTGGTTACCTATGGTTGGTTCATCATCGATCATCGTCATCTAAATCTTCTCTCAGCTCTTCTCTTCCTAATCCTCTCACAACACAAAAAGCCAACCAAAGCCAAAAAGGGTAATTGGGGTCGAACATGACATGACGTAGTTTGCCTTCAGCCACACGCCAAGAAAAGGATTAAATTGTGCCACTCACTGCCACTTCACTGACTTACCACTTGCCACTCACTACTTGATATAATATCCAAAGTGAAAGGAGGAGAAGTTTGCAGTTCGCTAGTTCAATAAAAGTATCGTGAATGGATATCAAAGAATTATACTGTATTTGTATTGTATGTATATATGGATATTTATGAGGATCTTTCTCTCATGATCTCCAACAGGGATTGAGATTACACATCTTTTAGCACTTACTTCCCTGTTTTACAATTCTCGTCACTTGAGCGCCGGTGAAGTGATTTGTACCACTTAATATGAATCTATAAAATCCACAAACGTTCATCTCAGCAAATTCCGGCAGTTATACGCAATTAATTAAGTTCTATGGAGCTAATCGTGCGACTGCGACGTTAACCCTTCGAGACCTTCTCCTTTCCCGCGTTGTTCACGTTGTTTGTACCTTTTCTCTGGGTTTCATTCGAAGCAATCGGAAGTAACGACTTGTCTACTCTACAACTTCAGCATCAATATCACATCAATCTCCTTCATTTGTTTATCATTTAGAGTTTAATCTCAACTATAACGCACATCCATCCATTCAACCAGTCGAAATACCCGTCAAAGTTGGTGATGGCCTCGCAACGGAAAGATATGTACGATGGTCAATTTGACAACATCTTAAATTTCCGTGATGTTGGTAAAACCATTAATGATTTCTTGGGTCGAAAGTATGCACCCTATTAATAATAATATAATAATATTTGGTTGAGCTCTAAGAACTAACTTTTACATTCAAGGCTTGTCAAAGAAGGACGAATATATCGCTCCGCAAGGCTAGGTGTGTTTTTTTATCCAAGCCGTGCAACTATACATGCTCTATCCAGGATATCGATCAGCCCTGAGTTAGTGATATCTGGCAAATGTCAATTGTGTTAACGAACATGATTTGTAGATGATGCCACGATATCAGATAGGCAGCGGATAAGAGACCATTATGGCATCAAAACCGTCTTGGACCTACGGACATTGTAAGAGATCTAAGCTTCCCGAAGATTGAGCGAACCTAAAAATCGCAGAACAGAACATGATAAACAAGCAAAGAAGCGCACAAAAGATATTCGAGATCTCGGTCTCGGGAATCTAAACAGCGCACTAAAAGAGCCAGTAAAGATACCGGGAATCGAGTATCTGGAGATCAATGTGAATGGTAAAGGGTTTGAGAGAAGTTTAGTATGGCAATTATCACCTTACAGTCTACTGTGAGTGTTGACCTCTCTATCTTCGCCATTATAGACTTACATGTATATATAGTAAATTGCTCGGCCTGATGGGTTTGGGGTACCGTTTGGAAGCCATTGGTATTCTGGGACGTGAGGTGATGCAACCTCGAGGACTTTTAGGATTAGGATTCGATACGATACATCATTGTGGACCAGAACTCGCCGCGGTAAGCCATAATCAGTCTTTCACAACTTTATATATTTAACCTAACCTATCTCAGGTTCTCAGAACATACAGTTCTCCATCCAATTACCCCATTCTCGCCCACTGTACCCAGGGAAAAGACCGTACCGGGCTCACCATCGCCTTAGTCCTATTTGTGCTTGAAATACCCATCGAAGCCATCTCTCACGACTACCGCATGAGCGAAGAAAAACTACTTCCGGAAAGAGAAAATCGTCTCCGAGAAATTCACGAAATAGGTCTCAGTGATGACTTTGCCGGGTGTCCTGAGAATTTCATCGAGAAAACCTATGACTATTTGGAGGACTCGTATGGTGGTGTTGGGAATTACTTGACGACGATTGGTTTTATGGACGAGGAAAGAGCTGCTCTCGTGCGGGAATTGAAGATATGTGTTGGAAATGAGAGTGCATGTCTACATTCGACTGTTCAATGAACTTATCGGGGTGAGTATGCACTTAAAGATAAATCAGATTAAATCTATACAGAGAAATAAATTTGAACCTTTCCTTTCATTTCAAATGGAATTCCTCTAAAATTTGATTGGCTCTCCGATCTGGCCTGGTATATATCTCAACATCCTCTCCAGACAATCCAAACTAAAGAACTTGATAAACTACAGACCTTAGTCTTAGTCAGCCATCTACTTGTCTGCCTCCATTCTTTCGCTCTTTCGCTCATTCGCACATGAAGAAGACATTCTACAATTTCAATTTCATCACTTTATATGAATATATTCTATAGATACTCGAGTAGATTTTCAACCAATACAGAGCTATTGATGACTTATCCTAATATCCTGCCATCCTACTACCATCCTACAATCCAACTATCCTACCATCCTACAATCCTACAATCCTACTATCCTACTATCCTACAATTCAACTATCCTACTATCCTACCATCCTACCATCCTCTTAAATCCCATTCTGTACTACATACTCGAGTACATACATAAATCCAGCAAACCAACCAACCAACCAACACCATTCTTCTATATAGCTTCATAATCCTCAGAACCTCTAATTCTTTAGTTGAGTAAAAAGATTCTTATCCGTTTATGCACTCAGGCTTCCTTTTTATATCATTTAGATAATGTACTCGAGTATAATGCAATGCTTACCTTATAGCGAGTTTTGCTGTACGAGTATGAGTAGTACCGGACGGAGGCGAGGTTTTTCTTATTTATATTCTAATAATTACATTGAAAGTTGAAGACGGAAGACGGAAGACTCTTGATGAAGTGCAGTGTAAGCGTATAAGTTTCATCCGAGACCTCTTTATATTATTACATATTACATTGACTTGTACTGTATCCTCTTTTGTATCAAATTGTAAGATATGTTTCCCTTCCCGGGCCCCCCTCCTCCTTCATCGCGATCACATCACCACAACAATTATAACACTACAACACTACTACACCACTACACCCATCCATCATATCTGCAGTCCTGCATTACACTTATCACACTCATCACATTCATCACATTCATCGCCCTCGATACTACAATACTACACTACAGTAGCTAGATACCTTATCGATCAGCTCATTAAATCTATACCATTGTTTTGGTGGTACATATATACATACATGTACTCGAGTATACATACATACATACCTATGATCGGCAAATTCATTTCTCAACATCGTCGATGTCGATTCCCTCTACTAGTACTCTCTACTCTCTACTCTCTACTCGTACCTAGTATATATACAAGTAATCGGGGGTTAAAATACCACTACAACTACCACTCACTACAATATATCACTAACCACTACCACTCACTACAAAGTAAGAAATCGCCACACGAATCAATTTCCTCCTCTCTTCTTGAGTCTTATTCTTGAGTCTTATTCTTGTTCTTGTTCTTATTCTTATTCTTATGCGGTATCTTATCTTATCTTTTTATTGTATAATATAATCTGTATTTACGGGGATGGGCATGCGCATGCGCATAGAATAATGAAAGTTGGAAGTTGCAACGATATCACGGATTGAGAATCGAGATCTCGATAAATTACCGGTTATTGTACTCGAGGTAGTTAAGAGATGCAAGATGCAAGATGCAAGATGCAAGAACCCAGCAAGCAGTAAACTCTATCTCGGTGCTGAATTCCTGTTGGTTTATGGGATGGGGATACCGGTGGGGTTTCTGTGATATATCTGGTAGGTAGGTAGGTAGCAGTGTATCTATCAGTGCAATATTAATGTAGTCTCATTTCATCATGTCGTCGTTTTTGACTTTGACTTTGACTTTGACTCATGAGATATAAAAGATCATTAGTTGTTTTTGAGTTTGTCGGGAGCGTAAATACATACATACATACTCGTTCACCAAAGATTCATGGTATATATATGTTATACTCTAGTTTTCTGGGCGAGGGCATTGCCTTTGCATTGGGTTGGGAGTCTTTGTAGAGTGTGCCTGAGCGACAGACCTTGAGTTTTTGAAGTTATTGCTGTCTACGAGTAGTTGAGAATGCAGATTTGTAGTCATTGGTGTTTGGTGTTTGGTCACGGTCCCTTTCTCAGGGACTCAGGGAAAGGATAGTGATGCTTGTTAAATTGTTTGTCGAGTACCGGTATTGGAGATCACTTGCCAGTGGTGTGATGATTTATAATTATTTTGATCTCGAACATATGCTGATGCAGGTAAAAATGAAAGGTATAAGCTTCAACAGCTCCTTTCAATCCAATAAACTATGGAGTTGTTGGCATTAGTTGGATATCGTCGTTTTTTTGTTTTTGCTTGATATGGTCACGCTACGCTTCTTCAGTGGCATCTACAGCATTGAATACGTACGGCCAACTCCGCAGAGGGAGAGAAAGAGTTCATTAAGGATATGGAGAGCCGTCATAAGATGGCTCATCTTTCAATAATCTGTCTTTCCCTTCTTGTCCGGTGCTGGTCCATCCTCCATTGCATTTGAGTTTGAGTTACAGAGAGCTCTGCTACGGTTTCTGCGTATCTTTACTCTTGATCGTCAAAGAACTAACTTCCTCAATCTAGTTATCATATCATATTAGCTTTGACTATAATTAAATTCGATTCGATCATAGAAAACACACCTGTTTAATAAAAGCCCCGAGTATTATTTCAAAAACCGTGACTTCGTGACACGCTTCCGAAAACTGATGACCGTTGAAAGACCAGACCAGGTAGGCCAGCTCCGATTGTGGATATTTTGCAAAATATATTTGAGTATTTGCTTTACTCGAGTATATCGATAATAGTATTACCCATTTACTAATGTAATAAAGGTACCGGTATGCCTTTCGTAGAATGCTGTACCAGGAAAGGAAATTTGAACCATGTCAATGATATGCTCGTAATGAGCTATCGTTCCCGGTGGAGATTCCCTTCACAATAATAAGAGTTTTGCATGTACTCGTAGGTAGCTGATTGATTGGAATCCCACCATTTTATCAACGGTAGTAAGACTGAAGAATTGACCAAGTTTGGATCCGCGGTAGCCATACTTCAAGGCCTTTGAAGCATGGCTCAAGAAGATAATCACTCGAGTAGTAGCAACTTTCATCCGATCACCGAGAGCTACTCGAGTGGATGGATCTACTAATTACTCTACAGCGTGAGACAAAGTTCTCGAGGTATAGATATGAGTGATTGATACATAATGTGTATATGTAAAGGATTGGGGGCTGGATCCGCTTAAAAAATTGCTAAAATGCAATATATATCAACTTAACTAAAAGATCGATTCATTAGAAGCAAGAATATCATGTATGTTCGCGTGACAAATTAGTAATGTTCGAAAAATTTGAGTCAATATATTCGTACATGAATTGACTGTACTGTCACGGTTTAAGTCGATAGTCAATTGACAAGCCTACTCTGCAGCAAACTTGAATCGTAGATTCGCCCTTTTCCTATAAAGGCGAATACAATTATACACCAAGCGGTGGATATTTTACCGGCGTGCTAGAGAAGTTGCTAGCGATTCGGTTTAGAAGTCACGCTCAATCGTGTGCAGCTTTCATGCTGATATAAGCTGTGAATCGTTCCTTTATATTTCGTAGCTTTGCTTGAGCTCAAGTATAGTGATATTCGAATGAATATATATCCTGATGAGTATTCATGTGTACTGGTATTGCCACGGAAATAGTACAATACAATGACTGGCTCCCAAACTTTTGTGAATTTTCTCGGTAGAGATGAGTTTTGTGGAAGGGTTTGAGCATATTTATGAATTTTAAATGAGTCTCTGATCTTTGGATGAGGGTCAGGGACAGTATGTAGCAAAGGTATGTTGACTTAAAGGGAGGGTATAACGATCCTTTTGCAGGAAGCAGGAGCAGGAACTGGATTTCAGTGTATTGGGTAGGTATCTACTCGCAAGTGCAAGATATGGTCAAAGAAATCCGCTACATGTTTATTAGTGCGGATTGATGTATAATCATAAAATGCAACGATGTATAATGCAATAGTGAGTCCCGGCCCAATTATTGATAGGGAATATATTGGATGTTTATTTCAGATAATGACTGGAAGCAACTATCCGGCGACAATCTCTTCAATCTTACAGTCGTAGTCCGAATTTTGACTTGAGTCACTACTAATGATAGTATTCCCACACTACGCTCATATGCTCAGAAATCAGCATCTTACGATCAACTAGAAACCCTTTATTTCTCAAAGATTAGGAGTGGGATAGAGAGGAAGAGGAAGGGAGTATTGAAGAGGGGATACCACTGCTTCCCACACACGTTTCCTGGGAAACATACATCCGGCCTGATTATCAAGGACTGACTTATATCCAACAATCATCATCAACGACTAATTCGAGGACAAATCCCATGTGAACAAACCAATAACTCGCACTCATCTCGTACCCCCAGAAAATATCTTATTGGTATTGCAAGGATCCATCAAGTTTGAACCACTTTCAAAATAATTCCTCTTCATTCTATATCGTATCACCCATGTTCTATCCCATCTACATGTACCCCGTTCCCCTCTCCAAGACTCACACACACACATCATCGTACTCGTACAAGTACAAAAGAAAAACGACAGCTAAGGCCCATCACTCTCTCACTCTCTCTCTTCAAATCCTTCACATGATCAATTACCATAAGCCAGCCTGAGACTCTTTCTTACCTCTTACTAATAATCTGTACGATATTTTACGTATACATGTATACCAACTATATAAACGCTCTTAACTGGGGGTGTAAAGGGGAAGTGAGTAAGAATCCCAATAATGCGCCACCACCATCCATCCCCACCAATCATACTCTGATCCCCCCACCCCTAAAAAGAATAAGCGATAGGGCTACCTCCCCCTTTTGTTTCAGACGCAAACAATAATGCGATCCTCTCACCGATTGGTGCCACCGACCCAGCCTGAGAATACATATCGTTTACAATTTTGATTTCCGATTCCTCGTCTCCAAGTGCTTTGTGTCGATTGTAATGGGCTGACGTGAGAAAGCGTTTCTGGATAGAAACTAGTTCGTGGAGATCTTGGTCTGCGCATATGACAATGATGACTACGGACACTATCCCTGGAGTGAGATGTACCTACGTATCTGACCTAGTTTACTTACATACATGTATATTTACGTCGTCTCATCTAATCTCATCTCACTTCACCCCAACCTCGAAACGTCAAACAAATGACTTTACACCACTCTACACTCGACAAAACCCTCCAAAAATCAAACATGATGCGAGAGATGTTTTTAGACTCCAGGATACAGTAAAGTACAAGGTTTCTATTGCTCTGCACATACCCTTCCATGTGAACTGACTCATCCTTTTAATTACCATAAGGCTACGATCGGTGTACGAGAAGAGAAGTGGCGTCTCGAATTGGCGAATCTGTCTCACGCTTTTGTGTTACCATCCATAGCTCATTCTTTACCATATCGAGCGATCATCAGGAGCCTCGCCTAACGCTCACACACAGCCCGACTCAACTTAGGAACCGCTGACGCAGTGACTTGAAGTATTGCGTCTCGAGATTACGGCAATGTCGGTGGTATCAATGAACAATTGAACAGCGCCGCACGCCCATATCGAGTTGGGGGCAAATTGTGAGCCTGGCATAGGTTATGGGAGATATATAGAGTATGTGTCCCTAGAAGGATTCATTCCTTGTTTTGTTTCTGTGACACTTGTTATGTGGTTTGAGTTAGATATTGTACCGGCTTCTCTCCATTGGCGTTGCATCTAACCTGGTTGATCCTAATCAATATCGACCATTTATCAATCCATAAAAATCAATTCTTCTATCAATCCACTCACCAAACCAACACTATACGCCTCTATTTTTATGACTTCAACCATGACCTCCACAATCACCGCAGGAGGTGGACTAAATGACAATCTTACACCTTCCCCATCCCGATCTCCTACACCTACACCACAAGATGTTGACGCGCTCGGCCAAATCGAGACCCAATACGTGCTCCCACCCCTCTGCACACTCTCCGAAGCCGACTACATATCTATTCTACGCTCCATAGGCGCGACTCGTCCCGATGACCCATCTCAGCCTGTCGAAATAGCTTCTGGTTCACCCTTCTTCTCGCACCGGCACTTGCCTAATGGTCTCTATAAAGAAATCGTCCGAACACGACAGAATTTCCAATTAGCTTATTATATATCCAGTATCTTCTATAGTCTCGCATTAGTTCTTCAACTCCTCTTCGGGGCCGTCTTGACTGCTCTCGGATCTTCTGATGTCGCAAAACATGGACTTGCGATAACTATATTAGCCGCTGCTAATACAGTGAACGCGGGGTTATTAGCACTTTTCAATAATACGGGAATGCCGGACAGATTTTGGAATGATTGGAATGAATTTGAGGATGTGGAGATGTTTGTGAAGGAGTTGATTGAGACGGGTTTGGTGGATACGGACAAGAAGAAGGAGGAAGTGATAGCAGGATGCTTTGTGAGATTTCAGACGGCGAAGTTGACGGTTAGAAAGAATAAACCGGCAAGTTATAATGCGACGGCGAAAGAGGGACAAAAAGGGAAATGAGTTGTGGATATTGGGATTTGATGATGGTGTAGTCTTGCTTGAGTTGTTTGTTCTGTGCTGGGGAGTATCGAGCCAACTTTGGATTTTAATGTTATTGGAGATGTGGCTGGAAACTTGTGTTTAAAATTGATATACCTAGCATGTCTGGGAATCTTGGTTGATTATTGTAATGGGGTCGCAACCGAGAATAATGTCTAGGATAACATACACACTTCCAATCCCAAAAGTCATTTCATCTTATCCCGGTGCAACTCCCGTAAACTCCCGGACTTGAGCCCGCTCCCTGCGCCCATTGACCTGGACCATGGAATCTTCCGTGTAAATTCCAAACCTACAGTCCTTCCCTTTCGTAGTCAATGCTGGGAGGAAGTCGAAAAGGTACGAAAGGATGTAAAAACTGAAAACGTAGGAGACACCCCATTCAATAACAGCACCCGCATCCCAGTTCTTTGCTATAACGACATACCAGTATGCTGTACCTAGGATACTCTCAATAGCAATAAAAACTAGTTTCGTGTAGGCTGATACCATCAGGTTCGCATGTGTGTCTCGATATTCTATTGCATGTCAGATAATACGAAGGGGGTTAAAAAGAAATGGAGACATACTACGACCCATTCGATAATGTTCCCAAAACTGGAAGAATGCACTGATAGTATATCCACCAACGAAGAAACCCACCATGGTAATATGTACGCCCCTATATCTCCAAACATCGAATACGCTCAGGAAAATCAGGCCCATTGATCCAAGTCCAGCTGACACGATACTCAAATAAGCCACTATTCTCTCAGTCATATCCGTATTCCTTGCAAGGCGGCCTTGGTGACGAAGTGCTCGTTCTGCAATAAAACAGCCTGCGAGCAAGAACGTAGTGAGAACACAACCTATTATAAATACCGGCTGCATTTCTTTACTTGCTCCAATGTCGGATACGTATGGTACTGAATGGAATTGGGAGGCCATTGAAGGATAAGGTGGCCGCGCAGGTAAAGCGGGATTGAGGGGATCGCGAGGTGGAAAGACAATAAAGGCACCGAGTAGTGAATTGAGTGTAGTGAACCAGATCATGGCTGAGGCCGTAGGAATCATCTAGCATGTTGTCAGACATCGAGTCAAGGCGTAGTCTAACGGAGAAGCAAACCCAGTAAGAAAACACCTGCCACATGATGGACGAGGGAGAGGTCCGTTATCTGAAATTATTGATATTACAAGCAAGAGCTTAAGAAGATAGCAATGAATGAAGAGATAAAATACGACAATCAACTTAAGCTTCTCATAGCCTCCATCACACTTGAAAGAGTGAGTGTATGCGGATTAAGTATGAGTAGTATATTCAGAATCAGAGAGAGGTTTCATTGCAATGAGATGTACTAAAGCATAAATAGGATATGTAAGAAAAATAAGTGAGAGTCCAATGTAGAAAGAGCAACCGATTCCACTTGAAAAGATGCATATGGGACGAAACATTAACCCATTTGCTCTTTCTATCTGTTATTCCCCTTACTATTTTTGTCATACGTAGTAATTACAAAACTCGGCACTACCTAGTTTCCATACCTTCGTACCTTCCTAAAAGGTATTAGTATTACGAAAATGAGGAGTTTCTCCAGATTGCAATTCAATTCTGGTGTTTGTACTCGAGTATTGAAGCGACGAGGAAAATCTTCGGACGAGCAGAAGGCCATTCAGAGATTGATGACTAATCAAATCAACCAGCGCTACGACCTCAAGAATCTCAGCCTTGTCATCCAATCCTCAAAATGTTTGTTGTACGACTAATCAAGCTTTGAGCATTAGCATCAACGGAAAAAGTATAATTCTGAACACATATTTGAAATCAGACACCTTCTAGGGTCTCGAGAAAACTGTCTCGGGGACATTGTAAGAGCGGTTGTTAAGTCTGGACTCGGGGCGTTTTCAGCTTGGAATTGTGCATATCGTAGCCTTATCCACCAATCTGAGTTTAAATTCCTATCAAACCATCAGACCAACAACACAAAATAGTCCACGATCATTTTCCTCAGAATATGCTGAGATAGCCCTGAATACTCTTGCCTCGATCCAGTATGGCGGTTTCACCTCTCAATGTGCCATCTGGGAACTCCCGCGACAGAAGTGCAAGCAGATCGAAGCTCTCAAGTGCCATCACAAGTGGAAATGGGACTCCTTCCGACGGGCCAACTGCAAGTGCTAGCACAACTTTTGATCTAGCAGAGCAGATGAATGAAAATGAAAGACTTAAATACATCAAAGGTACATATTCTTCGATTCACCATCGTTAATTACATAGCTAACCACCCATCGTTTTAGGTAAAAAGCTCGGAGAAGGAACTTATGCCAACGTCTATCTGGGTCACCTAAGCACCGACTCTAGTGTTCTCGTCGCTATCAAAAAGATAAAAATACAAAAAGAATACACAGAAGGTATGGCACCTGATGCCATCCGCGAACTCAAGCATCTCCAGGAAATTTCCCACCCCAATATAATATCCCTCCTCTCAGTATTCTCCTCAAAAGACCAAAACCTAAATCTCGTCCTCGAATTCTTACCTCTCGGAGATCTCGAAATGTTGATCAAGGATGTCGATGGCGTGCGCTACGGTGCAGCCGATATAAAGGCTTGGATGGGAATGCTCAGTCGAGCCATCTGGTTCTGTCACGAAAACTTCGTTCTACACCGCGATATCAAACCCAATAATTTACTAATCGCCGCAGACGGAGAGGTCAAACTTGCAGATTTCGGTTTGGCAAGGAATTTCGCAGATCCCCAGCGGACTATGACATCGAACGTAATCACACGCTGGTATCGACCACCTGAGCTATTATTCGGCGCAAGACATTATTCTGGCGCAGTGGATATCTGGTCCGTGGGACTTGTATTTGCCGAATTGGTGATAAGAACGCCTTATTTGGCGGGTGATACTGAGGTCCATCAAGTTTCTCTAATATGTCAAGCAATCGGTACACCAAACGAAGATAATTGGCCGGGGGTAACCAAACTGCCAGAATACACAGTGCCGGATCCACCAAACCCAGTAGTTCCGCGAGAACATTTACTGGCCATGTTTGGAACAGCTGGACCCGAGGGAGTAGATTTACTGATGAATATGTTGATACTGGATCCAAGAAAGAGAATTACGGCAAGGGAGGTGTTAGAACATCCTTGGTGGGCGTCAGATCCTAAACCTACAAAGAACGAAGATCTGCCGAGGAAGAGGGGCGGTGAGGCAAAGATGGGAGAGGACTTGAAGAGGAGGCCGGGAATGGTAGATGATGATCGGGCAAGTAAGGTAGCGAGAAAGTTGGATTTCTCGTCGATGGGTTAAGACTCTTAGGATATTGGAAATTATAGGAGGCGTATGTGATTATCATCTGGCGTCCAGGATGATTGGGAAGCGGAAACTTAAAACTACAAGAGTACAGCCATAGTCACTTATAATTGCAAATAAAGACATCATCCCATGATATTTTATTTGTCTCGGAGAGACACAATCATTCATATTTCGTTACGCTTCTATGTACGCCATTCCATGATATACTCCAATTCCCAACCCCAATCTCACATAACTCCACATCCAATCCCATACATAGCCCTCTCGACATCCTTTTTAACCGTATACCAATCGGCCCTCCTCTCCGCAAACTCATAAACCTCTTCAGCTCTAAAGATCCCCCCAAATCGATCACCATCCGCGATCACCGTCGCCATTTCCTTAGCATGATTCGGACTGATTAAATATATCTGACTCAATTCCCGCAACGCCTTAAAATACTGCAGCAAGTCCGCATTTCTCAATGTCCTGATATATACGAAATATATATTCATATCGGAGATGAGTTTGATGGCTCCAGAGGTGGAGATGCGTTGGCGCTTGAGATGTTTGCAGACGGCGGTGAAGAGACGGAGTCCGACTTCTTGGTTGAAGACATCCAGCATGGTTTTGTCGGTGCTGCCGGTGAGCATTTTCGTGTGGGATTCTACGAGGGCGACGACTTGTTCGGCGGTGCTGGTGGGTCCAATGTCGATATCTGGGCTTATGCCGGTTGCATCGAATTCTGGTGGATTGTAATCGGTGGGGAGTTGGGTTGTTCCGCAAATATATTCAACTTCGTCCATTAAGACATCGATACCTTTATTCAAGCCGGCGGCAACTCGCTCATCTAGCATTTGTTCAAAGTTCTTCTTGGCCTTAACGGCAGGATCAAGGAAATCATTTCGGTCCGCGAGTTTGGTCGTTGCGAGTTGCTGTTCATAGAATACATCGATCATCTGAGATATTAAGTCACCTACATTGACAAGTTCCAAGAATGTCATCAGAGGTACTACTACGCCCTGCTGGTGCTCGCTAATCTCCCGAGGATTATACTTCGAAAGATGATCCACAGCTTTGTCAAACCCAGTTTTGACGTGTCTTGTCCCAAGAATTTGCAGTAGCACTACGAATATTGCTTCACACTGCTCTCGGGCTTCTTCTCCAGTCTGACCCCCAAGTCGGACAAATAGAGCTGCACGTTCAATGCTCGCTTTTGCAGAATGTGTAAGGTCTAGTGCAACTTCAATGCTAAAGAGTGATCGAATTCCTTCCAACCTAGAAGCCATCAAAGCAGCTTTGGCTGCAAGTTCATCTGTAGGGGCTTCGGTTGGTACTGGAACTGATATAGCACCGGGTGGCAAAGAGGGAGTGGTAGATCGAGAAGGGTCTGGTGACTGACTCGCGCTAAGTACCTGTAAACTCGATCGGTTCCCTGCCTGGGGTGTTATCACAGGTTTAGTTGCACCAAAGGGTGACATTGTGGGCAAAACATTGACAGGCATCATCACGACCTTCTTGAACGAACTCATGAAATCCTTCTTATCTGCAACGCGATTAACGTTACCCATATAGAATGACTCCTGTGAAGCATCTTGTGCCGAGAGCTTTATCTCCCAATCTCCTACTTCCGATTCGGCAAGTCTTTTGAAATGATCAAACTCTTCTGACAGGTAGAGATCCACGTGAGGTTCGAATACTCGCGCTATGACAGCCTGAACCTTATCAACGAAGTCTTTTCCTGAATTCCTAATGGGCTTGAGTGTGGATGCAAACTGCATACTTTGTTCAAAGATACCAGAAACAGCCTGTAAATAAGACGCGATGCTTCGTTCATGCGATTCATCGAATAAAGGAGTTACATATTCCATGAGAATATCTTCTGCAATTTTATCCAAAAAGATTTGTAAAACATCCTCACCAGGAGGGAAAACCCGATCGATTATATCTGCTTGTTCATTTACTTTTTTGGATAACTTTTCCAAAAATTCTCGTGATGGCTCAAGCGCAATACCTTCGGATGCTGCCTGGTTGATACAATCCATTGAGTGACCAAGAACATCCCGGTCAGAGAAGATTGGATGTTTTTGAACGAATAGTTCTATGCCCGCATGGCCCCCATTCAGTACACCCAAGACATGAGCATAGCGCCGCATTCTCCCGTCAATATCCCACGCCTCGTAACCTTGCTCGAATTCTCGTAATACTGCGGTTTCGAATATGCCCGTCATAGTAATTAATCTCTCCTCTCGTTGTCTCCATCCTTGAGCCCAATCACTCCGCGAAAATACCTGGAGATGAGCGAGCATTTGTGCCTGTTGTTCTGGTGACCGGTAAACTCGAAATAGAACCGGATCAATATGACTTCTAGATCTAGCCAAATCGTAATAAAACGGTCCTAATGCTGCATATATCTTTCCGTATTCATGTCTCGCAGACCCACGTATAGATTTAACTTCCGCAAACACGTTCAACAGGGTTTCCGGATCTTGCATAGGCGTTCGGTTTCGTGGTGGAGGTGGCATACTCATATGGCCTTGCCCTGATATTGACAACGTCTCGAATCCATCTGCCAGTCCTCTCGTGCTATTCGAAGTAATTTCTGCTGATCTCCGCTGCTGCCGTAGCTCCTCCTCTCCCGCATCGAATAATGTTGTGCTAGTTTTCCTCGTCCCTCCAATATTACCACTTCCTCGTCCAGCACCGCCAACACCCACACCAATCCCTATTCTCTTGGAATCCTCTTCTGCGCTTACCCGCACCATCTCTCGCTTTTTTCTCAGTATATCCTCGAATCTCTTTCTAGCTTCTCCTTCGTTCCACACACCCATACATTTCAACCTCGATACCCATCGCGAATCTTCATATACCATTTCTTGCATTCGTTTCGATGTGCGCGCAAAGTTCATGAGGTCTGGAATTGGCAGGTAGTCGAGAATCGTAGAAATGATTTCAGCAGGTAGAACAGGCTTGCTGCCATTGCTGCCAACCATTTCAGTGGCTCTCAAAGAACTTAGGATGCTGTTTCGATTACTCCCCCCAACTGGGGCGCGCCTGAAGTTCGACATCGCGGTATGGCTTCGGGATGTCGATGATATGGGAGGAGGAGGAGTTACGGATTATGGTCATTGATAAACGTATTCGCATTCTCCAGTTATCGTGGTTATCCTTAAGATCTTCACCGATTTCAAAGTTGTGGCTGAAAGTTGCGCTGTTAACGGCCACAATCTGGGGATATCGCTAGACTTGGTGTGGCGTAATGAATGGGTGTGCACATATCCAGAGTTTTATGTAGGTAGGAAAACAATACACTTTCTCCTCATCAGATATGTGTTCCCAAGATACTGTATTGATACCCATCGCCCCCCTTTAATAACAAATGTATTATCTGGAGAAGTTTCAATACCGAGTTGTGGTCAGAAGAATGCAATAGTGCTACCTAGTAGGTAGTATCGGCGACCTTTTCTTTTAGCAGAAGGAGTCTTCCAACCCTATCTCGTCTCGCACTCAATACATCATACATCATACATTCAACATACTGGTATTTTCTTCCCTCATTACCAGTATCACCACCCATTCATTCTCTATACACCAGAGACTCATCACTTATTCACTCTTGTACTCTCACACCCTCTGCTTTCTCATCATCCTTTTCTGTCTCACCTATTTTCAAAAATACAAGAGTCTACTCCATCAAGTCAAAGATTCCAATCATACGGTATCGTCTTTTCAAATGGGGTATTACTGGGCCAGAATATTCAGTCCTCATTGGGAGATGTCCCATTTGGGGGCGAAAAGTTGAATACTACTCTGGCTTCATCGAAGTTGCAATATACAGCAACACCATACATCTAGAGGTACTGCTACACAAGTCTCACTTTACAGGACGTCTTACTCTGTGTCATGGCGTTGCAATTTTGGACGGAACTTTTGAAGAATGGATACCCAGCTTTCGAAATCTATAATATTTTACAAGTGATTCTGGCTGATATTCTACCGTGCTTAATAACAGGCGTACCGTAAATTTTACCCAAGTTTATTCAAACTTTCTTTGGAATTCGTCGAGAAGATTCCTGCGTATCCAATAGCCAGGATTATAGTTCAATCTGAAAGCTTTCAATACCACAAAGTTGTGACTCCTCGAATATGGTGTAAGATTTGTGAGTATACTCAATATTTCAACTAGTTTAAGTTTTTAGATATATGTAATGTTTGAGATTGATTCACAATCAACAATGTCTCAATGCTAAGCGGCAACCCCGACTTTGAAAACACTGTTTTCTCTATTCCGATGATCTTAGGATTCTCCTCCATCTTTCAGATATACCTAGCATATTTCTGACATCTTATATGCAGATTTAGTGACATTTTGTCGTACCTATCATCAATTACCCTAGAATTTTGTAACGGAAAAGACTTCAATGAAGGAAAGGGAATAAAATTCAGCCTTACTAGCTTCTGTACTATTACTCGTAATGTGAGTTGCGGAATATTTCGAAACCTCGACATTTACACCGTGACTTGCTTCTTCCAAGTGCTTTGTGGAAACTCGGCTTCAACAGAAGACTTAGAATTTTTACATCGTTGCTTTTGCATCCTTTATATCTTTGTCCTAAATATGTGGCTTTCCTCGGATGGGTTTCTGGTATAAATTACATAAGAGAAAAGACGTTTGATACCATGTATCAGTCCTTATAATTTACAATTTTCCATAAGTTTGTTTTATAAACCCGACCCTGAGACAAAATTAGCTACATACATTTCTATTCAGGGTATCTGAGGAGATTCAAAGGACCATCTAATCAATTTCCGAAACTTGAGATATTCCAAAGTTGGATTAGATGGGATAATTCCATACCATCTTATCATACTAGTAGTATTGAATAAGTATTGAATAAGAAAGAAAGCACACATTGCATGTACCTTACTCGATCGATTACTAACAATCAAAAGCTAATTTCACTTGCTAGAAAGTATTTTTAGCTAGAGAAGATTGAAATGAAAGGGTAATTATTTTGAAAGAACTAATTAGAATAGCCTGAGTATAGATAACATGATCTGTTGTTCCATCGTAATTCCAATGCAAAGACAAAAATGAGAACGCATATCATCTAGGCTGCACTAACGACATACATATATCCGCAAATAAAACATACACAAAAAGCTTTCCTTCTACACTCAACTTGAAAAGCCTAAAATCTAAAGTCTAGACTTGGATTTCTGTCTACTGCGAGTAGTATTGCAATGTACTATTATTACTATAAAAATATCGTTTGTTTATGCAATTTATGGAGGGATGGATGGATGGATGGAAGATAGTGATTCGATTCGATTCGAGGAATACGTGTTATAAATTAGGTATCATGTTCTATCATTTTAGTCACGAGCTATTAGAGTAGTAGGACAGTAGGAAAGTAGGACTACTCGAGTAATAATATGTCAACCGTACAACACAAAACAGAACACCAAGAAGCAAACATATACTCGAGTATACAAGATGTATATATGTATCTAACCATTAAATATTTCATCTTCCTAAAATTGATTAACTACTGAATGTTCAGGATTGTCGAATCTACTCGAGTAGAGACTAGATGTTGGTATTGAAGGGTTTCTATGTCACACGGCATCTAAACCCGAGTATCCTCCATCGATTCAGTAACTAACGTCTAGTTAAGCAAAACACTAGTGAAGTTGGTTGGACTACTTTTTTCACCAAGGGGGATTCTGTTGGGGATACACGTTCTAAAATTTATGATGAAGGGGAGATTCAGACAGAAGGAGAAGATAGGATGAATCATGAATGTGTAGGGA
Source organism: Sclerotinia borealis F-4128 (assembly GCA_000503235.1). NCBI lineage: Eukaryota > Fungi > Ascomycota > Leotiomycetes > Helotiales > Sclerotiniaceae > Sclerotinia > Sclerotinia borealis. Next base: position 351,565 of record KI628545.1, read on the forward strand.
ACCCCCAGATTGAGATCTAACCATGAATCTAGAACCACAGCTGCTTCGTGTTAGACGATATTCTTCATAAAATTGAATTTCCCTCAAATCCCCCACGCAAACCTAAGCAACCACAATCTTCCTCCCAAAACTCCCACACCATCTCTCAAACACCTCTTTCTCCACAAACCCATTTCTCAAACCCCCAGGTACCCTCCTTCCAACACCCTCTTCAAAATCCCTTCTACTCGCCCGAATCGCCAATGCAACCCCAGCCGTCTGCCGCATAAATAAATCCGCCGCCTTACTCGCGCCCTTAACCTTCTCATCCAACTCCAACATCTCTTCCGCCAATCCCTGCGTTTCCCTCTCCAACCCCACTCTCTCCGCTGGACTCACACAACCCCGCAGTCGATTCACAAACATGATGCAGCTCAAAAACGTCGCGTAAGCTTTCGCCCTACGATCAAATTCCATTGTCCCCTCTCTCACCGGCCCAGCTTCCCGAATCAATACTTCATACCTGGTCTTCCAATCCAAAAACCTCATCCGTAGTTCCCCACACCAGTTTTGAATGCGTGTCACGTATTCCCGAGACGGTTCTACCTCTTTACAAAGAATCTGCGTCAAATCCCAAAACAAGCCGGGGATATGACTCTTCGCCATAATTAACCTTACCACAATCTCGCTACGATCACTCACCGTATAATATTCCTCCTTGCAAATAACCGACGTCAACAAATCCTGCCACGCACTCTGTTCCAAAAAACATCGTTCCCCATTTAACAACGCCTCCGTCATAATCGGACCCGTATGACCCATAAACAACGCGCGTTCAAAATCCGTCGTATAGGATTCCGGCGTCCGCAACAAGATGAGACGGGCGGCACCGGCGGAGTGACGAATCCAAGCAGTTTCGCCCGAGGGTTCCAGGAGTTCGTAAAGAGCGAGTATTTCGGTCGCACAGAGAACCTCGGGATGATAGCGCGTGGTGGGGGAATCGAGTGCACGTTGTAGGGAATCGAGAGCCGTGATGTAGTTGGCTAGCACGAGCGGTTCCCAAAAGTTGTTGTGTTGGGCTGGGGAGATTATTTGGCGGGCGCGAGCGACGACGCAATCTACGGCGGCGGAGAGGCATTTATTTTGGCCATAGCGAGCTGAGGATGGGTTAGCTAATTCTGTGACTTTGGAGAGGATGATACGGGATAGCGGGATATTATCAATGAGGAACATACTAGGTAGAAAACTTAAAAAACTCCACTGTTTCTGAGTTCTCATCTGATGCACAATACTCTCCGGACTCTGACACAGTGCTCTTCTTGTCGCTCTACCCACATGCAAGGTAGCCAAAGTCGATAGTTCCAGGATATCAAAGCCAAATTTCGAGAGCATGACCTCGTAAGATGTGGGAGAGAAGATTGAAGCGGGGATGGCTGAATTGGAGGGAAGTGAACCCATTTTCATATGCCAGCGTTGTTTCTCGCGATCCGTCAGACTAAGACTTCGTTCTTTCTTCTCTTCAGCAATTGAATATGGTGTTTTGAGCTTATTCTTCGGATTCATTGTGGAACTCTTACTGGCTCCTGGTCCATTTGTCCAAGTAGAAGGATGGTATTCCAGTTGTCGATGTGTATTTGCCGTATAGCTCCCCTCTCCATTAACTCTCTCTCCCTTCTTCTCTCCATTCTCGATTTTCTTCTCCCCGTTCAGTACGTTCCCAATAACTCTAACCCCCGTCTCCTCCGAGCAGATAATGTTCTCGTCCAGTACAAAAACCGGATATTGTCTCAAATTATGTTTCCCATAATTTCCATCTCGACGACGGGCGGCACTGGCCTTTTTCATCGCTTGTTTACGAATGAGAGCACGAACGGCAAGATCTTGTGGCATGGAGGGGTTGAGGGGTGTGCTGTTTACGAATTGAAATTCCATTTTTTGTTGAGCGGGAGCTCGAGGTGCTGAGGTGGAAGTGGACATGATTGATTGCTTGTAAGAACAAGGGTTCGTTTGATGATGTGGTGATCAAGAGGTGATGGAGTAATATCTGATTTTGATATTGGCTTGACTGGAGTATAAAGTTGCGGGAATCAAATAGCATGATAGTAGGCCGATACCTAATTCTGCTTCTTTCTCTCTTTCACTACCCTTTTGTTGCTTGTGCGAACGATACTTAAATCATCAATTAGCTCATTGTAAATAGAAACCATCGAAACACTCGTTCCTGGATATGTCAATATATTATAACGTAGCCTTCTCTCAAACCATAACACCGTGACCACCAAAACGCGGGATATCAGGATACCACACAAGTGCCCATCTTGGTTCCTGCATATTACACATTTTTATTAATGGGCGCACATTGGCATACCGCGCACAAAACATATATTTGTGGTATTGGAAGGCGCAGTCCTTTGATGGAAGAAGAGGCTGACGTATGGCATAATGAAGGGAGGATCTGACGTTAAAAGTATGTTTAATACACATACATTGTATATGATATACCGGTACCGGTATCTATATGCCAAGTTTTAAGTAGTTAGCAAGTGGTGAGAGAGATGGCGAGAAGGCCGATTGGAAATTGAGTGGTAGACTTCGAAGCAGCCGATAGGGAAACTGGGGATGGATGGTGAAACGGAATACCGGTGAAGGATGCGGCAAATGTTTTGGCTACTTTGCTACAAGCTCCGATCACGAGAAAGACAGGGGAGGGTTTGCCAAGTCACCAGCCCTCGCTGTTTTATTCATTTTGTGCTTTTGTGCTTGCTTGTTCATAAAATGACAACAACCACTTACTCCGCAATGCTCTGTACTACAGAAAAAAGACAAGATAATGAAATTTGTGCGTGTTATGCAAATACCTAATATAAAAGCAGCATAAATAAAGCTTAGAAGTTGTCAGGTGTTATATGGGTACGGAAAGATAGACTAGGGTACTGTCATCTCAAAGCGTTATGGCTTCTAGTCCAATCGTCGATGCGGTTGTGTTCCTCCCGCTTATGTTGGACAACGATGATGGAGGGTAAGAATTCCCAGGGAGATTGGAAAGTTTGTATAACTTCAAATCTAAATCCAATCGGTGAATAAATGTTTTGCTAAAGTTCGGGTCAAAATATATTGAGTGATTGGTGATGATAGTGACGCAGACTCGTTGTGCGACCTAGTACCTACTCACTTGCACCCTCTTGATATTGTGCATTCTCCTTCAATGCTCGGTGCGTATAGATATACTAGTATATATATGTGATATCAGCCGGTGTGTAAGAATCATACCAAGTAAAGAAGTTGAGGCTGAGAAGGCGTCTGTTTCATCCTCGACGGGTATAGCTGCGGGCTACCAGTGAACCTAGATGAGTGGTACGGCATTGATTATCATATTAGTTGAAGACATGAGATGGTTTTACGGTTCCAGGTGCATCGAGTTGCTTGCGAGGCCATGGGGATGCGTCTATGCAGTTATGATAATAGATGAAAGTCAGGCAGTTTGGAAGACCAGTTTTGAACGAGAAGGAAGGAAAGGGGCTCTTATTTGCCGATGGTGAATTAGACGACGCAGAGTAGGAATGTAAAGAAACATTTGCTGCGTGGTCTTCGGATTTGCGGCAAGTGCCAGTATATGAAAACTCCCAATCGAAGCAGAGAGACAGAATTACAATGAAATTAATTGTACGACATATTCTTGTAATGTTGAGAGAAGGTGTATCTAATATATGTGAAGCAAAGACATACGTTAAGTTCTCATGCTTAGATAGTGCGTCGAATTCGGAACTGTCGGGAAGAATCAAAGATCAAAGGAACCATATAAACTAAACGATGCATTAACGTCAGGGTGAGAGACAATCAATCATCGCCAAGACAGCTTCCATCCATAATAGGTAAGTGCTGGCCTTATTCATTCCCAGTGAGGAAAATGAAAGTCGAAACAGCCGCAGCTTATCAGATGTTCCATCGTCGCGAAGATGAAGGACAAGGCCAAGCACTTACCTATTACAGATGCATATTTTCGGCGCAGGGAGGTCAGAAAGGTCTTAACACGATTGTTTATTGATGGCTTCAAAAGGCCCAAAATTGATATGGATACAATGCATACGTGGCAGGACAATGATCTCTTCCAATTCCGGGACTCTTCGATGCTTGCCGGATTTACGGGTGTACAACTCAGCAACGAAGGAAATCAGTCACCCAAGACACTTGAACTACCAAGTCTCATACCAAAGGTCATCATTACGATATGTCTCCGAGTTGTCTCTCTGAATCGTTTTTAGGATAATCTCAAGGTTTGAAGGGGAAATTGGTACCCCAAATACTGATTGTTCATGATATAATTCATTCAGTGCCTCGTAGTTCAGTGTAGTCAGCAGTTTGAACCAGTTGGGAAACTGGCAGTTTAGGAGGCTGTAGTTTAACTGGCAGTTTGACTTCCTCAAACCTAACGGACTGGTTGAACCAGTGCACTGGCTTAACTTCTTAACTACTGACTACACTGTCGGAGTGTCTACCATCGACCTAGGAAAGGATTCCCTAGTGCCAAAGTTGGACAATATTGATCAATGTTAGCTGACTTGGATGTAAATTTGATCATATCTCCGAGTTAGAAGTATGGTCGATTATCCTCCAGAACTTTGCAATTCAGTCCTAATCACAAATCTGTTAGAACCACCTACAACATTCTCTGGAACGAACGAAAGGCAAGAGCTCTTCTTCATCAGAACCATATCAAAATAGCCCATAACTATCATCATAAGACTGCCAGCTTATCCATAGAGATGAACGCTACAACTTTGCTTGAACGCAACTCGTGAGTAAATTGATACACAGCAACTAACGCTAGAGAGAGAAAGTCGGTATCAAAAGAAATGCAGAAGGCCATATTGAGCCAACATCGAAAGACATCATAGCACTGCATGCGTTCCTTCGCGTCGATGAGATCATGATCATAAACCATACAGGATTGACCGTCTGGTTCAATCTAAAACTCATCATATCTGATTAAAGTCCAGATTATAGAACTACCCATTTCAAAACAGAAGGCATCCGTAATTTCCTCAAAGCTCAGGATGCCGACTAAGCACCATTATGAGATTGAACGTTCGAATTTCGGTGCCATTGATGAGTATGAAAACTTCGCCATGGACAACTTGTCATACTGATAGTCTTTCCAGTCTCAAATAATCAGTCACGTATGATATCGCCATCCTTCGTGGAAACCAATATATCCGACATGAACTCGCCAAGAAGATATCCAGGTTCATATACGATCTCAGAAGTGGCAGATTGGAAGTAGCAGTTAAGTGTTAGTCCACAAGTGGATCTCCTTGAGTCTCAACTTAGGTTATCAAAGATTTCTGATTCGCATCGGGCTGAATCTCGGAAGTAGGGAAGAGAGCGGCATTCAATGATGATGACTAGTCGGATATAGTCTTTGCCTTTTTCTTGGAAGATGTTAGCTCTGGAATTCAAGTACAGTAGCTTCAAAATCAACAGCTCCAAACTTTTAGTGTGTGAATATCGTTTAGCTGCACCAGAAACATTTCTGCTATGATTGATGGATCCTTCAAAGTTGTTGATAATCCCATGATGATCCTAGAATTGATGCTTTGGAGTTTTGGAGTCTGGATACTGAGGTCCAAATGAGAAAGAGTAAAAAAATTGATCTGGTTTGTATTGACTGGTTGATTAAATATTGGCAGTGTATGGTGGATTGTTGATGGCTTCGTGGTTTGAACGGACATACTCCGCAAGGGTTATTTGCTCCGTTCCCGTCCTTGGCCTAGAAGTTTGGTTCATTTCTAGTTCATTGATTACCCCTGTTTGGCATTGTACAGATGTGCACACTGAATTCATATGTGTTCATATAATAGGATGTGATATCTGATTTCGCCAAGGATTCTATGCAGCATCAAGAAGGTTAAGAAGGTTTACTCAACGACGTTGTGGTATTCGAGGCCTGTTCCTAGATGTATCTAAATGGTTTTAATTCACTGCCATGTGTAGAAGCTTTCATGCAGCAGCAGTAATGGTGATAGGTAGCGGGAATAAAGTCATTGATATGATTGGAGTGAAATTGTGAAAGGGTGCAAACAGCGGAGAGCTGATCAGATCTTACTCACGTCAAGCGTTTTCCGACAAATTTCCTCCCGCTTTTGCGATCCTTCATCCCCATAAGGAACGTGGACCCGAGAACGAATGAAAATCTACGTCGTAGTATTGCTTCTTGATTTACTTGGGTGGCAGAATAGTAATGGTGGATGGGAAAAGAAAAGGCTTTCATTACACCAACGTGACCAAACCAATGTATATAGAAGCCGTATAGAAAAGAGTGAAGCTAACAATAAGTCATTTATGTATCGAGAAATGGAAGAAAAGAGAAGTCTTGGTCTCTACAACAACCGAATGCGAGGAGCAATGAATATTAATTACTTCGCCACTTGATTTATTATCAATCTAATCAGATGGAGCTAATCAGATAGTCGGACATTAAAGTTATCAGATCCGTTGATTAAATATTGACCGAACTACCCAACCAATTACAACTCAAGTGCTGCATATCCGAGAAAATCTCCTCCTCATTCCTTCATATGATTGGATATCATATTTCACATTACCATCGGATGGATTCGGACCCTTTGCTCTCTTATGCAGCAGATGCTAACAACCCCATCAAAAGGATGGAATTTGTATGGCTATCATTATTCCGTCGAGCACCCCTCTCAATAATCTCGATATGGGATACGGCAGCTCCGAGTCTATCCAGGCCATGGTATACGAAAGACAATATGGAAATCATACGGTAGTGCAACTGCTAACTTAATTAATCTATGGGATGGCACGGGGACACACTAAGTAAGGTGGCTTTCCTTCCCTTTCTGTTGTAATGCACCTGTTCTATATGTGATATCCAAGGTTGAGATATTCATCTTTCTCTTCCCATTTAGCTGCATTTTCAATTATTGGTTTTCTATACATACATCCAATATTTCCATGCCTATCTACAATAACTGAACGACCAAGAAACCAGGAAGTGAGATTGATATTGAGGAACAAACCATCATGGGATTCAGACCATGGAAAACCAAGACTGATGGCTTGGCCTCCGAGGTCGCCGTCGGTCCTGAATTAACATCATATCCTGATGGACTCGATCATAAAAACATTGGTCCCAATTCAACCGTCGATGGACCAGAAAGTTCGATGGGTGATAGACCAGAGGAAGACGCTCAGCATGGTGTTCAAGCGGTGGAAGCTGTGACTTTGGTTTGGACTAAGAGTCAATTATATTTGGCATACGCATTGTAAGTTATCAATTACCTCGATGCTTTCCATACAATAAGATCCTAATACAATATAGTATCTTCCTCGTCTTCTTCGTGATTTCCTTGCAACAGCAGATCCAGAACAATCTATCTTATTACGTTACTTCTTCATTCGCTCTTCTGCCTTTGACAGGTACCACTGGAATTGTATCAAGCATTATTGGAGGTGTCTTCAGACTTCCCATTGCTAAGTTTATTGATTTGGTCGGTCGTGCCGAAGGATTTGCTATCATGACTGTTTTCGCTACCATAGGTACTGTCACCCCACCCTCCGTGTCACGGTAATCCTTGGCCTTCTTCGATGTAGCTAATCAAATACAGGTCTTATTATGATGGCCGCATGCAGAAATGTAGAAACTTATGCTGCTGCCCAAGTAAGTAACGAATTCCGCTTCTCTGCTTACGTTTACTAATAGAGAGGCAGGTTTTCTATTGGTTAGGATTCGATGGTATGATGTATGTCCTCGATGTTTTCATGGCCGATACATCAAGTTTGAAAAATCGAGCTTTAGTTTTCGCTTTCTCAACTACTCCATATATTGCAACAACATGGATTGGACCTCCTGCTGCGGAATCTTTTCTCAAAACAAGTGGATGGCCATGGGGTTTTGGTACTTTTGCCATCATCACTCCTGTGATCTGTATCCCGATTCTCACCCTTTTATGGTGGAATCAAGGCAAAGCTAAAAAGGCAGGCTTGATTAAGAAAATAGACAGTGGTCGTACATGGGCTGAGAGCATCAACTCCTACTTCTGGGAATTTGACGGTAAGCTCATCAATCACTCATTCTAACTCCCATCTAACAAAACCCGCAGTAATCGGTCTCCTCCTCATCTCCGCCGGCTTTGTTCTCTTCCTCCTCCCCTTCTCCCTCGCCTCATATCAAAAAGAAGGTTGGCACGCTTCCATGATCATCGCAATGCTCGTAATCGGCATATGCTGCCTCATCGCCTTTGGATTCTACGAGCGCTACGCCGATCGACAATCCTTCATTCCCTTTGCACTCCTCACCGACCACACCGTCATAGGCGCATGTTTATGCTCCGCATTCTTCTTCATCTCCTTCTACTGCTGGGACTCCTACTTCTACAACTATCTGCAAGCCGTGCATGGACTCAGCGTCACGCACGCCGGCTACGTCACCAACATATATTCCATCGGCTCCTGTTTCTGGGCCGTGGTAATATCCTACGCCATCCGCGTCACCGGTCGCTTCAAATGGCTCGCTCTCTATTTCGCCGTGCCCCTCCAAATCCTAGGCGTAGGCCTCATGATTCATTTCCGCCAACCAGATCAACCCATCGGATACGTCATCATGTGTCAAATCTTCATCGCCTTTTCCGGCGGCACCATAGTAATTTGCGAACAAATGGCCGTGATGGCCGCCGCGCCCCATAAAGGCGTGGCATCCATGCTCGCGCTAATCGGACTCTTCACCTCTGTCGGCGGCGCCATCGGCGTCGCCATCTCCGGTGCAATCTACACGAATAAATTCCCAGCAGCGCTTGCGCAAAGAATTACAAACGAGACGTTAGCAAACGAACTATATGGAAGTTTGCCGGCGCAGCTGGCGTATCCGATGGGGAGTATAGAACGAGATGCGGTCATGTATGCGTATGGAGAGAGTATGAAGTGGTTGGCGGTTGCGGGGACGGTGTTCTTGATTCCGTGTTTTGTGTTTGTGGCGATGTGGAGGGATTTTAGGGTGGATGAGATGAAGCAGGTTAAGGGGACCGTTGCTTAGGGGATGGAAAATGGGGAATGAGGATGCTTTTGCTGATGGGGGTGGTAGAGTAGAGAAAAATTTCTTTTCGATGATGAGGGAAATTGGATTTGTGAAGTGGTATCACGTTCCTTCTTTTTTATTAATATTTTTAAAAACCACCCACCCACAGCGAAATGAAATAATATGAAGGTAGATTCTTGCGAAGAACAAGAAAGTAAAACCTACGGAAAGGAATGCAAAATGAAGAACTCATACATAAGCAGTCAATAATATCTAATGCACAAGCCCCCTTCCCTTATCTTTACACTATCAATATTCCTTCCTAAAAAAATGTTCCCCTAATCGAAATCAACAAATCTAATTTCACGTGTAACATCAACAAGATATGATCATAAGCAATCGAATCCTATACCGGTACATATAAGGTTATAAAGCTGAGTTTCATTCCATTCCATTTCATTCCCTTCCCATCCCAAATCCCAAATCCCAAATCCTTCCCATCATGTTATAAACCCTAGGTATCTATCTAAATTGTAAAAAAAAATACTCCTCCCAAATCCTTATGGTATCTGTCCGTCCTCCCAAAATCTTTTCAAAAAGTGCCTGTCGGCCTATTGTAGTTGCTATCGAGCTTTTATACCAATCCATCCATCCATCCATCCCTCGTAAACCAACCCTGACCTAACAAAATCACCTCACATTCCACCAAATAACCAAAAACATAATCAAAACCCAACAGCAAAACAACCACAGACTCTTCTACCTAAATGGCCCCTTCTCCTCCCCTTGGCCCTTCTGCTCCCACCAACTCATCCTTGTTTAATTTGGCATCTAATCAACAAACAGTATGCAAAATCCATGGCTTGAGCCAATTCCATTGCGGAGTTCAAAAAGACAGGCTGGTACCGTCGACTCCCGGACATTGGTAATTCTCGGCACTGACATGAAGAAAAGTTCCTTGTGGCTGGCTCCTTGATTCTGGGATATGTATATGCATGACTGGCTCCATGACTTTAATTCTGTCGAATATTAAGAGATCCCGGGGTTTCCTGACGGGACCGTCTGAGCGGGCTGGATCCGCTGTGATGTATCCTGAATTGGAAAAATCCTTGGGGAAATAAGTCCGAAATGTGTGAATATGCTAATGAGAGAGTGTTAGTAAAATGACGCATGTACGAGATTAGTCATAAGGATTGTACTTACTATAATCCCCACTGAATATTAACGTGAATTCTCATTCAGCCCATTGATCCATGGCTAAAGGTGCGGCTCATGGCGGGAGCAGCTTGATTGATCTTTTGAAGAGTCCTCGCCATCATTTTGATGCAGTCACTCGCGTTTCTCAAATTGGCCATCGCGTTTGCACTCTTAAGATCATGCAATTGTTTCACGGCCTCCTGGAGTCGCTGTTCACTTTGGTGGTAAACATCAACCAAGGAAGGTTGCTGATTAACAACGGGGGGTGTCTTGACTCTTTTAACGGCTTCCTTATCCGAGGTAGTTGGCTCCGTAATGGCATCCTGCTTACGCTTCTTGGAGCCAGTGGCTGACTTTTCAGTAGGTGGTGGGGATCCATCAGCACTCCTGGATGTGCATGGGTCATTGTGTACACGCTTCATGTGGTCAAAGAGGTTCCAGCGGCGTGGAAAGCCATTGCCAATGACGCCGCGCTCGCAGCCGTCATACTTGCAAAGAAAGGGCTTATCTCCATGTCCATGCATGGCGTGTGCTTCTCTCTCATGGCGAAGTAAACAGGCTGTGGATGAAAACTTGTTGTCTGCGCATGCAGCAATCTTGCAGCGGTATGGCTTCAAATGAGAGTCGACAAATTTGCTGCGAGGTGAAATGATTAGCTTGATGAACGCGTGTATGGGGAGTATGTGAATCCTACTCATAATTGCACTTGAGCTTTTCTGCCTTGTGTTGGCATTGCGAAGTTCCTTCCCATGGGCAGTGGTATAATCCATCGGATTTGGTCGTCACATTATGGTACAAATGATGATCACGAGCCGAATTATCAGCATCGAGACTGGAACGTCCCATCAACTTGAAGGACTCCTCTGGCATCTCAATTCCTGGGATACGTCTGGCATTGGTGTCGCTAGCAACTTTGGAAGCTCTTGGTCCCATCGGCTTCCTTATGATCCTGTCACCAGTCTTGTAAGGAGGTGAATCCACGAAGTCTGGAAGACCTTGAACATACCTGGGTGATCGGCCTTCGATTGGGGAGTAGTCCAATGGGCTGTTTGTCGAAGACATCATTGGTGGTGGAATAGTCCATGATTCCTCGGCAATGGTTGGTGACGATTTTGAGGATTCAAGTAAAGTAGTATCCCACATATCTGGAGATCCCATTATGGAGCTGTCGAATAAAACCGAATCTTGTGCGCTGTGAACATAACTGGAAAGAGAGCTTGAAGCTGCTGTCATACTTGTAGGTAATCCATGGGTACTGGGAAACATATCAAATCCACCTGTTGTCAAGGACAAAGTGGGTGGCTGCTGGAATGCGCTGGTAGCTGGTACTTGGTAATCATTTCCGGCTAATTCATCTCCTGGGTATTGGAAAGTGTCGAATGCAGATTGAAGATCAAATTGTGCTGCCGGGGTATACAGAACAGAAATGGATGGGCTAGCTGATCTACCTGTAGCATCTGATCTTGCAGAAGACATTTGATATGGTGCCTGAGATGCAATGGAAAAGTGTCCCATCGGCATAGACTCAGAGGCCAATGTTGATTGAGTTGTCCGTGATGATTCCTGAGATGGGAAACGGGTCATTTCCACCGACTCAAGACCAGAAGCCAGATCGGTAGACCACTGTTGACTTGTCATCTGAGCCACGGGAGTATATAGAGACGAATCAGAAAATCCATTGGATCCTTGGGTTGTGGAAACACGGGGTGAGTACTGTAATCCCTCACTTTTTTCGTTCCAGGATAATCCACTGTATTGACCCTGGGTAGGTTCTGTATGATGTAAAGAAAATCCGGTAGTTCCTTGAAATGGAGTTCTTGAATGGAAACCGCTACACAAGATCTAGGTTAGTGTGCTGTGCATACACTATCGAAACAACCATAATTGCAAATAAAAACAGAAAAACAATAAAGCAAGACAACAACATCCAGTGAGAGTCCTGTAGCAGAAACACATTAGTTTTGAAGCTCTCAAATAGGTATAGAGGGTAGTCTACAGACCAAGTGGGATTCGCCATGAAGATAAAATGGTCGACTCCGGGGCAATGATCTCGTGGGTATCCAGGGCATAATTGAGGCGTCCAGGATAAAGAGAAACATGAACAAATGAGAAAGGATGGATATCTCTGGAAATCCTGGGCATCCATGTGGGCTGGTTTTTCCTTGCAATACAGTTGTCTCCATGTTTGGCTTTGTTGAAAATTGGTAAATCCTTCTGCTCAAAAGAAAACAACAATACTGTTAGTTGATGCTCAATCGCGTTATAGGGGATTATTGTCAGACTTGTAGTCGACATTGAGTAGGTTACGTACTCAGTGGCATAATTGATGCCAGATGCTTAATAGAGCATCGTAACCAGCTGGAATAGCCGGTTACTTCCTGTTGTAGCTCCTTAGAGTGCCGTGTTGAGGTATTGTGTCCATGCGCGGGTATTAAAAAAGAAAGAAATCCACGGTATCCATTATGGGAAGTATTGATGAGCCCGGTTTGACAGAAGGTTGTTGTAGATATTCCCCACGCAGGGAGGCTACATGAAGAAAATCATCTGAATATAGATGGGTATTTGTCTGTTGATAATCCCCTGGCGTGCAGCTGGCGCTGTGGACGTGAGATGAAGGCTGTTGCTGTTGCTGTTGCTGTTGTTGATCAGGTGGAAGGTATTCGCCTCTCGCAGGATATGCGAGCCCACCACATCTTGGAACTGTTGGTCTGTCTGTCTGTCTTCGGAAATATAACTAGCTAATCATGATAGGTCCCATGAAAAGAAATCGGGTGTCTTGAATCCATTGGAAATTCCGGTCCTTCCGGTATATATAAAGAGAAAATTGCAACCTGGATATCCATTCGGTGTAGGTATACTCACCTAAGACCGGAGGTCTCTTGTTTGAAAGTTCATATTTTTGTTTGTCAGAATGCTCTTGAAACCTCAGAAGAGGTAAAGCATGCTCTCATCGTGTGGACACACGGTAAGACCATCGAAAATCCTGTGGATAACTGGAAGCCCTGGGAAAGTCTGGAAATGTATGCCTGGGAAAGTCCTTGGAACGTCCGGGATCATTGGAAATGTTGTATCGTAAAATGAAAAGTACATGATTTTTCTCGTAACATGAAGAAATCCGGGGTTCTAGCAGTAAAAGCAAAAGCAAACTCAACGCAAAGCAAAAAACAAGCAAAATAGAAAATAAACAATATACCTGGCGGGTGCCTTCCTGGAATGAGGATATGTGTCGAAGCCTGTCATGGTTTCCGGGAGAATGGTCAAGGTCTCCGTGCAAGTCATTTGGGATCCTTTTTGAAGCAACGGCAATGTGCTTTGTTGTGTACGTTGAAGATACTACTCTTATGGCCACGGCCTTGTGGTATGAGCAGGAAAAGATAATCGATGTTGATGATAAAAAACAATCCGGCTGGATGTTTCTCTGTTGAATAGATCTGCAGTTGGAAGTGAAAGTAAAATCAAATTGGGCAGCTTTGGGGGGAGGGGTCCGCAATATACAAGAACAGGAGTAGAGGATGATGAATGTATGGATTTGAGTGACAGATAAAAAGGCTGACTGTGATGTGAGCAAGGTAAAGGATGAATGAGACTGGAAAGAAAAGGAGAGTTCGTCCAAGGTGGGGAGGTTGGGCACTTATGCTTTTCAATGGTAACCAAATGAAGGAGACAAGGTAAGAGACGCACAAAGCGAACAAAAACCAAGGATGTGATATTAGTTGAATGTATTAAAAGGACTAGGGTAATTGATTTGTTGACGAGGATGCTCCTGCCATATGAGACATTGATGCGTTGTCATTTTTTTTTGAATCGCTTGCCTCGTTTGAATTAGCCACCACTTGATATCACTGGTTGGTCATTCTTCTTCTTCTCTTCTTCTCAAAATAAATTATGGAACCATTTATATCATTTACTCTCACTTACTACTGCATAGACCCCTCTATAGACCAGGTATTGTATGGATATTGTATTTTAGCCTGTGAAAGTCTGTAAAACTATGTGAAAGTCACGAAAAAAAGAGCTTGCTGTGATGGGAATCATGGGATGACGACGTCTACTTGAATGTGATAAACTCCAGGGAACATGCATGATATGAATACTCTACCGGTATTATAATAGAATAGTATTAATACTGAAGTATTCATGAAATGCACTAGCAAGAAAACCAATCCATATTGAGTAAGAATGTGTTTATAAACAGAATTATAAATCACTATCGCAGAAAATAAAAGAATTGATCATACTAATTCAGGGTTATTAACCCTTATTCATTCGATAAAGAAAGAAGAAAGATTATATATAAAAATTAGATGAAATTAGATGAAAGATATAGATTAATAACTCCTCTCCTAGGCTAATCGAATATTGGTAATATCCAAAATAAGAAGGTCAACAGAAAACTTACCTATAGAATAAACTCTATCTTTTGTATTTTTGTACCCAGAAAACGTGCGGAAACCCCTACCCGCTCCTGTCTATCAAATGTTTGAACGCTCAGAGCATGGTTAGATCCGACAACCCTAAGAATCATTTCAACACGAGATCATCCAGTGGATCGAAACTTTAAATTCTTGAACATGAAAATCATGATCCAAATTTCTAGATTTTGATCTTGCAGCTTGATGAACACATACTACATACAGTAAAGTAAGTATGATGAGCATGAAGATGCGCAAAATACCAAGGTAGTTAATGGGTTTTGCTTTTTTAGCAAGCTTTCTTTTTGATGCGCTGGTTTCTGTGTGGTTGATTTGAAAATCGATTGGCATACAATCCATCTGGCATCAGCTCCCCCAGCTTCTTGCTGCAAGTTGTCACCCCGTATCATCAATAGTTTCATTTACCTAACCAATCGAACCCTCTCTTCCAGCTGCATGAGTGCAAGCCTGCAAGCCTATAATCCTGCAAGCAATTCATTATTGCACAATGCACATACATATTTGTATGGGCCGAATATGAAGCTATCGCAGTCGTCCTTCCATTTCTGATATGTGTATTCGCTGTCTACAGGCTATACAACCTGTAGTATTCGCATTTTCATCACACCATAGAAAGTCGATGAAAACGGGGGGTATAACGCCCTCATTTATTACCGATCCAGTATTAAGGGGCCTCAAATTGCGAACACACGATGAGTCTTTCTTGTGTGGTCCTGTTCGGGGGTACAGTACCTACTTTGTATGACGGTGACATCAAATTTGGTGGTGGAGGCCATGAGGCTACACAGCTACAGGAGAGAGACCTTTTCAATTGAACAAGGGCAGATGCAAATTTTCCATTTTCTGTGCGCGATTTTTTGACCTTGCGCTTGCGATAACCCACTTTCATGTTGGTCTACTGTAAGACTTACAAACTTTTTCAGAGTACTGTACTCGGCGTAAAAGTTTAAACTCGACAATAATAAATCAAATTACAAACGGTTTTCGGCTTGTATATTTGAAAGCTACAAGCTTAATCCACCAGATTCGGAGTATTTAGATTATGTCCTATGTTCCACTACTTGGTTCGCTTCAGGAACAACAATACAAATCACGGTAGCACAAGCAAGGTTCGGAGAGGATAATTTCAAGGATATTGCTTACTCTCACCGAGATGATCCGAGGTTTGTTTGTAGCCGTGTTATTACTCCTCTAGGCATTTCACACCGGTTATTAAAGTCTCCCAGTATTTTTCTTGGGCTGAGGAGAAAGTTACCGGGTATTCCGCTCAATACTGAAATTTTTCAGGATGATTTGTTGATCGTATCAAGCAATATCATATCCCAACCATCTAGACACTCGAGGTTACATTACCCTAAAATAACTGAGCATCTAGTAATCGCTATAGCCAAGTTGATTTCCCCAAGAGTCTTCGCATGCCAACATGTGTGTCACAAGAGTGAAAGTGATTGGAAAGCCCCTGGAGAAGTTTTCAAACCACGCGTCAATTCACATTCCAATAGAGCTTACATCGGGAGGGGAAAATAGGAATCAGAAGCTCCCCTCAACCCGAGTCTATGTTGTATGGTCTAGCCGAGTAATAGATACCTATTCTACTCACAAATTTTTCACATTTCGTTTGTTATATGTGAGTAGATTGATTAGATCCAACTAATCTGCATGATCCCGAACACGAAATATTACAATCTCCCCATTGGCACGATGTTCAATGCAGTGACTGTGATTTCTTCGTGCAATGTACAAGGATAGCTTTATCAAACGAGACTTGACAGACAGAATAGAATGCTACGCGACGATAACTGTACCAACAAGTCCAACACTGAGCTCCCACTTGAGCCGCCAGCCTACAGTTCGATTGGAAAACGACACTCGTGTTAGAACACGACCGAGTGACCTGTGATCCGAGTCAGCTATCACTAGCCTATGAATCTTGGCAAATCAAATCACCACTTCCTGTCCTCAGCTGCTACGATTAGAATCATGTTGTACCGCCTCAAGCGATTATCCGAAAGATGCGCGAATGAGGCGGTGAACTTGACACCAGGAGACGCCAATATTAGAGACACTATATATGAGAATCAACAGAATGTCTGGATTGCAGTTGAGCAACGGTGGAAATAGACCAAGAAGAAACAGGCATGGCCTAACAAAAGATTATATATATCAAAAGGCGGTATGAATAAATAAAAATGCTTCGTATATTTCGTAGATTCGATAGAGTGACTTGAGCGGGAAGAAAAGAGTCGAGAGTCAGCAAATTTGAGCAAATGGGTTCAGTTCAGTAAGATGGACATATTCGTGATATTCTACAGAATAACTCTTCCTCAGAATTTTTATAATAATAACCTGAAATATCAACTTTCTTATAAAACACATGAGCTCACTAGAGCTTGAGCTTGTGAATCGTAGCAAGCTTCATGCTTTCTCCCGCAATAGAGGGGTAATCGTTATCTCCACGTGACTTCTTCTAATCTAGTTCCGTCTACGCGGGGATCAGAAAGGAGGAGAGGATTTTTCCACTCCACCGCGTTTCGCATGTTGTGGTGATCAATCCAACTTTACCCATACATCAACCATGCCAGTGAGTACGCTCCGCCCAATTCTGTTCCCAACATTACTAACCATGTGTCCTCCTCTCAGCTAATAATACTAACCGGCTACCCCACATCCGGTAAAACTTACCGGGCAACCCAACTCCGGGAATACCTCCTCGCCAAAATATCCGCCTCCCCCTCCACCAGCCCTTCCTCATCTCTCCGCGTCCACCTCATCTCCGACCATACCCTCGCCATCCCCCGCGAAGTATATAATCTCGAATCCAAGTCTGCGAATGAACGATCTAACAATGCGAGCGAGAAAGATGCAAGAGCTTCAATCTATGCTGCAGTGAAGAGAGTGTTGAGTAATAAAGATGTGGTGATATTGGATGGGGGGAATTATATTAAAGGATGGAGGTACCAATTGTTTTGTGAGGCGAAGGCTGTGAGGACTGGATGCTGTGTTATGCATGTTGGGGTTCCGACTGATAAAGCTAAGGAGGTTAATGAGGCGCGGTTGGAACAGAAAAATACGTCACATTTGGAGCAAGTTAAGGGCGGAGAGGAGATTAAGGAGGAGAAAAAAGCATATGAAAAGGATAATTGGGAAAATCTAGTATTCAGATATGAGGAACCGAATGCGATGGTACGCTGGGATTCCCCGCTATTTACAGTTGTGTGGGAAGATGAAAATGTACCCGGAGATGCGATATGGGATGCTATAATTGGGGATGATTCTGAAGGAAAGAGGAAGATAGTTAGGCCGAATGCAGCGACAGTGGCAAAGGTTCATAGTAGTGAGGGCTTTTTGTATGAGTTGGATAAGACGACACAAACAGTTCTCAACCGGATACTGGAATGGAGTAAAGATCATCCAGGAGAAGGAGGAGGAGAAGTTAGTGTAGGGGAGGATTCGAGGGGAGAGGAGTTGACGGTGGAGTTGCCGGGCAATCCAGTAGGATTACCGGGATTGCAGAGGGTGAGGAGACAATTCATTAGTTTGCAGAGGACGAATGCGGTGCCGGTAGAGAGGATTAGAGAGACTTTTGTGAGATATTTGAATGATAGTTTTGAGGCTTAGGGATTGTGGGCATTGGTTTGGAGTTTAGGAGGCTGGATATGGATACCCTAGAAGTCACAAAAACTCGCAAAAGTTATCATCTACCTGAATATCTATTCGAAAAATGTCACATCATTTCCACAACTAACATACCCAAATCGGAAAAGAATGCATGCACAACTTCATGTACTACATCTCATTTGAACCGTGGTTTGGAAACAATGAACTCATTCACATCTTATATCAAACACCTAAGCAGTCCCTTTAATCCATCCCACTACCCGCTCGCCCCATTCCTCTCCCTCCCCACTATTCAAAGCCAACGGTGGACTAATATGATTATGGCCTTCTAACCTCACCACCTCAATCTTCTCACCCCACACCTCTTCCGCCAACCTCACAAAATCCTCATTGGAATTTAGAATTTCATCAACCGGATCCCACTCCGAACTCATGACCAAAAGTTTCGGAACCCCCAATTCCTCTCTGCTCTTCCTCGTCGCTCTCAATAGCCCACATGGACATTTCGTCTTCACATCCTCATCTCTCCCATAATATCGATGCAGCATCTCCTTGCGTCCCTCCGACGCCTCGTTGAAGTGAAATGGTACTCCTACTTCCACGGCTCCTTTGAGCGTGACGCTGGATGAATCTCCCTGCCATGCTTTTCTCTCGGCTAGAAATCGTGGTTCTAGGAGATATGTAGCAATGTGAAGTCCTCCTGCTGAGCTACCTCCTAGATATACATTTTTCTTATTTCCTATTCCGTCTAAAATATCGGTTTTGGAAAGCCATTGCAGAACAGCCGATATATCTTCGGCTCCGCTTGGATACACAGCGCCCTCGCCACCGGTATCGCTATCTACACGTCGATAATCGGGGATGATGGTAGTGATTCCTTTTTGGGCGAAGAAAGATCCTAGATTATGGTAGACGAGATTGTCAAGGAAAGAGTTGCTGAGGATCTTATCACCGCGGGTGAGACCGCCGCCGTAGAAAAATATGAGGATGGGGGAGGGAGAGGAGCTTGCGGAGGAATAGAGATCGAGGGTTTGGCGGGCGTGCGTTCCGTATGTGTGGGTGCTGCGGGGGACGGAGAGGATGGCGGTGCGGTTTTGGATGAGATAAGGTGCCATGATTTGCATGGTGGGGAGGATAATGTCCATGATTTTGGTGCCGGTTGTGAGGGAAAGGTTCTTGAGTTCTTCCATGATTGTGGTTTTGGAGGTGTAGTGTGATGATGTGGATGGTTAAGGCTTGATTTGCTATGGTGAAGCAAGGTGAGAGCTATGGTGTTGTATTATACAATTTCCCAAATATCCCTCGAGCCTTGCAAGCAAATCAAAAGGAAGAGTGATGAATCGTTGCTGAAGTATGTTTTATACACCGAGTAAATCTCGAAACCCGGTTCGTCATCTGTCACTTTACAAGAGGCATGCCGTCCACATACACATCATGCGTATTTTCAACCAGTAATATGAATATGAATGAATTCATGACTCCATTCACGTCCACTAGACTCACTAGACACGGACTGTGTGAATACCGATACATCCATCACTCGGTGATCGGATTCAAAACAAAAACAGCGAGATTAGAAACGGACGATCTCGGACTATTGAGAATTATCCTCTGAGAAGCCTATTTAAAAGCCCTAGAAAGTTGGGGCCCGAAGTCCTACGAATGTGAGAGTGTGGGGGATGGGATGAAGTCTACGGGTCCCCTGTTTTACCCCTCATGTATCGTCCACATTTCCATGTGGACGGTGAGGACGTACCGCGAGCCGTAGACTGATAGATAGATAACTTTTCAAAGAGAGTTTCTGGATCATCTTATACTTTGTTTTCCCTCTTTCTAATTCCCTCCTCCATCTCTGCGTGCAATAACTCCTTCCTTCTCATTCCACGCATTCCACACATATCACACATCCCACCAAATGGCCCCCATCCCCATCTCACCACTCCCCCTGGAGAAGCAACACCATACGTACTCCCCTGTTTCACAGGCGAACTATGGACGATCCCCTGTTCCAATTCCACGATGCGATTACTCATCACGGGAAAGGAAACAAATAAAGCTTTTGCGGTTGTGGGGACGGGTGGAACGAAAGATGACCCAATTGGTTTTCATTATCATAAAGAGGCTCATGATGTGTTTTTGTGTTTGAAGGGTACGCTGAATGTGTGGGCGAATGATGAGGCGAGGAGTTTGGGTCCGGGTGATTTCGCTAGTGTGCCGCCGGTAAGTGGTTGTTGTTGATGTATTTTTTTGCTTTCGGGGTGGGATTTCGGGATGATGACTCTTTGAAGTCCTGGTTGCTTTTAACATTCAAGTTAATGTTGGCGTCGAGTCAAAATATGACGATGCTACTCGGATAAAGCACATAGGAAAATAATGCAAAGGCTAACTGAACCCTTCTCCTCTCCTCTCCAGGGGACAATCCATCAATATCAAATCACCACTTCTCACACCGAATTCATGGGTCTCATCATCCCTGGTGGATGGGAGGAATTCTTCCGTTTCATTGGCGAACCATACTCTGGTCCCCTATTCCCCACAAACGACAATCGCAATCCCTTCGAAGTGCTCATCCCAAAACTAATGGCTGCGACTGAGAAATTCGACATGATCCCCGTACGTGAAAAAAAGAGCTTCGATCCACAGCCATGGAACGGTACTGAGAATAAGTTACCCGGAAAATGTGAGAACGGAGGATATTTCCTAAAGGAAGGAGAGGGCGAAAAGAAGATTATCGGAGGAACAGTAGTGAGAGCTCTGTGCAGCAGGGAGGAAACGGATCACAGATTTGCCATTTACGACATCCTGGGAAGCTCTATGCATACATCCAAGGCATTCGACAAAGAAGTCCAATTTGCAGATACTCACCACGCCATATACACCGTAGAAGGCGCCCTCAAATTAATCATTGGAGGCGAGGAAGTCGTTGCTCCAGCAGGAGAAACCACATTTGTACCTGCGGGTACAAAGTTCAAGGTGGGCTTTGAGACCGTGTATGCAAGAGCATATATTTTTGCTAATGGAGGGGGTATTGGGGAATTGTTGAGTGGATTGGGGAGTGTGTATCAAAGTGTGACGGTGCCGGATAAGGTTGAGGGCAGTTGGGATGAGGGGAAGTTGAAGGAGTTGGAAGGAAAGTTGGTGGTTTTAAGTTTTTAGGTTTTGAAATATAATAAATAGAAGGTACATGTGAGTATATATGTGTTCATGTTAATTTTGAATGAAGCAGATAGAAGATGAAATACACTTGTAGTCATTGCATCGCTTCATCAGACTTGCACTTTCACAACCAACACAATTTATAGAATCAACCACTCAAGATTTTGTCTCAGGCTAGTACGTGGGGATAGCTCTTCTTCTTTCCAATCTGTATTTGAAATTTCAGAGAGTGAAAAGAAGGTACTTGTTATGATCATATATTGAAAAGAAGCATTAAAAAAGATGAGATACCGGTATGCAACAACGATATTTTTGAACTTTGCAACAGGAGATTTCTCAATTGAGAATACGAATGAAAAGAAACCGATGATAGGAATGGTTGAGATGCAGTAGAGATTTTGAAAACAAAATCAAATGGGAATATTTCTCCCATGAGTGAAATTGAATGTTATGCTAGGTAGATGTTCGATCGAAGCTCACCGGGAGCTCACCGTAAATAATTTCCAGTGAAGTGACATCCTTTTCTAGAATTATCCCCGGTGACCTTTTGATTGCCTACCTATTAGTAATTTATAATCCTTTCATCGTGCCTGCCATTTCCATACCTTTCTCCAAGATCAGAAACTTGAGGCTAACCTGAATGAAGACTAGTTTCATATTCGTATTCAACTTAGAACATCTCATTGTTGAGATGGGTCGTAACGCTGCAGCAAATAAAGCTATACCGGTACATCAAAACATCATCAGGATATCAACTAGATACTCATTTCATCCAACATTGGAGTTCTATCACCTAGAAATAATGTCAGATTCAAACGCAAAACGACCCCTACTCCAAGGTCCTCTCCGTCCACCTCGACCAAACCCACTAGCCATATCCTATACCCAACCTCCCACATCAAGAAACGAAGTATCAATAGGTATCAGAGGTGGTAACATCAGAGGTGAATCTCCTGCGATGTTTATGTCGGTATCTGTTATACGCGGATTTCATACTTACTTGTTATCATCTCACAGTTGTGGAGTTCAGTGGATCTACAATTCCACAGCCGTTTCTTGATCCATCAATCATGCAGAAAAGGATTCAGTTGGAACGAGAATGGAAACTGGTTCAAGAGAGAATTACACGGGAACAACTTGAGAGACGACAGACTAGAGCTTCTTCGAGATCTTGAAGGAGAGGTTGTTCAAATGCGTGACTGTTATCACGTGATCTGTTAAATGTCGTGTTTGTTTGGGATAAGCGTTCGGGTTGCAGTCATCAATGCCGAATTAATCTCCGATTTTCATTCATATGTCCTACCCAGAAGACTGCTCTTGAAGATGCACGACGCTCTGCATGCTTAGGCCATCATGTGAGTTACAGCGGTCATCTTCCAAAGGTCCGAAGTCGGCCGGAATTTTCTAAATACCACACTCACGCGATTTTTGAAGCTATCCGGGTACTTACATGTTCTGATAGATCTCATCTGTTGTTCCTTATGACCTGAAGATATCAATGAGGTTATTCAACTTTGGGCTCATTCCTTGGTTTTATGTAAGAGATGTGATACTATTCGGCGACGTCAGAACCCCCTAGTCACGGTTACTGACATACTTTGGATCTGGTGTGCATAAAGATGGATCATCAGAGCCGCCTCTTACTGCACCCCGCCTTTTTAATATCTCTTATGAATGGATTGACCCTGAAAGCTTAAGTTCTTCCCTGTGGCTGGCTGCCACATTCTATGGAAAGTCATCCATGGCATTATTGCAAACCTCGGCAAGAAGTTTCTAGATCCCAAAGTTATTACTTCGGCGTCGTCAAATCCGAGCAAAACATTATCGGCATTGACTCGTCGTAAGCACTAAGAGGCTAGTGTTGACGGGCAAGCCAATAGATGTGCGATGCGGAAATCGATGTGTATCACCAGCTTTTCCCCCGACGTGTTCATTTTCTCGAAATATCATCAAAATAATACCAAATAGGCCCGAGTCATTTAGGTAAGAAACTTCACATCAAGTTGTCCAAAGTCGACCTCGTGGAACTCCTTGCCAACCCCTTATGACGCCTTTATGTCGATCAACATACCACGACTTTCTTAAGTGAGCCAATGAAGGTGTATATACCACGTGAGAAGAGAAGCTCAAGGATGACTGAACCAGGATTGTTGTGGGGACAACGCAGAGCAAGATCTTCTCATCTCTATTGACAACCGGGAAACGCAAAGCTTCCGAAGGTTTCCAATCGTTCATTTAAAGAGTATATTAGCTGCAGCATGCTTGATATGCAACGCACAAGAGATGTACCGACATCATTCGGGACAAACCTCAGAAAGCTGCTTTAAAGAATCCGTTTGCTTCGGGCCCAGCTCAACATGGAAGTACTTTTCCTAGTAGTACTTTCTTGCGGGTATAAAGCTCTAAGTATTAGGGCGATTAATAACTATGAGTCAAGAGTTGGTCTAGGTTATATTTTTAATTCCTTTCGATGAGATTTGGAAACTTGAAAATGGATAAAATACCTAGTTGTAGGAAGTCTTGAGATTTTTTAGTAGATGTTACAGTCTCTTTGATACTGTTTGATAGGTAAAAGCGGCAACACCACAGCCTGCACCACAGATATGTACCTTGCACCAATAATTGCCGGTGCTGTACTTCCTTTTCAACCTTTGCAAACGAAGTTCATGTTGGACCCTCATATATTGGAGTTTATCTACTGGCTACGAGGCCCAAAAGAGACTACCTAACTGGATCTATCAGACTTGCATCTTCCGAGGAGTTGGCTTTGTGCAATCACCCGATACATAGCATGCGGCTTGGCTGATATCGTTTCTATTTACTACCATGTCTACATACGCTATTTCCAATAGAATGGTCATGAAGACCGACGTGTCTTTTTGCAGCCGCAATTTTCGTTCTTGCCTTCCATTCATGCAATATCGGATAGTACCGTATACTTACTATCTTGGCTGCTCCTTCGCTGCGGGAAATAAGTATTCGGAAGCTCCTCCCAATCTTGGATGAATACTTCCTTCAAACCAACAAAAGTTATCTTGTGCCTCCTTTGCGCGTTCCTTTCACCGTACTTTGAAAAACAAATACGTTGACTTCCATACAATATTTGACTACCTTCTGAACATCTAGTCCTCTGGATACCATCTAGAACCTTAATTAAAATGGTATCATCTTTCAAAACTCTCTTCATCGCAGTATGTCTGCTAATGATCGAGGCTACACCCTTGTGAGAACCGTCTTATAGACAACTTACAGTAGTTC
Source organism: Sclerotinia borealis F-4128 (assembly GCA_000503235.1). NCBI lineage: Eukaryota > Fungi > Ascomycota > Leotiomycetes > Helotiales > Sclerotiniaceae > Sclerotinia > Sclerotinia borealis. Next base: position 376,243 of record KI628545.1, read on the forward strand.
ACTAACACGCATTTAGACTCAAGAAAAAGGGGTTGAGCTTCGACTACAATGGCGGCAAGGTTCGTGGAGTCAATTTGGGAGGGTGGTTTGTGCTCGAGCCCTGGATTACCCCATCATTGTTCTATGGTTCTTGGGTAGATGAGTGCGTATCTTCTAATAATGACCGCTAGCAGATATCTGCTAACAAGCTACCCATTCCAGGTACACGCTTACTCAAACGCTTGGGAAATCTGCTTCTCAAAACCTATTAAACGCACATTGGGCAACTTGGATAACACAACATGATTTCAATGAGATTGCAAGTGTTGGGTTGAATCATGTCCGCATACCAATCGGATATTGGGCTTTGAATCCGCTGCCTGGTGATCCTTATGTCCAGGGACAACTGCAATACCTAGACCAAGCTATTGGCTGGGCAAGACAAGCTGGCTTGAAAGTTATTCTGGATGTTCATGGGGGTAAGACACATTTTGTAACTGCGTAAAAACCTTCGCTAATTGCTGGACAGCTCCAGGAAGCCAAAATGGGTTCGTTGAATATGGCAAGAACTTGGAGTATGATCAGAAGGCTAACAGCATCTGCAGATTCGATAACTCTGGACGAAAAGGACCCGTTACTTGGACCCAAGGAGACACTACTAAGCAAACCTTGGCTGCTATCCAGTCACTCGCCTACCGCTATGCTCCAGCGACAGACGTTGTTACGGGAATTGAGCTTCTCAACGAGCCAGCTAGCTGGGACCTTGACATGGGTGCAGTGAAGCAATTCTATTATGATGGTTGGGGAAACGTGAGAAACGCAAATCCTGATACCGCAGTTGTCATTCATGATGCGTTTCTTTCTCCGCCGTCATGGAATGGCTTCATGAACTATCAATCTGGAGTTAATGACATCATTCTCGACACGCATATTTATCAAATATTTTCCTTTGCAGAGGTGGCCATGAAGCCTTGTCAACATGTTCAGGTTGCTTGCAGTCAGATTGGCAACTTAGCCAATACAGATAAATGGACCATCGTCGGGGAGTTTAGCGGTGCCCAAACGGATTGCGCAAAATGGTTGAATGGCTTTGGTGTAGGTTCTCGATACGATGGTTCATATCCGGGTAGTTACGCATGGTACGGATCTTGCCAGACGAAAGATGTAGGAACGGTTGATGGTCTACTTGAAATCGACAAAGTCAACCTGGCATACTTTATGGAAGCCCAGCTTGATGCATACGAAGCTCATTCCGGATGGGTGTTCTGGACGTGGAAGACGGAATCAGCTCCCGAATGGCATTTCCAGAACTTGACGAGAGCGGGCTTGATACCCCAGCCATTAACGAGTAGAAAATATGGAAAACAATGCGCGACTTCGACTTGTTTGATTCCAGACAGTTGAGGGCTGTAAGCCCGGGGCTCATCAGAAGCCACCAGTTTTATCCTTTTTGGCAATTCAGCAGCAGACATAGGGGTAGGTGGTGTTCATACATGCAAATATTACGCATTTACAATGCAATAACGATACCCTGTATCCACTCGGGGAGTTAGTAGATCAATATAACAACGAATTAGAGGCCAAGAGATGCCAAGAGAGGAGTAATCTATTAGTGTAACATTGAAAGCTTTGGTTTGACCGTCTGAATCAGATGGGAATAACGAATAGAAACATTGAGGTCGATTTTCTTTTCTTCACACCGCATTTGTTGCCATAATAACTACTGACGTTGATTCATGAAGGTTGATCCTGGTAGTGTAGTAGTGTGTGTGTGTGTGTGTGTGTGTGTGTGTGTGTGTGCCGGAAAAGTTTCCGGAATGTGGAGTGGATGGAATATCCCCAGCTCGTTCATTTCCCCCTCCCATTGAAGATCCCGGGGTTTAATATTATCCTAATATCCCTTATCACCTTTTAGACTTGGGTCATTGACATGGATCATAACGATAGAACAGATTATGTGCTTCGATATCTCTGATTCATTGGTTCTGTCATCCTTCATTATTGCCGTGAATTTATTCCGGGAGGATTTCTAAGCCACCCGGCCATTTGACTAAGTTTGTGGGGGTGGATGAAACATTTGGAAAGATCTGACAATCAATCAAAGAGCTACAAAATACAACAGCACTTCCTTTCTTTCGTTTCTTTGTTCTTTTATACCCCTTTTGCAACGTCCAACACAAAGTACATTCATTCAAACAACTTAATATCAGAAACAATGTCTCCATCCGCAACCGAAGGCAATGGCATCACATCCAAGATATCATCCAAAATTAATGATGCAGTTTCATCCTCAAATTCCTTTTCAATCTACACAATACCCCTCATCATAAACAACGAACCACACCAATCTTCCAAAACCTTTCCCGTCCATTCACCATCCGACAACTCTCATCTCCACAACTGCACATCCGCATCAGCATCCGATATTGAACTCGCCCTCAATACAGCTCAAGCTGCATACCCAGCATGGCGCACCTTACCTCCACCTCAAAAACGGGATATCTTCCTCCGAGCCGCCGCCCTCCTACTCGAACAAAAAGTCACCCTCGAAGAAACCATGATTAAAGAAACCGGCTCCGATCCCCTTTGGGCCGGTTTCAATACGCATCTTGCTCGAGAAGGACTCCTCGATGTTGCTGGTCGTATAACTTCCATCGCGGGTAGTATACCCATGACCTCTGAAGAAGGGCGCAGCGCACTTGTGTACAAGGAGCCCTATGGAGTGATCCTCGGCGCTGCACCCTGGAACGCTCCATATATTCTCGGTTTCCGTAGCGTGACATATGCGCTTGCCGCTGGAAATTGCGCAGTATTGAAAGCGCCGGAATTTTCACCCATGTGTAGTTGGCACATATGTGATATATTCCATAAAGCAGGGTTACCCAAGGGAGTCTTGACATTCGTGGCGATAGCGAGTGAAGAGGCTCCGGCGCGAACGGAACAGATGATCGCGAGTCCGATTATCAAGAAGATCAATTTTACTGGGAGTACGAGGGTGGGTAGGATTTATGGGGAATTGGCTGGGAAGTTTCTAAAACCGGTCGTGCTGGAATTGGGTGGGAAGGCTAGTGTCATTGTGTGGGAAGATGCGGATTTAAAAATGGCGGCGGCGGAGTGTGCAAAGGGGGCTTTCTTGCATTCAGGTCAGATCTGTATGAGTACAGAGAGAGTACTGGTTCACAAGAACATTGCAGCGGAGTTGTGAGTTCTTCTTTTCCATTATATTTGCACCTTTATCCTTGTGATTCCCGACAAAAAGGGAAATAAATAAACACCACAAAACTAACAACCTATACAGCGAAAAAGCATTCGCAGCCGCGACTGCAGAAATGTTTTCCACCCCAGGAACCCTCATTAACCCCACCGGCGTCTCCAACAACGCCTCCCTAATCAACGATTCCCTCTCCAAAGGGGCCTCCATCCTGCACGGCACCCCTCCATCCCCCGATTCCCCCCCTACCACCCAAATGGCACCCGTAATCCTGAAATCCATCACCCCCTCCATGGACATCTACCACAAAGAATCCTTCGGGCCCACCGTCTCCATGATTGAGATATCGACCGAGGAAGAAGCGATCCGCGTCGCAAATGACACGGACTATGGACTCGCAGCCGGCATCTACACGCGGGATTTGCAGCGGGGATTGAGGATAGCGAGGGCGGTAGAGAGTGGTGCTGTGCATATTAATGGACATAATGGGAGTGTGCATGATGAGGCGGGACTGCCGCATGGGGGCATGAAGGATAGTGGGTTTGGGAGGTTTGGGGCGGCGGGGTTGGAGGAGTGGGTTAGGACGAAGACAGTTACGTTTATGGATTAGGGGGTGTGAAGCGAGTTTGTTTCTTGGTTTATTGGTTGGTTTATTTGTTTGCTGATGACATTACATGGATGGAAATGAAATGTAGTGCAGGAATGTGATTTCTGCGAGTTTTGCTTCGTTGGCCCTGAAACGGGAGATACCATGTCCATGATGTACAGAACTTACACTCGAGTATGCTTAATTTGAACTAACTCTAAAGCACACCAAGCATGTATATATCACAAATGACTAGATCACAATCCACGACCAATTCCGCAAGCCCAGTCCAATATCCGCAGACACCTACAAAGCTGAGAATGTATGTAATCTCGAACAATAAAATAAAACATTTTCATCCAAGATACTTACTTATCCAGACTTATACTCGAGTACAGGACGCAGAACCTGAGACACTACGCTTGCTTACTCGAGTATATTATGATACACTCTGCATTCTGTGACTATCTAGCTAGCTATCTATCTAGTCTTTTTCTTTCATATCATACATGTCATGTTATACAGTACATATATTCACCATCGCCATCTTCAATGTGAGATTACAAAAATCCCCTCGAGAACTTCTACCCGATTCGTTTATTCAAATACCCACCTACTTTCATATTTTATTATTTATAATAATATCATTGTACAATAATTTGTGCCAGCGACACGGAACAGAATGTAATGTAATGTATGCGTGCGGGTGTATGTATATGCTAGCCACCTTTGGGTATACCATAAAGACCGAACGCCTTCATCTACTATCCCATGCCATGCTATGCCAAGCTAAGCCAATTAACGATGCAGATATCCAAGTACACACTCCTGAGATCTGCTCCTGATACTGTCTTCCTTATTATAAGTAGCCGACCCTAGCTTCCTTATCTCCGTAATTATTACTGTATATTCTCCTCACCAGGCGCCAATATCTTGACGCTTCTTCTTCTCTCTACTGCAGGCCCAGTGCCTCCGCTTCCTCCACCAAAACCTAACGCTACCCTAACTCCCTCTACTGCCCTGCTTTGTCCTACCTCCCTAGCATCCCTCCTGACACTATTTCCCCTATCCCATCTACCAAAACCCCCTATCCCCGCTCCACCAGTCCGTTCCTTAACCTCTCTCTCCAACTCTCTCGCTCTCCTCTCTTTCCCCTCCTCCACTAATTCTTCTCTCCATTTGCCTTCCAAACACGGATGCATGCACCCCTCCAACGGACACATGCCCCCACTGTACCTCTCACCCTCTTTCCATTCATCCCCCGCATCCGCATGCCACTCAGTTATACAAGCTGTATGTCCCCCATGTCCACAACCGCCACAATACCACCATGTCTGCACGCCTTCCATTCCTGGTATATCATCCCGATGTTGACAAATCGGACACGCCGCGATCGGTTTTCGACAACGTGGACAAGACCATTCGGAGCCAGGAACTAGCGGATCATTTTCAAGGGGTTTGTTACACTCTGTACAGTAGAAGCCGACACTGACTTGTTCCTGTGCAGGTGCATAGATTGAGGGATAGAGTGGGACGCAAAGGTTCCGAAGAAGAGTTGCTTCATAGAAAAGTTGCATGCTCATGAGTCGATGATTATATTGGCGGAGAATGGCTTCGGCGTGGATTGGATCAATTGTATCGGGAGGGAGGAGACGTCGAAGGAGGAGGACCATTGCAGCTGCATTTAAAGCTCCGGTTTGAGTTTCGAACTCGATGGCGCGTTGTACGAGGGTGATGGGGTTTAACGGGGGTATGACGAATTCGGTATCATTGTCGTTGGGCCAGGGGAGGAAATCTGTTTCGATTAGGTTTGGATTAGGGGAATCGTTTTCGAAGGCGGATTTGATTGTTATTGGTGTTGGTGGGCGTTTGCGGTGGGTCTGGGGTGAAGGAATTACTGGATCTGGATTTACCATCTTGGGCAACTCTTCGGGGATTTTCTCCATGGAATCTTCTGATGGGCGAGAGTTGAGGCTAGATGAGGCTTTAGAATGCGACACGACGTTACCTTCCCAACTAGAGACTCTTTCTCGCAAGCTATCATCTCTCCTCACACTATGAGCATCGCTATCCGAACCACCGCCCAAGTATTTGGATTGAGACTCATTTGATGTTGAAAACATCTGGAAGCTCTCCCCAGAATCATGACGAGTAAGTCCCATTCGTTGAGCGTAACTGTTTTGTTCCGAATAGTCTAAACGAAGGGGTTGTTTTTTAGGCGGGACAAAGTCGGCGGCTGGCTTGAAGGCGTCCATACCATAAAAGTCATACCCTTCTATACTTGATGTCGTCTGCTCGGAGATGAAACTTCCAGGTACTGGTACTGGTATTGGTTCACGAATTGTTGAGGTGACCGGGGGTGGAAGTACCAAAGTGTCAATTTCTACCAATGGTGTATCTATTGCTTCTGTCATTTCTGCAATAGAATCCATAACAGGACGTACAAGTGGCGTTGTCATGTTCGAAGTACTTTCAATCTCATCCGCAATGATTGACCTCACGGCTGGATGAATGGCCACTTCGCTTGGGGCAATCGGTCGTTGACTCTTCCGGGGAGTCCTCTCATTTGACTCATTGTGCTCTTCATTGAGTCTCGCAGAGCTGCTGATGCGTTTTGGCCCCCCGTCCTTTTGCGAGTGACTTTGTAGTCTATGCTGGCGATGGAATTCTGCACGTCTAACTAACAAAAGATCCATCGTGAAACCGAGAAGTCTCCAAGTCTGAGCCAGCCGGTAATATCTGGCGTTCTCGGCACCATTAGCAAAGTGCTCTATAGTCGCTGAAATGATGACATTCAAAGGAGTATTTTCGGCTGTTTCACTCGCGTTCTTCGTCATGTATTCCAAATAGCAATTGGTCATATATTGATATTTCGACCGCTTTGGCGTTGAAGGAGCATGACCAATAGCCATGATTTGTTGAGGCTTATATATGCCGGTAATTTGTACAGCTTCTTCTAATCCCATCACTCTACTATCAGCCATTCCTGTCGCATTGGGTGGAGTAGTGCTCAGATTCTGCGTGAGTCGTCCACTATGCCGCCTTCGGAGATGTTGTCGCCTTCTTGGGCCTAGAAAACTGCCAACAACGTCCTCCTCCGAGTCACTATGACTAATAGCAAAGGACGGGGCATTTGGATGCTGTTGAAAGCTCGAAGACGACTCTGGAGAATTAATAGAAGGCCGAGTTCGTTTAGGCGCTTGTCGTTCCTCAAGCAACATCAACAAATCGCCTGCAGGGGAGAAAGAAAATGTTGATAAACTCCGACGATCGATGACCTTTGGTGAAAATGCTACATCTGTCTGTACAAAGTGTCCTTCCTTATCTACGCTCCATAAAAGATCTCGAGTACTCCAAAGAATACCTGTTGGTGCGTTATTTGATACCTCAATTTCCTTGAATGGCATGGCCGATCTAGCAATATCCCATAGATGTACCGTTGAGAATTGGGCTCTATTAGCACTGGTATCATCATAAGAAACGGCTACCTGGGCAACTCTTTTCCCTTGACCTGTGGCTGTCCAACAAGCAGGTCTCCAACAGACATTTGAGATGGGCGCGGGAGTAGTAAATGAATATCGGGCCCTTTGACCCCTCTCCGACCTCGACATGTCCCACACATGGCATTGCTGGTCTTTGCCTCCACTTACAATATGATCTCCATCCGGGTGCCATGAGATTGAGAAGACAGCACTGTTATGAGCAGTGATCTTCATCATGGGAGCATGCGCCTTCCTGAAGTCCCACTTTTGTAAAATCCCAGCATCCGTAGAGCATGCAAACTCCATGCCATCCGTTGGAGACCATTTGACATCCCTTACAGCATCTGCGTTACATTTGTAGGTAGCTACGCTTCGACGAGTGTCACGCAAATCGAAACACTTAACCGATCCATCTTGGCTGGCTGATAACAACCAGTTCCCTTTGAATGAATTGATCGCAAGCTTGTGAACCTGCCGAGCGTGTTCCTGAATCCGCGCAACCTCGAATCCTTCCCCTCCAGCGCGATTGAGATCATAGACGGTTATTCTTCCATTTCCACCGGCCGTTACGATTGTAGAGCTGAATTGTGTATGAGACCATCGAACGGCTCTGATATTAAGTTGTTCTGCGGTAGCTGCTGCCCCGTCATGCGCTGCTGCATATAGAGATATCGATGCACGTAGATCAATATCTTCTGTGATTGTCGACCCTTCTGTCTTAACAATCTTGAAGACTTTCGGACCAGCTACAATAGCGCGTGAACCATCGGGTGAACGACCGAGACATGTAAGTGGTGCGCCTGCTGAGTAGATGGTGCCCTGTGAAGCAGTCGGACGAAGTTGAGGCGAGTCAATGTTATTGGTGTCGGAAACCTCAATAGCAGTAGTAGTGGCAGATTGACCAAGCAACTTTCTCATTATCTTTCCTTTATTCATGATTGCAGGTTGTTTGCAGGTTATTTGCGCCCTCAAGGAGGCATTCTAAACTCGATCCTGAACAGCATTTGTGTACCAGTAGATTAAATGTCGATATTTTAGTAATGTTTAGCAAATTCGGTATAAAGCTTTAGGCATTGAATAGCGTTGAAATTGCCGACCTAAAAGTTACACCGCCCGAGAGAGAGAATGTTACCCGCAGCTACTTGCTTGTACATGAACACAACACCAAATAATGCATCATCTTTGAGCACCTTCCCGTATGCCAAATATTTCATATATGCCCGTTTGTATCTTTGTATCAGCTTCAGACTTACACAAAGCTTCTGTATTTGCCGGCGTTGTCTCCGATGAACATACCTAGGTACTGTTTTGATGACAACTCACAAAAGGAATTATATACCAGATCGCAGTCTCGATCATTCATTTACCTACTATGAGAATATGGTATGTCCATGTGTGTTTTGTAATGCAATAACTACTATTTTGGTATCTTCATTCTCTCCTTGCCCTTGTTCATATTACCCGCAGTGACAGTATACTCTCAAAGCAATGGAGAATGTTGTGGAGTCAACATGAACTCGATATCAGAATGTTGATTGACAATTGCATGCTACTTGGGAATCACTGGCTTCCTAGTTCATTGATTTGCTATAATCTCTTCGTTGGAAAGTCACTTGAGAGCAAATGCTCCCATCAGAGAGTGATTAATACTTTCCTTTTCCTGCAGCTGAAAACCGAATATCAAGTTGCTGAGATGAGTTTGTTAATGTGAGAACTGAGTTGCATGCTTTCCAACTCATCATCTGAGTCGTAGTCGACTTTATTATAGATCGAAGCCATAGGTTGACTCTTTTCAAAGTATTGGGAGGATTCAAAATGAAAGGGTTGATGATTATGATCAAGTGATCGAGACGATTTTCCAAAGCTTTAGGGCAATGATTATGGTAGATAGCAGGTAAATGTGTCAAACATTTGTCTTTCCATGCATTCATTTTGATATATACCAAGACGAGAACTTCCTTAACCTATATACCAACAACGCCTAGATTACGATCAAGTCCAAATATGAGGTAGGGTAGATGGCCTTTTCCTTCTCGATTTTGAAAGTCGAACTTCGGCAAAAGTCCCTCTCTTTGCTCTACAGATAGATTAAAGGGTCTTCTGTCTGCTAAGCAAGATTCTGCTAGTTGAATAACAAGCCTCGGGGTACTTTGCTTTTACTGCTTAGTTATTCAGCGATTTGTCATTTGTGCTCCTCATGTCACATGCTGCCGCTCTAGTTATTGCAAAAGCGGGCAATTATCGCTCACTTTGTGCTCAGTTATCTAGGTAATGACCATATAAGTAGCATGGTCATTGTTCTTTGTCAATGTAAGATGATTGAAAGCATCGTTATAAGCCATGGTTTTACTCTGGCTTGTTTGCGTGGGATCTGTTGGAGTGGTCATGGCTGCCAATAGCCACACCGAGCGGTCCAGGAAGCATACGCGCGCTCTTCCTACACAACCAACCACAGCCACATATATACCCCGTATTGACATCATGTGTTGGTTTCGAATCGACAAAAAAGTTTTTGCCTCGGATAAACGTTGTTGGATAGGTTTAGATGTGTGTCGCGTGTGTTTTAACACTGGAAAAACGGCGTCTTCCGCTGGTCCGCCTATCGCAAGCCACATCTCCCAGTAGGAGCATTCTACAGGTCCAAATTTCAGACCTTACACGTAGCTTTAGTATGGCCATTACGAACTTTTTGCAATAACCGCAAACCATATAATGGTTATGACCAAGGCCTCCGTCCTGTCTTCTCACCTGAGAGATAATGCAAGCCTCCCCCCCCCCCCAACTCCTCTGTCGGTATCTTTCGCACATTCCTGTTGCGGCTTCTATCATAATCAATGATGTCTACTACGGATTGACTCATTATTATTACATCAATCAGCGAGCATTATAATACATCCCGACTATATTTATGTTTTCAAACAAAAATCGACCCCACGATACAGAGATCGGAGATAGGTAATGTGGTTGGCTCGACCTGCTGGCAAAGTTCTGTGGGCAAGGCATCAGAAGAAAAGGTATAGAAAGAAGAATAACCCGGATTTTGGTGCTCCAAAGAATCAAACAAAAAGTAGTAGTAGGGATCGTTGGTGGTCTGCCAAGGATAAGAAGCCTCGACAAGAACGATGGTGGGCGGAGTCTGAAAAAACAACTAGTCCCGAGGAAGAGGATATGGAGATGAGGAGGATGGCAGACAAAGCATCGAATATGAGAAAACAGGACGCTGAATTCGCTAGGGAAAAAGAGCGATTTGAGAAGAACGCCTATGTGGCTAAACATGATCAAAAGGAAGCTGCCGAAATACTAAGAGAGGAGCACAAAGATGTAAAGAGAGCCGAATCCGATGTCAGGAGAGATGAAAGTCGATTGAGGAAGCAATATGCGGCTTTTCGAGTCGAGAAAGAAAAACTCGAAGATGAAAAGGCGTCGATTCGAGAAGAGAAGAGAAGCCTTCGTCTTGCAAGGGAAAGATTGAGGGAATATAGCGAGAGGGTGAGGGAAACAATCGATAGGGCGGTAGATTATGTAGGTGGGTATCACGAAGAAGATGAAAAATTGCCGACAAAGCAACTATGGATTCGACGAACGTTGTTTATATTTACTGGTTTTCCTATTATTGGTTTATATTGTACGTCCGATTTGTTCTGCTGCATACCAAATTACATACGTTGCTAAAGAACCTTTTAGTTATTGTTTTGACGGGATGCATGGCAAATAATGTGATATCCCGAGCCTTCTTTACCATCGATGTATTCAGCGGCGCATCCGACGAATTCATCGTTCCCAATTTTCGCGTTGGTTATTTTGGTACGTACACAATATACACTATACACTATACACAGTTTACAACTCACAATCTATATCCTCTTCATCCCCGTCCTAACCAAATCCCCATCTAGGAATCTGCGCCGTAATCCCCAGCACAGGTAACGATATCTGCACACCCAACTTTCCCTACGGGCGATCCGCCGCTAGCGCTGCCGCCATCGTGCAATCCGCACTCTTTCAAGGCAGCACCGACACTTCCACCGCCACCAACATCGAACTCGCCGTCGGCATCCAACAAAAGCTGCTTCCCTTAATCATCATGCCCTTCATCGCTTTCACTATCGGACTCCTGTGGACCATCTGGGTTCTCCCTACTTCCAAAATGGCCTCGGCAATCCTGCAGTGGAGCGCGGGCAACATGATGAGTGCGGCGGGTAGTATCAGTACGGCGGGAGGCGCGATCCAATTTGTTACGGGCATGAGTACGGGACAGCAGATTAGTAGGGGGGTACCGTTGCAGATTGGTCAGTATTTGATTGCGCTGGGAAGTCTTGGGTTTGCGGCGCTGGTGGGGTATATTGATAAGAGGGGGAGGAGGAAGGCGCATGAGGGGTTTAAGATGCAGTTTCAGGTTTCGGATTTTAAGGCGTGATGAAGGGGATGAGCGGGGGTGGGGACGGGGGCAGGAAAGGTTGTTGTAATGAAGTGAGGTTTCTGTAAGTTAGTTGCTGGACGACAATTGTTCAGCATCTTATGTTTTTCCGTTCTAGAGGCATGAGAGTTGTTTGAGTCTGGTCGGGTTAAGCTGATTGGTTTATTTCATGTCTGTTTTTGTATGCATATTAGTCAGAGTTAAGTTAATCTTGTGAAGAATCATCCATCAGAATATTTCCAAACCATATCATCCCTGCTCTATTCATATGAATTGATGATGATGATGATGATGATGAATCCTGGCCAAATGACTGAACGACTCACTTATGCTACTCTCACTATCTCATATCTAGGTGAATATCAAGATACACAAAAGATATCTCATGTTCACTCTATCCATATGAATTGATAATTGATGATGATGAGAAACACAAGTGAATAAATAAGATATGCAACAGGAAGATATATGTCTTCATGATTGGTGCATATGTATTCATCGGACAGATGACTATATAAAAATGAATATTCAGATATGCAACAAATACTTGAGTATATGCAATGAATATTTTGTTTCCATATTTTTAAATGAATTGGTGATGGATTATAGATATAGTTAGGTGAATAGTAGTTTTAGATGTGCAACAAGAAGATGTGATTTTGTTTATTGGTGTATAGATACTGGAGATGTGGTGAGAGGGGTGAATGGGCGAGAGTGAGGGGGTGAACGTTGAGATGTGTACTTATAACTACTGTACTGAGTAGCAGGAAATGCTAAGTATAAGGAGGAAAGAGATATGGGAATTGATATTTATGAGTATGAGATGATAGCTAGTAATACTAATGAATGATATGCATGCAATAAGAAAATATAGTTCTTTCGATAATTATATCAAATACGAGTACACTTGAGTACCATAAGATGTGAGATATGGGATAGGTGAATATTAAGACGTGCAACCAAAAGAACATAGCGATACATAAGGAAAGAGGAATGATATTCCTTGCCCGTTTAGTATATAAGAATGAAGTTTTGTATATGTACATCCAAGGCAGTTGAATGAATTGTGAGATATGCAACAAGAAAGTTGATGGGGATATATGAGAAAAGAGAGAGCTATAAGTAGGTGAATGAACAGATCAGACGTTATCTAGTATCTAGATACATCTACTCGAGTACTAAGTAGGTATTTTCAATTCTTCAATTCATTCTATCATGTAACTGTCACGGTATTTATGAACTTTGGTAAATATTTTGTATGTCTTAGATATTCACCACTACTGAGTAGGCAGAATTACATTTCATATTCACAGAATAATCTACTGCCATTCGTAGTCGAATTGTCGCTTTTAACAACGAGCGTAGTGATTCTATAGCAAACTACTATTATAGTCCGTGCGAAGGTAGGGAGGGACAGCAGCAACATCTATGAGATATCTTAGATCGATCTAAACAAACTTAATAAAGGAGGAATCTTGAAATATCATATTCTTCCGGAATAATCACTTGAATTATTCCCGAAAAATACATATTCGGGTTGGCCTTCCGCGCAGATGTTCATAGTATTTTGCTGTCCGAGTTTGAGAAACCTTAGAATGCTTTACCCCTTCATAAATCCCTAAATCCATAACCGACATAATCCCGATATCGGCACAACCCATCCCTTCATAAAAAATTCCCTCCAACAACTTGATGTTCGTTCATCCACCTGTACTCCATCATCGCATCGGAATCCCACCATCCCACCAAGCCACCAAACTCCATCGAAGCAAAAATTCATCGACGATGTCAGATATGCAACAAGGCATGCACTTCCCTCGCGCTCAATTAGCATTCCCACAATTTTTCTCAACATCATTCTCACCCTTTCTCCTATCAAATGTTTACTAATCATTCGATTACTCTATTGCATCTCGATTAAGATTACCGCATCTTGGAACTTTTAAAAACTAGGTTACCGGTACTCCCTTTGTAGTTTAGAATTATATGGTACTTGCTGACTTACCCAAGTTGCGGACTACTTTCTGATGGCATGAGTAGGCTAGGTATGATTATCAGCAATACATTCCTCTCCCATCTGGGACTTTGCTGTGCATTGAACTTTCTCCTCTCGAGAAGCATCATGATCTACTAAAACTAGGCAAGGGGAAGCAAAGCTACGAGTAAACTAAACTAATACCTAGACGAGCCAAATACTTTGTTGATAAGGTTTGGATCTGTGATATAATATTTGTAGATGTGCAACAAATCAATTGAGTGTTTAGATACTATATACTTAGGAGGTAGTCGAGTACATCTATGTGATTGAAATAAGCACCTAATAAGTATTATGTGTATAGATAGGGGGAAATGTAAGATTACCTAAGCAGATGTTTTTGACTTATAGGGAATTGACTACCGAGTACTGGATACTGGGTACCTAGCTATAGGGTGAGATAACCGGATCATTTGGCATGATTGTTTGAAGGGGGGGTTTGGAGAATGTATCTGTTGGATTGATATATAACAGATAATACGTATGTTGACAAGAGAATAAAAGTCAATGAAATCAAAGCTCTGCCCGTTTGATGGATATTCTTAAATCCAGACTTCTCCATGATGTAGATTATGTTGATAACAGTAGACACGAAATTCAGATAGCATTTAGATGGCGAATAAAAGTGTAGAAATAATCTGCGGACAGCTAATTCGGATAGCCGATTTACGAACAGCCTACCTACTAAATTCACATCAATAATATAGCCTAGCCAGGAATTGCATACAGAAGAACCAGCTTAGCTGTTTCATAATAAGAATGGCGTATAATACCGGTATCTGGAAACTTTATGAGATATGTTTAAGCGTACTACATACCAAAAACAAATGAAGTATACATAACATTATGATAGGAGAGAATCCTGGAAAACAGCAAAAGTTATCCACTATTCAACTAATTCAGTGCACATGGAGAGCTACAACAGAAAACATATATTGTCTTGACACCACCAACCTTCCAACCTTCCAGGTAACATGAGATTAGAGGTGAAACATGCCGATGTTCAACCAGGCTATCTGGACATATATTTTCCTACCACACTCAGTCAGGCATAGTAAACGATGATGACAGCATGCTTCAACACCATACATTACTTTCCATCCCCAAAGGATCGGTCTGAGCTCGAGATTAGCAACAAAACCATGTGGTTGAAGTTTTGAACTTTCGCCATGCGATTTAATGATGAGATATATGGCAGAAGTAGTCGAGTCCAAATAAAGCCCATCAGAATCAGAAGCGATATTGGCGATATGGCGAGAAGATCGATAGTAAGAGATATAACAGAATATTCGCATCCACCCGCCCATACATATAGCCTCATCACTAATACAGTCTGTGCTCAAGATATGCAACAAAACCACATGGGAACAGGTAACAGGCTGGGTAGTATATGATCCGTGCTTGAGATATGCGACCAGGATCTTTATCTACCTACCTATAAGTAGTATTAATCAGTTGACAGAAGAGGAGAGCTTGGAGAATAAATATCAAAATATTCAATAAAACCCCATGACAAGTGATCATATGGAAAGAAGTGCTTTCATAGCCGAGTGAAGCGAAGTGATGTGGAAAAGCTTTGTAACCAACTACCATGAGGTTTGGAGTCCCCTAGGTAGTGAAGATAAGTGAAGCATGAGAAAAACAACAGATAAATTTCAAATAACGTGAGGATATCTATTCCCAGTGTGTGCTGTGACTCCCTGTCAGTCACAGAAATTGGTGGACGACAACAGACATAAGAAAAAGTCCCAAGGGATGGGTGAGAGAAGAGGCTTAACACAAAAGATATGCGTCAACTTGATAGTGAAAAGATCATAACTAGATATTGCAATATGCAGCAAAGTAATAAGAGGAGTTGAAGTAAGGGGAGAGGGGATGATCTAGGCGATGAAACTTCAAGCTAACAGATTCACTATCCAGTGAAGATGCCTATGGACTCTTAAATAATCAAAGAGGAAAAACAATATGTGCAAGATCAATGAATTAGAAAAGGTAATCTCTGCAAGGAGGGATGCAGGCATGCTCATACCGAAATAGATGTACATACTCATAGATCTACACATCTTCATACCTGGGCCTACCCCCTAAAATTTTCTCTTCTTCTTGACCGGCGCTTTGCTTTTAGCTTCCAGTTCCTTCTTCAACATTGCTCTCTTCTTATCAGCCCGCTCTTGAGAAGTTTCTCTAGGTGGTGGGGTTTTTTCTTTCATTTTTTCTTGCTCCTCTTTCATCTGCTCTCTTCCTCTCCCTCTGTTATCTTCGCCAATAGTATCTTCTCTCTGGCTAGCACTCCCAGCAGCAGCTTTCTTCCCACCAATCGTACCCAGTTTCTTCTTTGGCGACGCCGAACTCTGTGGTTCAATTTCAGGGGTCGATGTGGTTTCTCCTTTCTTTCCACCAATCTTGCCTAACATACCTCTTTTAGGTCGCGGCTTGATGGCTGCAGGTTCAACTTCTGGTTCTAGCTCCGGCTCTGGAGATGGAGAAGGAGCTTTCTTCCCGCCTATTTTTCCAAGCTTGCCTTTCTTTTTAGCTGGTGGAGATTGAGGGGTTGGTGATTTCTGGGGAGTCTGTTGTCGTTTTGATGGAGGAGAGGATGGGGTATCATCGTCAGTGTTATCATTATCATTATCAATCGTTCTTGTAGAATGTGAACTCGCTGGTATAGGTTCGTCATCTTCGGTGGTATCATCTGCATTTTGACTCGGAGGACTTGGCGTGGGGGCTTTTCGTTTTGTGCCCGACTCTTCGACAGTAGTTTTTGCTTTTAGTGGGGAATTCGGGCTTGGGGTTGGAGTTTGATTAGGACTTGGCGCACGAGCTTGTGAGATGGGTACACTATCTGGGAGTCTCGAACGCTGGGATGGAGCATCAATATCATCGCCCTCGTCTTCTGTGGAATCTTCCATTGGTATATCGGGCTTGAACTTGGGTCTGGAGATATGAGGGGGTGTTGATTGCACTTGGAAATCGTCTTCGGGTGGTATAGGTTCCTGTTTGGTATTCCTCCTTGGTAAATCCATTGGACTCGTCGCAACCTTATTCCCTGAGGTGCCTACCGTCTTGCCCTGCATGCGGTCCCACCAATCAGGTTGCCGATCCTCTCTACCCAGATCATTTGTTGTGGGGAGTTTCGAGCCTATTTCATCGTCAAAAAACACCTTGTTCAGCAATTCCCACGTGTCTCCCGTCTTATCAGATCCCAACCCCCTTCTCCAGGTACGCACGTCGAAAATCTTCAGACCTTTAACCTTCTCACTCGCTTTCTTCCTATCAACCTTTCTACCCGGTCTTCCCGCCGCTTGATGAAAAATTGTGCCCAGGTCTGTCCCTTGACTTTCCAATGTATCAACAAGTTTCTGAATAACAGCATCTTTCTCTTCGAGTAGCTCCACTAGCTCCTCGACCCCTTTTCTGTTTTCTTGTAGCGCGACCAGACTCGGAAGAAATAGTTTATCGACCGTTTCTTTTGGCGACTGTGGTGTCAATCGATACCGCCATTCTAAGTCCTTCAGTCCACCAGGTAGTGGAATCGTAACATGTAGAATTAGATCGGGTGAGAGATTATCTCCAATGCCCGCCCCAACTTGCAAAGATAGGTTTGTGTCTTTTCCTCCTGCAAGTCCTATCTTTATCTTCTCAAGAAATATCGATAATTGGTCCTCGTCCTCGCTCGGATCGATACTTGTATTATCCTCTTTACTCCGCTCAACTATCGCATCGCGATCTACTCTCTCGGCCCATGTATTCGACAAATCGGTGAGTCTAACCAGATACGAATCACTGTCGAATTCAGACGAGATGAGGAAAGAAGGCAGTTGAGCGCCAGAAGAATTAGAAAGTTGGAGAGGTTTCCAGGACATTGTCGCAATGATAAGGCTAGCTTATCGTGGAGCTATGAATAGAGCTTCGGATGGTGCGACACGATCACAGTTGAAGAGTATTCTTTGCTACGGTAGTTTGGAAGTGAAATATGAAGGCTCATATGTTGACAAATTTCATCAAATATACGTTTGTTTTAATATCTCAAATACTTTCAACCGATACACAGTGTGTTGACACCCCTCGTCTTAGACTGTGCAAAGATGGTGGTGGTGATGTGGAGGATGGATGTTGTACATTTTACGGATTTTTGACACACCGGAAATAACCCCAGAGATTCTCTTTATTCCCAGTTGATAGAACTCAAAATAATTTTTATCCCAATTAGGAAATTAGAACACAGAACATCTACTTTTAAGATATGCAACAAAAGGTTTTGGTGAAACCTTCACCGCTTTCTGGCAGAATAATGTGAAGGATTTAGCTAAGGACTTGTGCATGCTGCACCGATACCTACCCAAGCGCAGCTGTATCATCCCCTCTTCTCAAGATCTATTTATCATTCTCCAGGCTCTATTCCAGCAAATTTGTTTTTAGAATACATTTTGACGGGCCCCTTCCCGTATCATCGTGACCAATCGGCATCTCTCCTGCTTGCATCGAAACGAGAAAATCTGCTATCGGGAAATGGCTTGATTCAGCGTCTCGTACCTAGATCATGAACACCAACTTTCCCCTGTATCTATAGTATCATTTAAGTTTATAAAGTCAATTACCCACCACTTGCACGCACATAGGAATGGTATAAAAGTCCTACAAATAGTTTTGAAGCAGTAATCCTTCCTAGATATCATTCGATGATTAACCTGATGTGAATGTGACAAGGTTTCAGAGGTATAGAAAAGTCATTAGCAAATTACAAGGGTGTTCTCTTAGACTGTTAACAATGGGATTTAGAGTATAGGCCTGTTGGTTGAGGTATATAAAAAGAAGTGTTGTACAAGTTGTAATTATGGGGTAAGAGACAAATGATTTCTTTATCAGATATCTGGTTCAGAGAGACAATATCGTGTTGTATACTTGGAAGAAGTCTTCAGGCAAAATCTGCTATACATGAGTCTTCCTTAGATCCTTGGTTTCGAGAAGGGTTATACAGTATCAGTCCGGGATGCAGCAAGAATGGTGTTGCAGCGGTGGACCATAAGCGCAGTGTTTCAGTCTCGTGAGGCTTCCTAAAACCCGGGCTGGTTGTAGTCACTCTCCCTGTTCAAAACCAATCAGGCATATGCGCCATGCCGCAAACTTCCATGTCTATCTGTCTACTGTTTTGAGGGTCAAATGGCTCCATTGACGATATCATAATCTATCAGTGTGGATTCGAAAGATACTCTCAATTAATACGGCCTAGTTTAAAGCCAGCGAAATGCTCTGATTTTGTTGTCCCTAGTCTTGAACGATTGTATCTCGAATATTTGCTTCCGATGTTTATTGTTATTTTCACATCCACAGTATCATTGACGGGAATTCCACTCGAAGGGCAGTCATAAACGGTATATCCTCACCTCACTGGCATATACACATAACGCTATGTCATATATCAATACAGTCAGTATTGATTGCAGCCCATCACCTTTCACAATCATAACTCTTATGCCTTCAAAATTAAGGCCTTGCAATATAGGAATCAAAATCGGACAAGGAGTTCTTTTAACCAGTGTTCCGCCATCAAGTTTAGGAGCTACCTTGACCATATATTGTTTTGTGAAAACGCTATATGCAACTAATTGCACCTCATCGCCATCTTCAGATTCTACAAGTTGAGCTTCAAACAACTCGCCGACTAATTAGTTATAAATACACAGTTTCAGTCCCATTTACACACTGCTCGAGCATCGACATTTACGTCGACTAAAGACTCCCAAAAGACTATATCTAGTCTAGGAAATCGCTTCGCCTATGACGATCTCACATACTCAACCCAACAACACCAACTCAAAGTACAACTACAATGACAATTTTGAATTCGTCTTCAGCTCACATCTCTTTAGGTGCCTTAAGGATAAATTTGGGGACGACATTCGTCGTAGACTCTGCAATTACTGCTGCTATTATGGTTTATTGAAGAGTCACGTAAGAGAAGCGGAACATCAACCAGGACGCCACGACTTCAAAAGTACCTCAATGTATAGTTTGAATCTTGTCATTGATGGGCACCAGGAATGGAACCTCGTCCAAGCTTGATGTAATACATCAAATCAAGTTGGATTTAGTACCACTTTCCATAGCCCGAAAGCTTTATAAAGGGATGTACGACCACTTGAAACATATTGGTGTTAGAACTAAGACTTGCAACCTTCAACAGTCTGATCAAAGTACTTTCTTACGACTGTACCGGGGAAGTTCGATGTGTGCAGCTCGGTCATGTCTGGAAAGTTTTCATTCGAGTTTGAAAATCTATCATTGAATGGAAGACTGGGAAATTATCCACTCTTGAACGTGCAAACGTTCCAAACCATTGTGGTACACACTACTACAGTACATCTTTGTGGCCTGCATATATAACGCTAGCTAGTAGTCACCCAAATCCCCGCGGTACAACATCAACAGTAGCAAAAGCTCCAGCTCAATAATATATATTCCGGCCCAGGAAAACATGTCAGCTATGACGAGTCAGAGTCATGGACCTGGAGCTCTGAGATTCAGCGATCGCATGAGATTTTAAACTACCCTCTTGGATCTGTGACTTCTGCTTCACAATGAAAAAGCCGTGAAACATTGATACTACAGGAGGGTGATCGGTCGTGATGCAGCTTGAGATTTGGCACAAGTGCCGGAAGTTTTCGAAGCTCCTCGGTCGTACAAGAAGGCATTCATATTCGGATCACGCTCAGTGTTGAAGTGATATTGTCCCTTTCTCTTTTGTCGATGACATTTCGTGAGTCATGCCAAGGAATAAATTCATCTTGTTAATTGGGGGTTCCGATAATATTTAAGTAGACTATTAATATATTATTAGTATCAATTATTATGAAAGACTCAAGCACCTACGAGTACTGTGAAATCATATCAAAGGGTTTTATCTAAAGGAAAGTCGAAATAGACGACCAGACCAAGTTCTGATATCTCTAGATCTCAGGGACCCCAAAGTTTCTGTGTATTCAAAGAAGAAGCATTTTAACCAAAATTTTAGGTCAAACATATACTTATTGTTTTCTGCAGCTGCGCCCCTCCATTGAGAAAGTAGGCTCTCAGCTTCTTTGAGAGTAGCCATCGATCAATAAAGAGACCCATGAAACCCCCCGAGCTGACTTTCGCATGCCAACATCGTGTTCCATAGTCTTTGACTTGGGACGGGAAACTTGCAATGGAGTTCAATGGCTGCCATCTGAACAATTACAAGCAGAAGCAATATATGATGCGTGCGAGTCTCTTGCAGAGAGCAAATCAGCGTCTGTGTGCTTCGTTTAATAAAAGGGAGACGTCCAGAGGTTGTTGTGCCGAAGCTGATAGAATAGGTGTATTTGTGGAAGCCTGGCCTCGCTATGTCGATTACCACAGAATTGCTACTTAGAAGGTGGATGAGGTCAAAGTCAAAACGCGGTTGTCTTCACCAGGAGAGAATGTGGCAAGCCAGAAATGCAATTCCAGCGGCGGTTCCTTACTCATCAAAAGCTAATACTATAAAACAAGGCTGGGCCTCGCGTCGAATCCGCCCCCCAAGCTATCGGGTTCCTGACTCGTCTTTTCGTCAACGCACCGGCAGTGACCCCAGGATTAAAAATTCTGCATCTTCAACTCTGAGACGACAGCAATAATAAAACTCTGGGGAAATTGACAAGAGAGACCAGAAGAACATCAATCTCATAAAATGCTTTCTGAACCGTCTGAAAAATACTAGACAAGGATTGATCCAAAATTCTGACAGAATGGATTGCTGTCTTTTCTTAAAAGTAGATACAGTGGTGTCCAAATCGTACTTTTCGAGTTTATAAAATAACAACACATACTTGTCGATGATGGAAATTCTTGTACCACACACTAACCTTACCGGTATATGGATCTGGCCAGCTTGACGGATGGAGTGCCACGTTCTTCTAGAACATTTAAATTCTTCAAAACTTAGGTCCGTTCCGTGCCGCGACCTATCAGCAGGAGCTAAAACATTAGCTAAGGTGGGTACATTAACACGTGATCTTCTACGGCGAAGAATTATGCCCGATCCGTCGTTGAAGGCATTTCAGAGCTGGATGCATAAAGATTTATAACAAATCATTCTTCTCAGGAATACGTTTTCTTATGATTTCTCTGAAAACATAATCCACACATCTCTTCCATTATAGAGTTTTACAATATTGCGACTTTTGATACCCCGTTGACAGCATTCATTGTTTATCGTTGTTGAGGGGATTCACCTTAAGTATGAGCGCTTCATCAAGAATTGTCCGCAATGCGGCGCAAACATCGTTCATAGGAGGTTCGTTGAGTTTTTTCTATTCTTGCAATAGGGAATGTATCAGTACTAATAACACCTAATAGCTCGTGCTCTTCAAAGATCTTCACTCAGTCCTGCATCAGCATATTTACGTCGCAATGCTCGAATTATCCCATCACAAATGCCAGCGCTGGCCATTTTAATCCCACGAAGAGGCGTAACAACTGATACTCATACATCGGGAGGGTCAAATGGTGCGCCGCCACCAGGTTTCAATGCCGAACAAGCCAGAAAACCAATTAAGGAGACCTCAATCAGCTCTAGTACGACATCCAAAGCAGCTGCGAAACAAGCCGAGAAACACCAAATTGACCCTATTCCAAGTAATGAGGCCACTGGAGTATCTAAAACCGATGCTTCTGAAGGCTTGGCGCTTTCGGAGTTGGCTGGCTCAACTGGAAAGTCGGTGGAGAAGCCGGATGGCGAGAAAGCAGAGAAGAAATTGACACTCGGACAAAAGATCAAGAAAGAGGTTGCACATTACTGGGACGGCACGAAGTTACTGGGAACTGAAATGAAAATCAGTTCACGTTTAGCTTTGAAGATGGCTGCGGGATATGAGCTCAGTCGCAGAGAGCACAGGCAACTACGAAGAACAGTCCAGGATATGGCCCGATTGGTGCCATTTTCGGTATTTGTTCTTGTGCCATTCGCGGAACTTCTTCTTCCCATCGCTCTCAAGCTATTCCCTAACATGCTCCCAAGCACATATGAGGCACAGAAATCAAAAGATGCCAAAGTATCTTCCCTTCGAGCTACTCGAAAGGATGTTAGCAACTTCTTGAGAAGCACAATGAAAGAGACCGGGCTACCATTAAGCGCAGTAAATGCTAAAAAAGAGGAGTTCACACAATTCTTCCGCAAAGTTCGAGCTACAGGTGAAACTCCTAATGCTTCGGAAGTCATTAAGGTCTGCCAAATATTCAAGGACGATATGACTCTGGACAATTTGTCTCGCCCCCAACTCGTTGGCATGTGCAGATACATGAATCTAAATACGTTTGGTACCGATACCATGCTTCGCTACCAAATCCGTCATCGTATGAGACAAATCAAGAGGGATGACCGAGCTATCAGTTTTGAGGGTGTGGAAACTTTGTCCGTTCCAGAGCTTCAAGTTGCTTGTCTCAATCGTGGTCTCAGGACCCACGGCATGTCCCCTGGTCGCCTTCGTGATGACCTCCAAAGTTGGTTAGAATTGAGACTCAAGCATGGAGTCCCCTCCACATTGTTGGTATTGAGCAATGCATTTATGTACGCTCAGGGTAAGGATGCCGAATTCGCAACCCAGATTGACGCACTTACTGGTGTTCTGTCATCCATTCCAGAGGAATTATTCCACGAGATTGAGCTTGAAGTTCACAATGCAGAGGGTGCCGCCACCAACAAACAACGTCTTGAAGTCCTCAAGGAGCAACAAGATCTTATTGAGGAGGAAAACGAGCAGAACGAAGAGAACACCGAGGAAGGCAGAGCCACTCCTCAAGATAACGAAGATATTGATGAAAAGGATGAGCGACGAATGGAGGCCAAGGATGGGGCAGAGAAGGATCAAGTGAATGAGGCAATTGCTGCCGAGAAAGATGGTGAACTACTAAAGCAAAAAGAGAGCAAGGCAAGGAATGATAAGCCATAAGCTTACCCTGATGTGTACATTTGAACAATTTTCTCTCTTGTTGTTTTAACAGATATAACATTACTGGATCTGGTTCATGCATGGATACAATGGATTGGATGGGAATGCGATAGAATTTTACAGTTATAGACTTCCTGATTGCTACAAGAGCATCGGTATAGGTACAAGAGCATAGGTATAGCAAGCAGCATAACATTGCAGCACAAAATCCCTTGAATGCCAACACATTTTTTTGTAATAATCCTTTTAGAATAACTATTTGTTTGTGAATTTGTGAATCATTGTGATTGAAAAGAGTTGTAAGCTAATTAGACAACCTATCTATCTATGTATGTAGTACTAGTAAAGTGTGTCTTTGAACAAGAGTGGTGAGTTCCTGACCACTTGAAAACGCCATGCTCAAACAGGCTTGGTTTCCATTGATGGATGACATTGGCCCGCCTCTCTAGATGTTGACGAAGGAAGCTTCCATAAATGCTTGGATTTTGAGAATCTACAATTCACTACAATTATTCTCACCTCTTTTCAAGCACAAATTAAAGACAAATCGCATTAAAGCTCATAAATCTTATTAATAATTATACACAGAAATACTTCTCTCGTCATCCATCCAAACCATTCGTACAAGAGCAAGCTTCGATTGCCCCGCGCACCTCAACCACCGAGATGGACCACGACGATTTTGCCAATATTGAATGGCAGAACAATCGAAGAGGGCATCCGCGAAGTGATGACGAGAGCGAAGGTCCCAATGTCGAAAAACATGGTGGTGAAACTCAAGCAGGGCCAAATGCAGATGCTTTGGATCTAGCAGGCGTGGGAGAAGGGGTTCTGGAGTGCATAGTTGGTACGCCTATCAAGGAGAATGATGGAACCAAAGATGCATTCGTGTCTTATCTTGTTACTACGCATGTTCGTCTCCATCGAATTGCTTCGAGGCGCGGAACATTATTCTGATATGAAACCTAGACTACATTTCCCTCTTTCCAAAAACCTACCACTTCTGTCCGAAGACGATTTACCGACTTTGTATTTCTATACAATACGCTCTTTAGAGAATATCCAGCATGTGCCGTTCCTCCACTACCAGACAAGCATAAGATGGAATATGTACGAGGCGATCGATTCGGTACCGATTTCACTCAAAGACGCGCCAACTCCCTCGCACGCTTCCTCACCCGCCTCACCCTTCATCCTGTTCTCCGCCGCAGCGCCCTTTTGATAATCTTTTTGGAAAGCTCAGACTGGAATGCGACGATGAAGTCGCGCCCTTCACGAGGCGCCTCTCGAGATGAGCAGGCTGCAGGAGTCTTTGATAATTTTACGGATACGTTTATAAATGCCTTTACCAAAGTCCACAAGCCCGATCAACGCTTCATTGAAGTCAAAGAAAAGTCCGACAAATTGGACGAAGACCTCGGGCATATTGAAAAGATCGTCGCTCGTGTAGCTCGTCGTGAAGGCGACCTGGAAACGGATTATAAAGACCTAGCAGAACAATTTCAACGTCTCATCAATCTAGAGCCCGGAGTCGAACAAAGCGTCCACGCATTCAGTGCGAGTGTGGAAGATACCAGTTCGGGCATCAAAACTTTAAAGGATCATACGGATCAAAATTATCTAGGCAGCTTGAGGGATATGCAAGCTTATAGCACTGCCGTCAAGAATCTATTAAAGGCTCGCGAACAGAAACAACTCGATTTCGAACAGCTCACTGAATACCTTAATAAATCCACCAACGATCGGGATACGCTAGCCTCATCCCACGGCTCGGGCGCCCTCACTGGAGCGGGCGGGTTCATCCGTTCGAAAATCGAAGATGTGCGAGGAGTAGACCATGAACAATCTCGCCGAGAAAGATTACGGAGATTGGAAATCAGGATCGAAGATTTAACGAAGGAAGTGGAGGAAGCCAAGAAGACGACGGAAGCTTTTGATGAGGAGGTGGTGAGAGAAGTGGCGGATTTCGAGAGGATTAAGAGGGTGGAGTTTAGGAGTCAGTTGGGGGCGTTGGCGGATGCGCATCGAGAATTTTATGAGGGCGTAGGGAGGATTTGGGAGGATTATGTCAAGGAAATGGGGGGTGATGAGGTGGTTGTTGGTGGGGAGGATGCTTAGGTGGGTGGGAAACGAAGGGGGAGATAAAGGAAATGAGGAGGTAATACACTAGGAAGAAAGTAGATGAGTGAGTGTCTGTCTGTTAGTTTGTCTGATGGGAATACTTTTCGGATTGATTCATTGCAAGCAAGTAGGCGTTTATGGGTTCAGAGCACAATACAATATCAGTGCGAGGTGCGCATTGGCGATTATCATTCTCATCGTGGAGATGATTAGGGTTATGATTATCATGACGTTACTCAGTTAGTTAGGTTGGTAGGTAGGTAGGCAGATAGGCAGGTAGACAAGAATAATGAATCATATATACATATACGAGTACACACACACATATATAGATGTATATGTGAAGAACGTGCATTGCTGTGATTTCTTATAGTCTTTAAAGGATGTAATGTTATGATCATACTCGTAGCGAATACATGTATACATGTATACTGAGTGAGTGAGTGAGTATGTGAGTATAAATCGGTGACATGATTGGGATGAGATGAGATGAGATGAGATGAAATGATGAGATAGATGATGAGTAACGTAATAACACAACACCTACTAATGACTTGAACTTGAAAGGATAGGATATAAAACAAGTTATGATTCCCAAGCGACATTGGTAGGATAGGATATGATATGATATGATAGGATATGATAGGATAAGTTGAGATATCTAGGGATATGATATATATAAATGATGGATCCCGACCCTGCAAGTATCCGGTATGAATAAAGTGCCATCTATATTCATCTTATCTATCCATTCATCCCTTTATTCTTCCTTCCTTCCTGCATATATCCCTTTCAACGCCATTTTGAGAATACACACATACATACGTACTACTCCACTCATCCATCCATCCATGATCACATGCTTAATCCAAGAAAAACCACACTACCTCTTGACGTCTTTTTCCATTCTCTACTCATTACCATTTGTGCTAATCTTTTAATGTTCAAAAATTCCTAATCAATTCATTCCATCAGTTCTCCATTTCCTACATCAATCCCACCCCCACCCATACATAACATCATCACTTTCTCAACGGTTTCGTCTCATCCTTCACATTCACCGCACTCTCATCATCACTATCCTCATCATCGTCATCATCCCCGATAACATGATGACCACTTCCACTTCCCGTGCCCTCACTCTCCCGGTCATCCTCGTACAGTTTCTTTTCCCTTTCATCACCCCCATCCCTATACTCGTCATCTTCATCATCGCTGCCGGCTGCAAACGCATCGTACAATTCACCCGCTCTTCTCTTTCCTCCCTTCTTCATTGCCATTTCGTTGTTTCCGGCTAGAGCTTCCGCTTCATCTTCTTCGAGTAGATCGAATTCCCATTCGTCTCTTGGATTGTTGCGGAGGCGCTTTCGGCGGGCCATATATAGGTATACTCCTAGACCGGCGCAGAAAGTGACGATGAGACCTAGGGCGCCGTAGATCCAAATTTGAGTTTTGGAGGAGACGCCGAAGGTTGGGAGGAAGGATGGAATCCACGTGGACGGAGTTGTGGTCTCTGAGCCTGCTGGTGTGGTGGAGGTAGGAGAGGTTAATTCATCTTCTGTGCCAGAAGGTTTGGCGTTGATAGGACGATCGGGGTGGTCTGATGGAGTGCTTGGAAGCTCGTCGGTTGGAGCAGCGGCATTGGTTGGAGCAGATGTTGCGCCCGATGTGAATCCTGCAATGGTGGTTGTGGCAATTTCGGCGTGGTTATCGTCGTCGTTTTCGGTAGGCATTGGGAGTACTGTTGCCTTTTCAGCATCGATAGATTCTCCCCATAACTTGAGATGCCAATCTGTGAAAGTTCCATTATGTTCGTTTAGGAAAGCATCTTTGACAGTGATGGTCCAAGTTCCAATGCCAGATTCACCCCTATGTACATGTTAGTAAGTTACAACATATTGCTAATGGAATACACTGACCAGTGAACAACGGACATGAAAGTCCAATCATCATATCCCTCGGGCTCAGTATCATAACGTCTCGATGCTGAAAGGTGGCTAACGAGCTTGTCTGGGCTGACCAGGTCAACACTCAAATCTCCACGCTTGGTGTGATCAATGTTCATTGTGACCTGAACATGCTCCAATCTCTCTAGATTTGCTCCTTGCAACATTTCTTTGGTGACCTCAAAAGAAACTGAAATTCCTGCATCTCCTTGCGGAATGGCTTGGTTGACGTGAATCCAAGGAGAATAGAACCAGGCTTGAGGTTTGACGTTCTTGAAATTCTTCGCGGCTTCAATAGTTGCCCAAGTATCAATCTTTCCGTATCCAAAAGTGTGACTGAATTTTTTTCCGATAGTTGTTGTTTGCCATTCACCAGTTTCAAGATCAACTGGCAAAGCAGTTGACATCACGAGGTATTGCAAATCTCTCCAGCTTAGATCTGGTCGGATTTGCAAAACTAAAGCGAAGATTCCTGCTGCGAGAGGTGCAGCAGCGGAAGTGCCACCATGTGCAGAAGAACAAGCGTTGGTACCAACATCAGTCGTGTGCTATAGCTTGATTAGTCCTTGCCATTTCCAAGTGAGGATTGAAACTTACAATAGAATCTCCACTTCCACTACTATAGGTGACTACGAGTTGAGCAGAGCACTTCTCGGAATAATATGGGTGCAGGCCCTTTCTGTCGATTGCTCCAACCGTGATACTGTAGATACTATTGGTATAACCATCAAAGTTGCAATTATCTTCGTTCGCAGCGCCGTTTCCGGATGCGAAAACGTAGATGGAGCCTAATCCACCACGCCCCTTTTGAACTGCATTTACCATGGCCCTCTTGATAAGTATACCTGGAGCGTCCATTGATCTTCCATCATCAGGAGGACCCCACGAGCAAGAGTAGATCTGATTGTGCTGGTATGCGTAATTCATAGCGACAGCTTCGTCGGCATCTGTAATCATCTTGGATAGTATCCGAATTCCAGCAATCTTAGAATCGTAGGCAACTCCAACACCGCATACATCGTTCTTGACAGCCGAAACTTCACCGGCACATCGTGTGCCATGTTTATCATCAGACAATCGAGGTTTGGGCTCGAGAGTATTCTCATTGAAATCGTAAGACCCTTCGGCGTAGTAATTGGCCTTCAAATCATTGCTGTACATGTCCAGCCCATCGTCCACAATAGCAACAATTGAGCCAATTCCAGTGATATTTTGCATCCAAACATCGGTAACATTGACGTCGTGTCCGACTTGCACCGGATTGTACAAATGCCATTGATCTTTGAATATTGGATCTTGAATCCCTAATGCTTTTTGAACCGCTTGTTGTTTCACGAGCGCAGCATCAACGGGTGCTGTGGTGTCTTCCCGTTTGTCGACTTCGTATCCTTCAGGCGCCGGCCGCATTAGACCTCTCTTCTCCATTCTAGCCTTCAACTTTTGTTTTTGTGCATACTTCACCCTATCCAGAATATCAAAGTCGCCCAGCGACCGCTTCCGCCTCCTTCGCTCCTTCAAAGCTGTGTGCACAACATCTTCATCCTGCTTGTGTGTCGAAAAGACATGATGATCTTCCAACTCTCCCAGTTGACCATCATGACTTAAGCCCAGCCTCCCTGCCACCTGTACAGGGTCCGCAGTAGAATCGAGATGTAGGACATAGTAATCGTGGGCATCGTAATTTCGTGGGCGTAGATTCACGGCATTTGCTAGATACCCAAGACCAAGTAGGCCGATAAGTGAGTGTAATTTCATATTGTGTATGTTACGTCGCAAGTTCGGCGCTGAATCGATGACCGAAATTCCTTCGCACTCAATATCTTAACAGTCTCGCATCAATAGGTGGTGAGTTTTTTTTTTGGTCTTCGATTCCGAGTGATTATATGAATAAAAGTATTGGTCGTGTAACAATAAAGTGTTCAATTGGGAGAACAAAGGACTCGTAAAGTCCAGGCCAGGAGAGTTTTGTCGTTTTATTAGTTAGGTGGTAGGTAGAGTAAGCTGCAACAAATCGTCTTCGCCACAAAGGATGGGATGATTTGATGAAGAGAAAGAGGAAGAGAAATAGTGAACTGTATAATAATCCGTGATTGAGGAGGTACAGTATTTAATAAATGGACGGGATTATTGATGTTTGATCTAATGAACCACCTTGACCCTTTACTATGTTTTGACTTCTTTGATGTTTCGAAGTTGTTCTAGGTAGGTAGCGTAGGTAGGTAGCGTAGGTAGGTAGGTAGTGTAGCTTGTAGCTTTAGGGGGTAGACTTAGGGTGTACCTAACCTTAGCTCTACTATGAGTAGTCTCGGAGTAGGTAATTATCATTTATTTGTACGAGATTTTTACTCATAACAGGAGGACAACCTAATAAGAATAAACCCTTGAATGTTTTTCAATAATCTTTTACGAGTAAGTCTCCAATACTTTCCTATACCGGTATTGGACTCATCTCCAATATCATATACTCATATACAATGCTCGGGCGGCTTCAGCGTTATATTAGAATCTAGCCAAGACAGCGCTAATATATACTTCCCGTCGGAACCCCTACGAAAAAGAACTCAACAATCGCACTCAAACATACAGCCCTCAAACTACAAAACTACAACGTCCGAAAGTCATTTCACAGATTCCGCCGGTACCTACAATAGTAAGTAGCTTTGTTCCCAATGGCATCCACTCCCCCCCTCTCCCCCCTCTCCCCCCCATTCCCCCCCAATATCATCTTAATACGAAGCTTGATGATCTCCGTATCTTCTTGTTATCCAGACGATCTGTGCCAACCTAGCAACCCTAGCCATTTCCAAAGCAGCAGCCCAGATTATATGCACGCCTGTACCGCTAATGCCGGGATTTCCAAGGGTTCTTGGTTCATCTTGCCATGAGAAAAGACGAGGTAATCGAAAAGAATAAGAGGTTTTATTAGGTGAGTGAATGCTGTGATACCTAGCCTCCACGAATTCTCACCACCGAGTCTATTTCTATTTTATCAGATCTTGCAACTTGCATACTATACTTCTCTTACCTTGCTATCCATCTGCATCTCGAACTAATAATCATGTTATCTCAATCCGATTGAGCTCCAAAGTCGTTTCTTCACTGAATCGCGCGGCGCAAACCTTGAAAAGAAAAGAAGATTGATAAAGACAGTGAAGACAAAATTTATCAGCTCACAACTTCAATATACGACCAACGAGATTTTCACTTTTGGATACCCCGCCGTGTGCACTTAGGATGAAATATTAATTTCAGGGAAACACTTTCCCCCGATCTCTGAAAAACTTTTAAGCTTCAATCTTACACTGGCTTGTCTAGAATTGGAAAGCGGGAGTATCCATCACGGTATCAAACATGGCAGCACCGTACTGGGGGCAGTTGCCTCCTCCAAAAGTCTCAAGGCAAGGCTCAATTAGCTCTGCTGCGAATCCAACCTCGAGAAGGGACAGCCTGCCCGTCGAGAGCAAAAAGGACCGACTCTCATCTCAAGATCCAAGACGCAATCGAGAATCGACACAAACGGAAGCTCCTACTATATCTACACAAAGTCCATTTGCTTCTCCAGTTGCTTCAACATTTCGCGGAGATGGATTAGCTCCTCGACCACCCTCGTTTCCATACGATACCTCTAGCACATCCTACGAAAACGATTACTTGGAGAAGAGAAGAAGGCGCGGAGAGAGTCGTAATAAGGATAATCTATCCGAATTCAATCACTCTTCTTCTCCAACTGTTGCGGATATATCTCGGTCACCGCCATCGGGTAGCTCTAAAGAGCCTGTTGCTAGTGAAGCATTGTTTACAAATCAAGCTTCAGGAAGATCGAGGGCGTCTCGCAAATCGGAAGGAGCTGATACAATAGCATCCGAGGAAACAAACTGGGAAGTTCTTGGCACATCCTCTCCTATAAGTGAAAGAGACGATCTTCAGCGAACGGGTACAACTGGCAGGGGTGACGGCAAAGGCTTCTCGCGCAGAGGAGGGCATACATCAACTAGAGAACAGCCTAGACGAAGTCAGACTTCAGATTCACAAACGAGAAAAGGTTCTTACTCCGAAGCGGCAGAGGCTCAACGACGAAAAGAGTGGGCACCAGACAGGTCTCCTCTACAGAGGTTGGAATTGACACTTGATAGCATCACGAAAGAGGAGAAGCGAGCACGTGTAGAAGAGGCAGAGCGACTAATCAAAGAAAAAGAAGGGACATATGCACGCGCTGTTGAACAGCCCACTCAGAATATAGTTCGCATCAGAAATCGACCAGTCGCAAAAGCATCCGAAAGTCGTTTGCAAGCAGAGAGGCGACCGGCTGCCGAGGAAAGTTTTCCACAGACTTTAAGTCTTAAATCAAAAGAAAGTCTATCGCGTAGTGGATCTGTACTGGAAAGGAGACCAATCACGCATACATCTCCACCGATTAGTGTAGCCTCTCAAGCAAGAAGTCCTGTTCTCAATCTTGAAATCGAGAGCAGTTCAATCCCACAACGTACATCCAGTAAAAAACAGAGCTCCGGTATACCAACAGCGGTTGGAGTCGTAGCTGCTACCGAAGCCGTTGGTCTTCTTTACCGAAGCAAAAGCAATAAATTGAGAAAAGATCCACCGCCAGATCATTGGAGCCGACGCCAAAGTGAGACTGATACGCAGGACGACGTGCTACCTACTTTTGCCAATAGTCGGCAAATTTCAACGACACTTCATAGGATAGCAACCGAGCCTGTTGCAGTTAGACCTTTTCAGGCACGTCAACCCGAGTTGCGTGACGAGTCTCCGTACGATACCGAAGAAGAAATGAGGGATACCCCTTTTAGGCGAGGATCGAAAAGAAAGACTGTGCAATTTGCTGGACACAATCAATCATTGAAGCAATCGGCATCCGCCATATACAATCGGAAAGCAAGTTCTTTTTCTTCAAAGGATCAAACAGGCCCAGCCACAACTAGCGATGGCCCTGCTGTTGATCGTGAGGAGCATCGTCACCGTCTTGGTGAGATGTTCCATCATCATCACGATTTTCAACCAGGGAATGGATTATATGCTCCCTCGCAACGACTCACTGAGTGGAAGAAGGGCGAGAAAGCTTTGCTGGCAGATGCTTTATTGGATCTTGAAGACGAGGCAAACGAAAATGACAACGGTAACAAGGCGCTTTGGTGGGACGCAGGTCCTGGCAGAAAAGGATCCGCTAGACAGAAGAAGGCCGAGGCCTACGACGGGGAATATGATGACAGTAATGGTACAGTACCTTTAGCTTTTGGTTCTATGGAAGACTGTGCTGGATGTATTGCTGAGCAACACCTGTCGCTCAAAACCCGCACTTCTTCTGGATTTGTTAAACTGCGACCGAAGCACAAATCCGGATATGCGAGCAAGGTGGTTGCTGCAAACCAATCATCTGAAAAGCAGAAACTTCCTCCCAGCCCCCCTCGTGGTCCAGATCATTCGCTAACGTGTGCGATGCGGGTTATCCGCGTTCGTCCTGATATAGCTCCTACTAGATTTAAACCACCGCTATTACTAAAGTGTGGGCCCCTTTTACGTTACCACGGCATACGCACCGAGAAAACATCCAGTCGCTCAGTTGCTCGTGGTCCTCTACCAGAACGTGAAGTTTGGAGAGGCAGTGTCATGATCGTGACTCAAGACTCAAGTTCATCGTACGAACTTGCTCCAACCTTGAGACTCTTTTTGCAGCCTGTTGATTTAATTCCACCACCACCCGCACAAGTTGATGGCGAAGAACTCGCTCCAGAGTACATTGACCCTATTGCAGGACTTACAAAGATCGGGCGAGATGGTAGGACGCTCTACACTCGTCCCGTTGAACACCTTCCAGAAGAACAAGATCTCTCACGGATTGAAACAGACAAGGGACTGTTTGAGTCTCATCGAAGTAATCTCGATGGAAATACAGACCCAAGAAAGACACGCAAGAGAGAGCAATATGATGGCGAGAAGGCCGGAAAGTATAAAGAAGTACGAGGTTTCCGTTTACATGCAGACCGAGGAGTCACATTTTGGAGATTCAATGTTGAAGTAGAGTTGCGCAGCAAGCAACAAAGAATTGCTTATCGAATTAATCGTGGTCCAGCCACAGGTTTCTGGGTTCCTGCTCGTGGACAAGCGATGAACATAATGTTCTATAGTTGCAACGGTTTCACCATGGATGTTCATCCAAATGACTTCAGCGGACCCGACCCTTTGTGGAGAGATGTTCTGAACACTCATCAAACACAACCATTTCATGTCATGCTCGGTGGTGGTGATCAGCTCTATAACGATCACATGATGGAACGAACTACCCTTTTCAAGGAATGGCTCAATATTAAAAATCCTCTTCGCAAAGAAGCTTTACCTTTCACGCCGGAGATGCAAGACGAAATGGAGCATTTTTATTTGGATAGCTATTGCATGTGGTTCTCTCAAGGTCTCTTTGGAGTTGCTAATTCACAAATTCCTATGATCAACATTTTTGATGACCATGATATTATAGATGGGTTCGGTTCGTATCCTGATAGTTACATGAAGTGCCCGGTTATGTCTGGCTTGGGAAGCGTAGCATTCAAATACTACATGCTTTTTCAACAGCAAAGCAGTATCGATGAAGGCGAAGATACCGAGCCAAGTTGGATTTTGGGAGCACAACCAGGACCCTACATCCCTGAATTGAGCCGAACCATTTTCACTGGTCTGGGTCGTGGCATCTCATTCCTTGGTATCGATTGTCGTACGGAGCGAATGGATGATGAAATCGTTACTGCCGAGACATATAAAAAGATATTCGATCGGCTTGAAAAGGACATTATCAAGGGCCAGACGAAGCATCTTATTGTATTACTTGGGGTACCAATTGCGTATCCAAGAATGGTTTGGCTTGAGACTCTGTAAGTGTGATCTAATGTTTCTCCTTCGTTTCTAATAGATTTGTAGCCTCACATCCAAAGTTATGACACCTATAAAGGCAATGGGCCGGGCTGGCTTGCTAGGAAAAAGTCTCATGAACCACTTCGATGGTGGTGTGGAAATCCTTGATGATCTCGATGATCATTGGACAGCAGCCCATCACAAGGAAGAGCGCAATTGGTTAATCCAGGAATTACAGGATTTGGCAGCCGAGAAGTCTGTCCGAATTACTATTCTAGGGTATGTACAACCACACTCTTCAAATTCTTGGAGATGAAGCTAATATTAACAGTGGCGATGTCCATCTTGGTGCTATCGGCCAGTTCTACTCAAATCCCAAACTGAAGATTCCTAAGGACCAGGATTACCGCTATATGACCAACATCATATCTTCGGCCATTGTTAATGCGCCACCGCCAGACATGCTCGCGGATATTCTGAACAAACGGAACAAAGTACACCATTTTGATGCTGAGACAGACGAAGACATGATTCCAATTTTTACTCATGATGTGGATGGTAAACCTAGGAATAATAGACGCCTACTTAATCGCAGGAATTGGTGCTCGATCCGGGAATACATTCCATCTCTGACTCGTCCTAATTCACCAGATGCCACTGCATCTTATGATGGTAGTGTTACTCCATCACCTAGACCCGGTTTACTGCGTCGCTTCTCAACAAAAGGCCCCTCATATCGTCCTGATGCACCACCGTTGTCAAATCCTTCGTTCTTTAATAGACGTCCATCGTTTTCACGTCCGTCATTGTCTTTATCCCGTCGAAATTCCACCGAGTCTGCAAGACCAGGAAGCTTGAAGAGAACCTTGTCACTGACACGAAAGGATTTCACGGGAATCTTCCGACGAAGCAGCAAGCGTAAGGACTCTGGTGGTATTAATGGTTACGGATCCGAGAGCGAAGACGATCTGGCCTATAACCCCAATCTTGACGGGCCATCCACTATGCGTGGAGGTGCCGGCGACGAATACTATGCTTTTGAAAATGAAGCTCCCCATGCCGCCACCTACTCGCACAAGCAAGCCGCAACCTCCATCGCTGGAAACCAACCACAAGAACCTGTTTTCACACGCGACCAATTCCATCGCACCCCCACTGGTTTGTCTGAAAAACAAATTAGGAAGGGTAATTATCAAAACATCAATTTGGAGGGTGGATTGGATATTTGTCTAAATGTTGAGGTCAATCAGAAGGATCCGGCGGGAATCACTATGCCGTATAGATTGCTGGTTCCGGCTCTTTGGTATGAGGATGATATGGGGGATGAGGCCGCTAAGCGAAAGAGGGAGTATGATTTGATCTTATGGTTGAAGAAGAGAAGGGCTAGCAAGGGCCAGAAGATGGATGGTGAGACGAAACTTAGTGCTAGTTGAAATAGCGCGTAGACTGGGGGTGAGATACCCGGGATAGTGGGATGAAGTGCAATTGGGGTGAGGAGCAAAGAAAGGAGAGGTGAAGAGATGAAGGGGTGACAACCACGACGATCTGAAGAGTCATGGATGAAGGATGCAGAGAGCGAGCGAGAAAAAGCAACTATTGCAATACCCCCCTTTTCCGTCAAAGGTTATTCACTATTACGCTTGATGTATCATTTTACTCACCTTTTTGCGTCTTTACTTTACATTACTCGGAGTTATTGATAGGCTTTGGGTTTGGTTTTAGTCTGGTGGCGAGCGTATGGATGGCAATGGTCATACGGGACGCATGGGGTATTAAAATAGGACGCATGTTTTGCTATATCTCATCTGATGTGAACTTTTAGGTTCCCAGGGATTGATTACATAAGGGGGATATAGTATGTTGAACTTTTAGGTTCTTTAGGAATAGGTTGGATGGAGGTTGGGGTTTGGGGGATAGGGTTGATTATAGATGATGGGTTATAGATGATGGGTTATAGTGGTAATGGAATGAATGAATGGGTGGATGAACAGATGAAAAGGTGAAAAGATGAATGAATGGGATTATCATTTGAGGTTGGTTTTGTCGATGCTGGGGTTGCTTTTTGGTGATGTGATATATTAGATATTGTGTTGTGTTTTGTGTGGAGGGGAGAAGTGATGAGGGGAGAAGTGATGAGGGTGAGTACTGACTGACTGGTAGGAAAAAGGTGGCAAAGGTGGAAGGGAGAAGGGAGAAATGAGAGAGGTTGTGATTATCTTTTTTATTTGATTATAAGATTGTAGATTAAGTTTCTTTCCCTACCGGAAATATCATTTGCACAGCAGGAAATCAACAACAATGTCTGCTTCATGCAACTTTAGAGGGAGACAAACAATATTATCTTTGTTCGGATAGAAATATTTGGGGGGTTTTTTTTGCTGGTGATTCACTGAATTCGGGAAATGTGTGTGCGGTTTGAATGTTGATCTTGTAGGTTGGTTGGTAGGTAGGTAGGTATTACTTAAGTGATTCATGTGGAAAAGAAGAGAAGAGGAAAGAAGAGGAAAGAAGAGGAAGGTAGATAGATAGATTGATTGATATATTGCTACTACTCTAGTCACGTACGAGTACTACGAGTTATTTTATTATGGGCATTTCTAACAATTTTGTTTCTGGGGGAGGAAGAGGAAGCAGATTTCTTTTTTCTTTTCTCGTGTTATTGCTTATTGTATTGTATTGTATTGTATTGTATTGTATATAAGTAATCATGGAATTCTTATATAGTTTGTGTGCTTGTAGTGTTAGAGTAGTTGTGGGGATAAGTAGATTATGTTGATTGTGAGTTTACGACTACGACTACTATCGGTACTGTATTGGAAAATCTAGTGGGTATAGGGTATATCAATTCAGAGCTATTGTAATCATATGAGAGCGAGGAGCGAGAGAGACTCTGTGGTTATGATTGTGACTTTGTTAAGGTTTGGGTTGGATGGATGGTTGGATGAATATTAGGAGGAGATTCGAGTATTTGTCTGTGATATGTGTATGTGTATGTGTTGTTGGTTTCTATACGTGTATTGGGATATGAGAGGGGATCTTTGGGGTGTTTGTTGTAGAAAGGGAAGGGAATGTTTGTGAGGGAGCTAATATTAGTACCGTGACTAAACTTGACAAAAGCTATTTACTAGGTAACTTTAGCTTGTATGGATGTTGAGCCATAGTATACTAGTCTATAGGTATCTACTTCTCAAATTTGGGGTGGAAGTTGGATTGTTATTAAAAGTGAAGTCACACATTGAGGTGAGGTTGTAATATTCAAGATTGGAATATATATTGGCAGGACAAATAGATGAGATTATTAATCTATCATTTTTTACTTGTTTTCCCTATTTTTCTGTAATAGGAGTCGATGGTATGTATGATGTCGGGAACTCGGGATATACAGGTGTGAGTTCGTCACGGTTGAGTAGCCACTTGCAGCAAAGTGCCAAAGTCTCATTCCAATATTCTCTGAGTTCTTAGGATATCTGCAAGGGGCCTGAAGAGTTTTCTAATTTTGCCTGATGCATCAATGGTTAACTTGTAAAAATATTATGATTATTATTATTTCGACGATTGCGTCGAAAAGCTTTCTCGGTCACGCTCAATCCAACACCTACCTATCATCCGATTTGAGCCAGCGTTCAACCAACCAACAAATTTGTTGTTTGGGGATGATAACCGACATTGATGTCGTTTTTGGAAATGGTGTGCCGCAATCATTCAAGATTACATTCTTCGGACGTGGTGAGAATGGATCTATGCCTGGTGTGACTATCGATTCAGCTGTTCTAAGATTGCAAACGATTGTCAGCCGTGAGGTAGATCTCAAGCATGAAACGGCTGTCGTGACCAAGAATAAAGGCTGGCCAGACTGAAACCGTCAAACTGAAAACGTCATTCCAGCTCAAGCAACTAGTTATGTTGGTGAATATCCGGACAGTTGATGAAAAGACGATAGGAAAAGAGTCTTATCATCTATGAAAAGGACTGTAATTGCAGAGGGTGAAGCAAGAACTTACCATCCAGAAAATGTCTTGCTTTCCTGTGGTGACTAGAAACGACTTAGCCTCCACAGAGAGGTTGATAACTGCATTACTTCAGATTTTCCGGGAATAGGTGCTAGTGAAGATTTCTCCATCTTGGCAACTTGCTGTTGGATACCCAAGTGTCTATTGGGCGTTGAGAGAAGTTGAGCATGAGTTTTTAGGATACTGCAGTCAAGAATAGGAAATATGTTCCTGCGAACCATACATACACCACCACCCTTTGCGTCAGCTATTCATCCACTTGGGATTGGAACCAACTGCTATCTATACATACAAAGTACAGTAATTCTTTTTTATATAATCTTATAGACAATTTTTGAATTTGAGAATGATTCGTTTTTTATTATATTTATAGTGGAAATGCAGGATGTAACTCAAACGGGGTAAAAAAGGTATTCCAAGATCCAGAGTACACTTCACAATGTATATTTCAGACTACACTCATGTCCACCGGTATACAAACCATTCACTAACTTCTGGTATTGAAATCATATCATGAGCCTGCCTGCTGGGTGTGTGATACTGATTAGGACTTCGAGTCGGAATGTTATATATACTTGTCCTCGAGTAGGGTGATATCTCGTTTAAGCAAATGCATACAAGGCGATATTGGCTGCAAACTGGTAAAGAGTTAGATTAACGGATACAACATAAATCATAATCATGTCTTTATAGCACAGTACCGGTATTTGATATATGATATAATCATTGTCGGACAATCGGGACGATCGCTTCTTATCCAGAGAGCCCCCTTGCACCTTCTGTTCCTCAACAAAATCCGGGGACGCTATGACCACCCAACTCATTCAAATCCCAAATTTAAATTTTTCCCCGCTCGCTCGCCTGATAAACTTCCATACTTCTGAAGTACCCGGTACATAGGGTTCATATTACCCAGGTAAGTCATCCAAATTCTCCATTCTTGTTTCAATCATCGCGTCCTTCACTTTGGCTTTTTACTATTACCCCCCCGCCATCATATCAAGATTCTTTTATAATTTAGATTCCCCAGTCATTTTCATAGTTGTGTTTTCTCTCGAATTCGTTGATGCGGTATCATACGGCAGAATAATTTAAATCGAGGTACCAAAAGTATCTTTCGGCAGCATCCGGCGGCAGACTCCCCCAGCTTGAATTAGGGTACCAAAGTATCTTTCGTGAATCACTTACGGACTTCCGTGCATGAGAATTTTGGCACAAGTTACTTTTATCTGCGATATCCTACGACTCACAATAATCAGTACATGCGAAGCAATGCGCCTTAAAAAAGCAGCAAGAATTATCTTGATTGGGGCGCCGGGAGTAGGAAAGGGCACACAGGCAGAACGACTTCTACAGCGATTTCCACAGCTTTCTGCGATTAGT
Organism: Sclerotinia borealis F-4128; assembly: GCA_000503235.1. NCBI lineage: Eukaryota > Fungi > Ascomycota > Leotiomycetes > Helotiales > Sclerotiniaceae > Sclerotinia > Sclerotinia borealis. The sequence goes on from KI628545.1 coordinate 416,224, forward strand.
TCTGGAGATTTGTTAAGAGATCATGTCAAGAACCGGACTCCTCTAGGTATATACACTTCCACAATCCCATAGATTGCGGCTTACTGAGATCTGCAGGAATCAAAGCGGAAAGTACTATAAAATCCGGCTTGCTCGTTCCTGATGCCATGATACTTCGACTTATTCTTCACGAATTGAAAACCCGTGGCTGGTTATTTCCCTCGTCTGCACCATCGATGACACTCGCATCCAATGCTATATCGGCTTCTTCTTCCGAATTTGACACAGATATATATGTTGAACAACCATCACTGGCAGAAGCTGCTTCGCCACCTCAAACATCCGACGATCCTTCTGCTTCTTTTATACTTGATGGCTTTCCTCGCACGGCCGGGCAAGCCACTCAACTCGATTCACTCATTCCCATAAACCTCGTCGTTTCCCTGAGAACCCCAGCGTCCGTTATACTAGAGCGCATTGCGGGACGTTGGGTTCATGCTCCATCTGGTCGAGTCTATAATACTACATTCCATGCGCCCAAGGTTGCTGGGCTTGACGACATCACTGGAGAAAAGCTTACAAAACGTCCAGACGACTGCGAAGAAACATGGAAGACGCGGCTCAAGAAATTCGAAGAGACAAGTGAACCATTGCTGGAACACTATGCGCGCAAAGGAGTTTTGTGGGAAGTTCAAGGAAACAGCAGCGATGAGATTAGTCCTAGATTATACCAGGAGGTTGAAAGAAGATTCGCAGATATATGATTAATGCTACCATGGTTTGTATGATTTTGGGTAGGGCAGAAGACGATGTATCATATTTTTGAGGTTTTGGCGCATGGCGGAGTTAGTTTGCCTCTCTACGAGGACAATTTATTTTTCTATGCTACTTCGCTTAAGTCCCTTTTCCGTTTGCTCCAGATTGAGTGAATAATGACCCAAGTGGGGCAAAGAATTTGGCTGTATATGAAATAGACCTTGCCTGCCAGTGGTATGAGTATGCCAAGTGCCGAGTGTGCATCTGCAGGTGTACAAATGCAGTAAGAACAATTCTTGATCCCTCAATCATCGCCGGCGTCACAGGACATATCAACAATTGGTAGTCAAAGGACTCATGACTACTACCATTGGAGGTTCAAAAATATTTAACAAAGAAGAAAAAGTGTCTTATTGTATAGATAGTCCTTAAACGTTCAGAAAACTGCTGAAACCAATCATGGGGCAGTATATCCGACGCTCGGAACTAAATCTGTTGTTCTTCGGGACTTCGCTTAAATAATTAATGACATTGCATTATTATTGCTGTTCTTTGTTCTCTCAGCATCGTTCTCGGCAACCTCATGTTGACGAGAATGCCGTGAGCTTCAATGTCCGAAAGCAAATGCTAGTAAACCAGCCAGTCTGTTACAATCATTATGGTTGAAATGTCGCTCGACCCTTCAACAGGTGAAGCAAGTCTTGAGACTCACTCCAGGAGGGCGTGTATATTCTTAAGTGCACCCGCAATGAAGACGTCGATATGGAAATTATTAGTCTTGTACAATCACCTACCACCGGATTTGGTTCCGCATGAAAATCTTGAGGCTTGTCTTCCCCAGATCTCGGGAATTAATGACGTCCTTAATTTTTTTCCCCGTCACGCGCATCTTCCATCGCATTTTGCAAACATGATTTTTGACAAGTTCTTTGTCTCGATTAGTTTACATATACTGTATTGAACAGCATCCCAATTACCATGTTTGGACATTCAAAGTTGCATTGAATACACCAAGATCACAAAAATTTAACGTTATGATGTTTTCGAAAGGTAAAAGAGGCAAGTTTAGTCTTCAAAGGATCGGGATTAAAAAGCCGGAGGGGGTGGCTGGTTCCTCTGTTTTTGCTATCCTTGTGGGTTTGTTTGTAGCATTCGGTGGAGTGCTTTTCGGGTTTGTATCTTACTATATCATGGTGTTGGTAGTCATATTCAAACTAATCAATCGAATAGATATGACACCGGAACAATCGGGGGTATTATTACCATGCGTTACTGGCTGGACACTTTCTCTACAGGATATATTGATCCTAAGACTGGTCTACCGGGCATCACTTCTTCTGAATCATCCCTGATTGTATCAATTCTATCGGCGGGAACCCTATTTGGCGCCCTCTTCGCGGCGCCAATAGCTGATTGGACTGGAAGGAGAATTGCGCTTTTAGTTAGTCTATGCGTATTTTCCTTCGGGGTTATACTACAGACGGCTTCGATCGCGATTCCGTTGTTTGTGGCGGGGAGGTTCTTTGCTGGCTTGGGGGTCGGTATGGTTTCTATGCTAGGTATGGCAGCTTCCTTTAGTATATTTTTTGGTATGTGCTAACGTATAGTATAGTACCTCTTTATCAATCTGGTAAGCTATATTGAATCCAGGTGGAGTTATATGGTGGGTCTGACTTTAGCTAGAAACGGCACCGAAGTGGATCAGAGGAGCTATAGGTAAGAACGCCCTGGAGGATTTATGATCATTGTCGTCGTACATTGCTAAAAGAGAGTAGTGGGTGCCTATCAACTTGCCATCACGATTGGGTTGTTACTCGCGGCAGTCATTGACAACGCTACCAAAGGCCTCAACAATACTGGATCGTACAGAATTCCAATAGCTGTTCGTAAGTTATCTTTTTACTATCTCATGAATCAGATTCGAATCCAGTAACTAACTAAATCGCATAGAATTTGCAGTAAGCTTCATCAGTTCACAATTTCGCACTTCCAAATACTCGATGGAATCCTGCTCCACAATTTTAACTCCACTTTTATATTTCATCTTGCATATCCTTTTATCTTGTTCATACATCTTTAACTCCTCACTTCCCTTCAAATTCTTGATAAGCAAACACTGACTCCCCGATCTTGTAGTGGGTTCTTATTCTCGGAACTGGACTTCTATTTCTTCCCGAAACACCCCGCTATCTGATTAAACGCGGCAGACACGACAAAGCCGCGAAGTCGCTCAGTAGACTTCGAAGATTGGATGTCAATGACCCTAACTTGATCGTCGAGCTCCAAGAAATCGAGTCCAACTATGTCCATGAACAAACTTTGGTCAAGGGATCGTCATATCGACAATTTCTGAAATGGCACACGTTGGGCAAAAGGTACTTATCACATTCCCATCTCCAATCACTCAATCACATCCTGACATATCTCAGACTTCTAACAGGATGTTTGCTTCAAGCTCTCCAACAGCTAACCGGTATCAACTTTATTTTCTACTACGGTACCTCGTTCTTCGCAACATCAGGCATCAAACAACCATTCGTAACAAGCATGATAACATCCTCCGTAAACGTCTTCTCCACACTACCCGGTCTCTATCTCGTCGAAGCATGGGGACGACGCCGTCTTCTTCTCTTCGGTGCTCTCGGCATGTTCGCTTGTCAAATGATAGTCGGCAGCGTCGGCACCGCCTTCCCCAATGGCGAAAACCAATCTGCGCAGAAAGCCCTCGTGGCATTTGTATGCATCTACATATTTTTCTTCGCCTGCAGCTGGGGCCCCGTCGGGTGGATTATCCCTGGAGAAATCTTCCCGCTTCCTGTGCGCGCTAAGGGTATTTCTATGACTACCGCTTCGAACTGGCTCTTGAATTGGGCTATCGCTTACTCTACTCCTTATTTGGTGAACCCTGGTCCCGGTAATGCGAATTTGCAGGCGAAGATTTTCTTTGTGTGGGGTGGGTGTTGTTTGCTATGTGCGGTGTTTGTGTACCTTTTTATTTATGAGACGAAAGATCTGAGTTTGGAGGAGGTGGATGAGTTGTATGAGAGTGTGGGGAAGGCGTGGAAGAGTGTTCATTGGGTTCCGAAGGAGGGGTATGGGAAGGAGTGGAAGGGTACTGGAAATGCGAATGGGGTTGGAGGTGCGGGTGGGAAGGGGTTGACGGACGAGGAGAAGGTGGGGTCTGTGAATCACAGGGAGGGGGTTGCCTGAGCGAGGTTTTTCTTTCTTTTATTGAGAGGGAGAGAGCTACGACGGTATATGGAGAATTGTCTTGTATGGATGTTGATATTGACATCCAAAACTGCGTTATCTAAGGATTGTGGGCTGTTTGAATGATGGAGTATTGATGTTACTGCTCGAGATGGAGAGGTATACGTAAATTGTAGGTCTTACTTTATGAGTAAGAAAGTTGACGTTAGAAAAGGGGGGTTTTTTTTCCTTGAATTTTTAATCCTTAATTTATCTATGTTTTGGCGGCATTGCTTTCCAATTCCTCCCAGTATCTCACAAATTGCATTATCTGCTTGCGGTGAGAGGTTATTGAAAGGCTCTACTACATTCCATTGTGAAAAAGTATCCGGTTTCGGTTTCGGTTTCGGTTCACTAGCACGAGGATAAAATGTCTAGACCGATAAATTCAATGATGACTAAGCACCACACGCATTACAAACTACCCCTCCCTTTCCTCCCTTTCCTCCCTTTATAGAAGGCCTCACCTACTAGGTAGGTACTCGAGTACATCTTAGATAGTGAATATTTCAGCGCCCCCAATACCGTACTCATTCGTAGAATAGCCAGCCATATTATTATTATCTCGGAATTTACTGCACAGTGCACTTCCTTCAGTACCTAGGTAGGTAGACCAACAATACAACACTACGGGTATACTCAGCCTCAAATTATCAGACCATATACTGTATATACCGTATGAGTACAATGTCTAAGATTCTGGTGGCGGCTATTATATTAGCGATGATAAACGAATGATAATACTTTCTGTAGGTATCTAAGATGCAGTAGTTGGATAAAGTAGTGGCGTCATTATCAGCTGAGCTCATTTTCGCGTGGTGGGCAGTTACTACAGTACTGTACAACCCGAAAATATACTTCTTATTCTATCTAGGTTTATTTGTTCACGAGCTGGCTGTAAGAGGATTAGGTGCTAGTCGGTGTTCGGCGAGTGATTATTAGCAGGTAAGGAAGGAGTAGGGAGATCCCTTATGCATGCGATTTTCGTTTGCAAACAGAACATCAGTTACGGTCAGTACCGTGGTTAGAGATAACTGCAGAGTCCAGGTCCCTTTCAATCACCCCATTTGCAATGCACCCCATATGCGATGTAACATCAGGTTGATTTGCTATGGTTTTATTGCTCTACGAGATCTAGATCTATAGTGCATGGTGAATGGTGAATAAATATATTTGGTTCGAATGAAGAGTATTGAATGACAGTGAGATTTATCAGGCCACTTTCTACCCAGCCCGTGTTTGTGGTTTTCCATGCGACTGGTTCTTGGAATGAATATCTCTTTGATGCATACAGTGAGTGAATAAAAGGATACAACAGTTCCACCTTGTCTTTCCATTCCTTTCAATCTTCTTCTTCAATACAACAACACCATCTCAAGTATCGTTTTGCAACTCCAAGATTTGCTGCTGGGTGAACACCAACACCAACAACAATTCATACTCTTCGATACAACACTCAATACTCATTCAATCAGTTAAGTTTCTCCAAACACCTTGGATAATTCAATATGGCTCCAGCTTCTGGTGAAGTTGAAGTTGAAGTTGAGAGCATTTCTCCATATGGAGTTGCTCGCACCACAGTCGACGATAAACCACTTTCAGCCGACGAACTCAAGAAATATGATGCGTACTTCCGTGGCTGTATGTATTTATGTCTTGGCATGCTTTACCTTCGAGAAAACGCCTTACTCAAAGAGCCACTCAAAAAAGAACATCTTAAAGCTCGACTTTTAGGTCATTGGGGTTCCGATGCTGGTCAAGCTTTCACATATCTTCATATGAATCGACTCATTAAGAAGTACGACCTGGATGCATTATTTGTATCTGGCCCAGGTCATGGAGCTCCAGCTGTACTTTCAAATGCTTATTTGGAGGGTACTTACTCTGAAGTTTACCCTGATAAGGCAGAGGATGAGGAGGGAATGCGAAAATTCTTCAAGCAGTTCTCTTTCCCTGGTGGAATTGGTAGTCATGCTACTCCAGAAACACCAGGTAGTATTCATGAGGGAGGAGAGCTTGGGTACTCTATCTCACATGCCTTTGGTACCGTCTTCGATCATCCCAACTTGATCACATTGACGATGGTTGGTGATGGTGAGGCAGAAACTGGACCTTTAGCCACAGCATGGCATTCAAACAAATTTCTCAATCCGATTACGGATGGTGCTGTACTCCCAGTTTTGCATCTCAACGGTTACAAGATCAATAACCCTACGATCCTTGCTCGTATCAGTCACAAAGAGCTGGAAGCTTTATTCGTTGGATATGGATGGACACCATATTTTGTGGAGGGAAGTGATCTGGAGAGCATGCATCAAGCTATGGCGGGGACTCTGGAACGTTGCGTGCTAGAAATACGCAAGTACCAGAAGGAAGCACGTGAGACTGGTAAAGCAATCCGACCACGCTGGCCCATGATTGTTCTTCGAAGTCCTAAAGGCTGGACAGGCCCACGAAAGGTCGATGACAAGTTACTTGAGGGCTTCTGGCGCGCGCATCAAATCCCACTTCCCAATGTTGCAAGTAATCCCGAACATTTGAATCTTTTGGAGTCTTGGATGCGCAGCTACAAACCGGAAGAGATCTTCGACAAGCAGGGTAGACTTTTTCCCGAGCTTAAAGAACTGGCTCCTGTCAGCAATGCCCGTATGAGCGCAAATCCTGTCGGTAACGGTGGTATCCTCCGAAAACCACTCGATATGCCAGACTTCCGCAAGTACGCATTCGAGAACATCGAAGCTGGTGTCAGCAATCTTCCCAGTATGTCTAACATGGCCAAATTTCTACGCGATGTAGTTGCCAATAATATGCACACTTTTCGTCTCTTTGGACCTGACGAAACCGAGTCAAATAAACTCGGCGAGGTTTACAAGGCTGGCAAGAAGGTTTGGATGGGTGAAAACTTTGAAGAGGATGCTGATGGTGGAAATCTTGCTACCGAAGGTCGTGTCATGGAAATGCTTAGTGAGCACACTGTCGAGGGCTGGTTGGAGGGATATGTTCTGTCGGGTCGACATGGCTTACTCAACAGTTATGAGCCATTTATCCACGTTATCGATTCTATGGTTAATCAACATTGCAAATGGATCGAGAAGTGCAACGAAGTCGAATGGCGTGTAAAGATGGCTTCTCTCAATATCCTCTTAACAGCCACTGTCTGGAGACAGGTAAGCAATAATGATTTTTATCTCAAATTCCCCGATCGTAATCCTCCTCCATCGTATCCTTACATTCTCATCCATTTCGCTGCCTCGATTCCCTCCAATATCCTTTCATATAAAATAATCACTAACTCTCTGGCGTTCTAGGATCACAATGGCTTCACCCATCAAGATCCCGGTTTCCTCGACGTCGTCGCCAATAAGAGTCCTGAAGTTGTACGCATTTACCTCCCACCCGACGGAAACTGTCTTCTTTCCTGCATGGACCACTGCCTTCGCAGTACAAACTACGTCAACGTCATCGTCGCCGACAAACAAGACCATCTTCAATTCCTCAACATGGAAGATGCTCTCGCCCATTGCGAAAAGGGTCTTGGAATCTGGGACTGGGCATCCAATGACCAAGGCATCGAGCCCGATCTTGTCATGGCCACATGCGGTGACGTACCTACCCATGAATCTCTCGCTGCTACCGCACTCCTTCGAGACCTTATCCCAGATTTAAAGATCCGTTTTGTAAATGTGGTTGACTTATTCAAATTAATCCACCACGGTGATCATCCCCACGGTATCACTGACGCAGAATGGATATCAATCTTCACCTCCAACAAACCCATCATCTTCAATTTCCATTCCTACCCATGGCTCGTCCACCGTCTTACCTACAAACGACCCGGCCAAGCCAACATTCACGTTCGTGGCTACAAGGAAAAGGGTAACATCGACACTCCATTAGAGTTGGCGATTAGGAATCAAACGGATCGATATAGTTTGGCCATGGATGCCATAGATAGGGTGGAGAGATTGGGTAATACGGCAGCGGGCGTGAGGGAAAAATTGTTGAATATGCAAATTAAGGCGAGGAGTGATGCTTTTGAAAATGGTATTGATCCGATCTTTATTAGGGAGTGGACGTGGCCGTTTCAGAAGGGTGGGAAGGATGAGTTGATGTTGCAGTGAGGTGAGGGAGGGGAATACCGGTACTGGTCGGGTTGGTTTGATGGGTTAGGGGGTTTGATGGTTTGGGGGTTAGAGAAATACATGCGTGGGCTTATTTACAGGATACGGGTCAGAGGAGTATGGAAGGAGATATTGAAGAAGATATACAAAGTTTCTGAAGCCTTGGTTCGATAGGGAAATAAATAAAGGAAATAAACGAACATTATACTCATGATTCAAATCTTTCACAAAAATTTCTTTAATACTTCTGCGATTTTAAAGCGGTGCATTTGATTTGAAAATTTCTTCTTCCCTTTAGAATTGTCAAAGGTATATCGAAAAGAATGCATGAATACGAGTATGTTTTGGGACTTGAGAATAAATATATCGTGTACTGTACCTGAGTATTTTCTCTTGGCTACTCAAATTATCAAAATCAAAACCTACTCACTAAATAACAACCTCAATCTCATCTCACCCCATCCCACCCCCACTCCACTCTACTCAATCCCCACATACCACATATATCTACTACATATTCCCAAACCACGAATCTCCATAACAATATCAAAAAAACACCAAAATCATGTCTGTCTGCCTCAGCAGCATGAGTGACCTGTTCGAGTTCAAACTCGAAAAATACTCTCGGTCGTCTAGTTGGTTTATGACGTCAGACTGTAATTGTTATCTTTGTGATCTGGATGTCGCGCGTTCGACTCGCGCCTGAGAGACTTTTCTTTTGGTTTCTTGAGGGGGG